>JASDQU010099892.1:199702-239849 GCA_032191745.1 Picea mariana | reverse complement strand
AGCCACCCACATCGCTGACCACATTCATGAGTGGCGTAGGCGACGTAGTTTGTGTAAAGCAGAAACCACCAAACAACAGTGCCTTGACTGGTTTCTTAGATCACTTGTCTCTCTACTTGGTAAGGACGTCGCTTCCACCTTCCCTCAATCTGAAGAGGAAGCCATCAGTAAGGCCCAACAGTATGATCTCATCTACGCATAGTCGGGATACTTATACACAGTACTTCCTGGTCTTCCCAAACCTACGCCATTTGGCCAAGACAAACCTGGGATGCTTCATTCAGCAGACGGACTAATAGGTGCCACCACACACCATGGTCCACAACCCCAACCACCACCGATGCATGGAACACCGAAGTACCCACTGGTATATGGGGGCACTCCTTATTACCCCCATCCCACTTATCAACAACCATACCCTGTTGCTATACCTCCACCCATCAGTGGACCACCGACGACACCTCTCATACATCCATCTATTCCCACAGGCAGTGGTACTCCCTCAACAGCAGCTTACAGTACTAGTGAAAGCACTACGCCTTCCTATGTACCTTATGGATCGGCACCACCACAAAATCCATACTTCCCCTTTCCTGGTCCTCCACAACCCATGGCTCCCCCACATCCACATGCAGGGGTAAATTTTGTTCAACCTTCTGCCGCTCAACAATACCAAAATTTCGAACAACTGAATACATCCAACCCAACTCATCCATCGAACAATACCAGGAAGAAAGGAAAGAATAGGAATAAAAACAACCCTGGTCAAGGCAGGAATCAACCACCACAGCACCAACACACTGGGGGCAACCAGAACCAAGGGAACCAAAACCCCCAAGGGGGCAATAACAACAAACGCCAAGGTCGAAATACTGTTAAAACCATCCACCCTTGTGCTCTTTGCAGCGTGTTTGGTCATTACACTCACCATTTCCCCCAGATCACTGATTTCAAATGGTTGAAAGACTCAGGTAGTCTTCCCCCTACCCCTGCACAAACTTCCCCTCAACAGGCACCACAACAGTATGTGCAACAACCCCCTCCCGCCGTACTGCAAAATCATATTCCACATCAAGGCATGGTAAACACCCAACAGGATGCACAGCGTCCCCCACCTCAGGTAGGACAATACCACAACCCTAACAATCCAGCAGAGCGTACCATTCTCCTCACCAGTGAGGAAAAAATCCTTCTGCAAATGCGGAATCGTCAGTATCCAGCTGAGTCTACTCCTATCTCTCTAGAGACAAACCCTACACCAACGGCACCCCCGTTAGTAATCCCTTGCCCTTTCGTCGAACCACCATTACGCATCCCTCGCATCCCTTTGCGCAGGAATGTTCACAACCCACAGGCTAGGGAAGCTCACAATTATAGCTTAGTAGATGACTTCGCACAATCCCCGGCTGCCATGTCCGTCTTGGAAGTCCTCCAGACTTGTCCTACACAACGGAAATCTCTACTTTTCACCTTAGGGGCAGTCGACCCAGCTGATACTCGACTCATCACCTTTGACCTTCATAGCTGCGAACCTCATCTTCCCGCCTTGGTCACTATTCAAATACCAGTAAAAATATGGAACATCACTGTCCATCGGTGTATCATCGATGAGGGTGCATCTACATGCATCATGTCCAAAACAGTATGGCAGAAACTTGGTTCCCTGGAACTCATACCCTCCGCCATAACATTACGAGCCTATGACGGATGACCATCATCTCCTAAAGGGCTCTTCCAAAATGTCCCCATCGAACTCGGAGGCAAAACTATCCTCATCGACATCGAAGTTATCGACGCACACCTCGATTACAATATCTTATTCGGACGTAGCTACATGTATGCTATGAAGGCAGTGGCATCTTCCGTCTTTTGAACAATCATGTTCCCCCACAATGGAAAGATTGTGACCATCGACCAAGTCTCACATTATGAGCCAAACCCATCTGCCAATCTCGATAACATTCTTTCTCTCATCCACACCAACCACGACACATACCCACTCGTAGAGATGGGCCCTAGAATTTTCAAAGATCCATCCTTATTAGGGACATACCATGGAGCACCTCCACTCCTTCCCCCTAATCAAGTATGCGTCGTCACATCCAACAAAACTCACACGGTGGATACCCATCCTCCTTAGGAGGCTTCAGCCATTCCCGGCGTCCCAACAATCGCAGCTCCACTCCCACAGGAGCCTCCTGCGAATTCGTCGACCCTTGCAGTCCACAAATCCACACCCCCTCAGAGACCTAGTCCCATTTGGGAGACAGTTCCCCGACCCCTCACTCAAATTCCCTTCTTTTACCCACCACCCAGTGTAGAAGCTTTCCATGTAGCCGCAATGCTCACACTACCCAATATGGTGTTAGCAATCCCAGTGTGGTATTTACATCCACCTAAGATGGTCCCTCGCCCACAGGAAGGCCTCCCCGTGACGATTCCTGTCCTCACCCCCACCACCCCCACTACCCCCATACTCCCTACCCCCCCTGCTACAGCTGGGGACAAGAGGAAGAAGAAGGATCCCACCACTCCCCTTCCCCCACGCATCCCACCACCTTGCGCACTATGTGAGAAAGAGGGCCACCAAACCAACAACTGCCCATCCGTACCTGAATTACGGAATTTGATTCCCCCCAATCCCACTCCATCAACACCCATCACTACTGCAAGTACCACTACCACCAACCCTTACAGTAGTAAAGGGTTGAGGACCAAGTTTCCGTGTGTTATATGTTCAGAATATGGCCATTACACTCACCATTGCCCAGCACTGCCACGTTTTCGACAGACGTTAGCAGTTGTACGCCAGAACTTCCAGAACAACCCACGCCCCGCCATGCCCTCTTCAAACATCACTGACATTCGTTATGTCACTACGTCAGTTAATGAACGTATGAGATGCCCTTGCTCTCTCTACGATTCACTAGCCTATTTTACATACCAATGTCCTATGATCCTTGCCTACAGGCAACGTCAAGTGGCCCGGTGTCACCAACCCACCAAGCCGATAATTGACATTACTTCACCACCCGAGGATCGTCATGTCATTTCTCCAGAGCTCGAGGCACTCCCAACGCCTCCATGGTTCTTAAATGACATCTCTGAGGATTTACCCCGCAATCCTCCCAACTCTCCTATTCATACGGAGACCCTCCACCCAACCACCACAGGTTTCACGCCATCCCATTTATTCCATGGGGTCGAGGCAACTCTTCCCATCAAGTGTGAAATTCCCACCCTACGCACCGCAATTGAGATTTTACCTGACACTGCTCCAATGGAGCAGCGCTTGCTGAACTTGGAGTCACTGGATGAAGATCACCGATCTTCATTACAGAACAACGAGGCAGCTAAAAAATGATCCAAAGCTACCTTTGATCGCCATGTCAACCTTCGTTCATTCTGCGAAGGTGACCTCGTCTTGGCCTATGATATCGCTCATGACACCTTTGGCCATGGCAAATTTGAATCACTTTGGCATGGCCCTTACATCATCCAACATTGCCTCACCAAAGGCGCCTACATCCTGGCCTCCCCCGAAGGCCTCGCACTCAAGGAACCCATCAATGGGTTATACCTCAAGAAGTTTTATGCTTAAAAGTAGTCACACTACTTTAGGTCATTTTATTTTTTCTAGTGTTTTTAATCTTTTTTCTCTCTCACCCCTCTCGTCTAAACTATCCCTTATGCTATTGACAGATGCTTCCTCCACCATCCTACCACATTGGTTACGCCGATGGTGCCAGTCGTTGGACACAAAATCTCACTTCAGCTGCTTGGGCTCTTTACACTCCCTCACATGAAATGCTACATTCAAGTGGCATATGTTTGGGACCAGCAACCAACAACCAAGCCGAATACACTGCTGTCATTGGCCTCTTAACAGACGCCCAGCATCATCATATTCGTCACCTTAGCATCTTCCTCGACTCTCAACTAGTCGTTCTCCATCTCAACAATGTTTACCGTGTACACGATCCGTGCCTCTTTCACAAATACCTGCAGGTTAGACTGTTATCTTGACATTTTGATTCCATTACATTTACACATATTCCAAGACAATTGAATCAAACAACAGATGAAATAGCTAACATGGTGTTAGATTGGCATATATCACATCAATCTACACATACATAAACATCTCATACATCCTGTCATAGCATATAGATAGAATAGACATCATCATTATCAACAAAAAATATATGTAAACAACACCAGGATCTCAAAAAGATGTATACTCATATATATATATATCAAGGCCTATCAGGCCATCCGACTGTTTACATACAAAAAATACATACGCCCGCAGGCCAGTGCCACACCTCGATACAAAATCGGCTCACCAGCCTATACAATCAAAAAATATCTACACGATACAATCAGGGTGCCTCTATCACACCCCCAGTTTCCCCTCCCTCAGGAGGCGGTGGTGGCCCACCCCCACCTACCCCAGACGGTGGTGGTGGAACACCTGCAGGACCCTCTTGCCCCGATGGCAGGCGTCCACTAGTCATGGTGGCAAGCACAGCTGCTCATCGCACAATCGACCGCCATGGTCAGGTACGTCCCGTCACCTACATTTCAGCAGTCCCTGGATCGCTTTTCATCATGAGCCCCCGGGGCACCTTTTTTCATATCATGGTCAGGTACACACGCGCATAGTCACATTTTTCAAATACAAGCTCATATCTTTGATAATCTTCAGATATTGTTCACTTTGGGTATTTGGTTGTTATGTGTGCAGGTACTTGCTCATCGGTCATCGACATCATCCCTTCAGGTATATATTCAGCACTGGCATGTAGTCTATCCCACTGTATTGCATTTACATTTCTATTCACACCCTCTGATATTGGCCTTTAGGATCCTCATTCCCGGCTCTGCAGTACCCACACCTCCATTTAGCATCTTCGGTACTGTAACCCAGTAGCATTCTCACCCACATGAGTTGTCCCATTCATAGCACCTTTTTGCACTTTTGACACTCATGATGTTCTTCATTACCCTTTAGGGATGGGAGTCCTGGTAGTCTTACATCATGTTGCGAATCAACCACATACTTCTTCTCCTCATTTTGCTAGCTTCCCATATGGACTCCCAGATCATCGCTTTATGGTTATGTTCTTTTTTACCTGCACCTCTGTAGGATCATGAACCCACCATTTCATCCACCATCAGTTTTCCCATCTGCGAACCTATCTTCATTTCACCTACCTCATACAGAAACTCGCCAATGGGGCCCCCACCCTTCATCAGTTTCTCAAGACAATTCTACCCTCCCTGGGGCATGCATTTCACAATGGGGCACCCGTTTCTGTATTTGTACATTTTTCCCCAAAATTATTTATTATTTATTGTACAAACACCTTTATTTTCAGTCATTACATTCTTTGTCGTCACCGTTGGCGATTTGCTTTCTTTTGGCCACACGCAACCCATGTCACCCTTGGTTGGAGCATTACTTATCAGTTACCCTTGCCGACATCATCCATATCTTCAGAGTACTCCATAGGTTAGTTACCTCTACCCTCTGAATTTGTTCACCTTGTCCCACCTTTGGCACAACTTATCACCGGTCTTGTCGTCCCCCTGACACTCGACCTTGTTATATGGTTACGGCCACTGTTTCTCTCATACATCCTCCAGCCAAGGGCAGTCTTGAGTCTTCCCACTTCTTGACTTCGTCCATGTACCTCTGCCACTTCCTCATCTCAGTAGATTCCATGGAGCCCTTTGCTTCTCGGAGTCGCGTTTCCCTTTTGTCGACATCAGCACACTTTTCCAGAAGAGCGACAGTATCTTGATTCTCATTCTCTATTTTAATGAGAGATCTCAGACGGCACAGGGTGAAACACCATTGTTCCCTACTGTCGTTGGCTCCCATAAAATTCGACGCCAACACTCTCTCATGTTATGGTGGGTCTTACTTTGCGACTATTGCAGTTATTTTTGTCATTTGCCGAAGACCTCTGAACTTGGTAGGGCCATCAATTCCCACATCATCGTCGCTGCTTATTACAGTGATCATTGCCTGTTATTCAGAGTATGTTCCTTTGCAGAATTTTCTTCTGCCTTTATCATTACCGCCCCCGAGGGCGCTGCAGTTGTCTACACCAACACTTCCGTCATCTTTTTTCAGAGTTACATCACACGAGCATGGGGCATGCCCGCCTTGTTTGTACATAGTTGTATATTGTTTATGCACATCTCTCAGAAGGTCGAGATACCGGTTCCTTTTTTCTCCAACGGATCGCTCTGAACGGTCCCACTATTGCTTTCCCTTACAACAACATTCTCAGTAGAAGAAACATTGATGGATTTCGGCTATACGTATGCTCCTAACCTCATCCATCAGGGGGCATCTATTATCACTGAAATTTCTTCTGCACATGGCGACAAGAACTCCGCATCATCAAAACAGCAATGAAGTCATTCATGGCACTGAATTAATTTCACAGCATTCCAGAAGGGTCAAAAACTATACAAAGCAACCAAAAATTGAAGGGCACTTTACAGTAGTGTGGTGCGCGCACACATGCGCAAGACAAGAACGTGCTATGTGCGCATGCGCGCTCGACATGTGGCTGTCAGCATAAAAACCCACGCACCTGCTAAAACAGTGCATTTATTGAATAGGTCAGCCTCTCAACCACCTACGGACCGGCTCCCAATCTGATTTGACTCCCAAATCCAAGCCGAATCCACAGAGTCAGCGGGTTAATGACCTAAGGAAGCCCTAAAAGGGCCCCTTTTCACACTTTGAAGAGGTTACATAATCGCCCGAGGATCTGCTATAAAAAGCCGTGAAGATACATTGTTTTCGCAAGGAATTTCAAGCATTGTTATGTTGCTCAGATTGTTAAGGACTCATTCTTTAACGATAACACATCCACAGCATCACTGGGAGTTCTTTCACTGACATACTCAGTTCTTCTCATTGTAAGGAAAGCAAACTGTGTGAGGGCCTCAAGATCCTTCCGTTGGGGGAAGAAGGAACCACTGTTCTCTTCCTTCATCGTGCTCAAGTTTCATCAATTGACTAGCTCAAAACCATTGGTGACATCTGTCTTTTGTTTTTGATGTTCGTTGTTTCTTTTCATAGTTTTAATTTGTTTTCAGTTGATATTAGCTTGTAGTTTGTTTTGTTTCCTCTAACCCTTTCCTTCCATAGCTGTCGTGCCCTGCAAGACCCATCAGGGCATGCAAGCACCCTCGATTTGCTCACCAGGTGATGAATTGGGTGCGAACAGTGGGTGCTAGAGAAACCAGGGAGTTGGTGCTTCCTTCTAGTAGGTGCTAGAGAAAACAGAGAATTGGTTCTCTCAGCAAGTTGCAAATTGCAATATAGAGGTTGTAGCCTCATAATGAGTTGGAGCTCATATGTGTGATAATGTAAAGATTGTAAAGATCACTTATCATATAAAGAAGAAGAGGTTTTTACCCTTTATGGGTTTCCTCAGGAAATATTTGTCTCTGTATATTTCATATGTGAAAATGATGTTGATTGTTCTATTGCTTACTTCCCTGCATTATTGTGATTGTCATTAAGTGCTCTGCAAAGAATTTAAAATAAGCATTATTTTTTAAGCTCGGTAACAACTAATTCACCCCCCCTCTCATTTGTCCAACAAATACAACAATTGATGCTCCGACAGTCCTTGACAATTGTTTAAAGATGAGGCATTCTATTCTTCCTTTTGAACTAGACCATAATACAAGCATGTTTAACTCAGAAAGAAAAAACAAAAATTAATAAAAGAAAGAAAAATGAAAAGGAAAACAAAAACAAACCAAAATAGAAAAGGTTATGTACAAAAGATGTATCTAGGATTTGTCAGGCGAAATACCTTTTGAGAGCTTGGCCATTCACTGGAAAGGTGTCTGGCTGTCCCTCTAAATTCTGCAGGCGGAAAGAACTAGGACCTAGTTTTTCGGTGATTAAGAAAGGTCCCAACCACAGGTTTTGGAATTTTGTATGTTCGTATTTCCCCTCGTGAGGTTTATCCCACTTGAGGATGAGATCACCTACCTCAAAATTCCTGTCCAAGGCAAAACTCGATTCAAACCAGTTTTTGACAATATGTTGATGCTGATCCAATTTTTGTTTCACTTGAGTTCTTACCTCTTCTAACTTCAGCAAAGCATTAATCCGATTTTCCAAGGGAGGGAAATATTCTTCCGAAACTTTCTGGGATAGTAGCAGAGAGGGAAGAAGAACATGCGAAGGAAGAATTGATTCCCTTCCGTAAACAAGAAAGAAGGGGGAATTACCAATAGCGTTTTTTGGGGTCACTCTATCAGCCCATATTGCATTGAATAGTGCATTATGCCAGTTTTTTTGGTTTTCGGAAACCGTCCTCTTGATGATGTTGATCAAGATTTTGTTTGTCGATTCTACCAAACCATTTCCTTGGGGGTAATAGCTGGCAGAATATTTTAGTTTTATCCTTTTTTCTAAAGCAAAGGCACTCAAATCGAGGGACAAAAAATAGGAAGCATTATCGAAAACCAGACATTTAGGAATACCAAATCGACTAATGATATTTGAATTAAGGAAAGATATTACCTGACTGTTGTTTACCACTTTTAATGGCGCAGCCTCAAACCATCTGGTTAAATAGTATGTCGTTGTAATGATGTATTTATGCTGCTGTGAAGAGGTGGGGTTTATTGGGCCAATGATGTCAAGACTCCATTGCTGAAAAGGGAAATCCACCGAGATAGGTTGCAGCAGGAATGTTGCCTTCTGTACTAATCCAGAAGCCTTTTGATAGATTGCACATTTGCGGCATAATGTATGGGAATCTTTGAAAAGTGTGGGCCAATAATACCCTGCCCTTAATACTTTGTGGGCAGTAGTGTCTCCACCGAAATGCCCACCAGCTTCCCCTGCATGCAATTTTGATAAGACTTTATCTGCTTCATCTTTTGCTAGACAATGCATAAGGATTTCATCAAAAATTTTGCAAAATAATATACCATTCACAAGCTATTAAGGTGCAGACTTTAATCTCAACGCTCTCCTCATTTTTGGATCAAGGTGACAAGGAGTTGAACCATGTATTAGATAAAACTTAATGTCATCATACCAAGGATTTGTAGGATTTTGTACACAACAGATTTGACTTTGATTATGTTGATCTTCAATTAACATATCAGTTTGACTTTATGTTCTTCAATTGAATCAGCGACCAATTTACATAGACCTTGGCCTCTAACAATTTGTGTCGAGGTGATCTCGAGGTCATACTCTTGTAAGGATGTCACCCAGTTTGCCCATTTTTCACCCAGTTCTTTCTGTACTAATAAATTTATGACAGTAGGGTAAGGAACAATGACTTTAGTTCTAGATTTCAGTAGATACGATCGAAAATGTTTTACTGCTTTAAAAACAGTGTAAGTCTATTGATCTACAGCTGGATAATTAAGCTCTACTCCCTTAAAGGCTGATCTCATAAAGGCAATGGAACCTCGTTGTTTTCAGCATTGTTTTGGGTTAGCACAACGGAATAAGATCAATCGAAGGCAAACGTGTAAAGAGTGAAATCTCGTGAAAAGTCAGGGCTTATTAGGGATGGAGCCTCTACTGTGGATTTTTTGATTGAGTCAAAAGCTTGACTTTCTTGAGGTCCCCAATGGTATTGCACATCCTTTTTTATTAAGTTTTGTAAAGGCCTCACCATTTCCGAGAAACTTGGAATGAACCTTTTGACAAAATTTATCTGACCTAGGAAAGATTGCATAGATTTTTTAGAAGAAGGAGGAGGACGTTTTGAAATGACTTGAGTCCTCTCAGGATCAATGATCATACCTTCATTGGATACTATGAATCTGAGCATCTTTCCGTGTTCCACTGCAAAGACAGATTTTTTAGGATTTAGAGAGATGTCGTACTTACGGCATCGTTGTAAAACATACCTCAAATGGGCTAAATGATCCCCCTTATTCTTGGAGAAAACCGTGACATCATTGAGATAGACCACTACAGATTGATTGATTAGACCGTGAAAAGCGATATCCATCGCTCTCTAGAAAGTGGCACCGGAATTTATAATCCCAAAGGGCATCTTTCTATAAGCATAGGTACCCCATGGAGTACGGAAAGAGGTTTTTAGCTGGTCTGGAGGAGACATGAGGACTTGGTTGTACCCTAAAAAACCGTCTAGTAGCGACAATCTTTCAGAACCAGATACCTGCTGGAGAATCTGTTCCATCGGAGGGGCAGGGTAGTTGTCTTTGTCAGATGCTCGGTTTAAGTTTTGGAAGTCGACACATAATCGAATTTCGCCAATTTTCTTCCTCACAGGGACAAGGTTAGAAACCCACTGTGTATGCCTTACTGGGAAAATTATCTTTGCATTCAAAAATTTTCTTAGTTCCTTCTTGATCGTTGGTTCGAGTTTTGGTTGCATCTTTCTTAACTTCTGTTGAAAAGGTTGAGTCAAGGGTTTCATGGGAATGGCATGTTGTATAATGTTAGGTTCAAACATTTTTAGATCATCATATGTCCAAGCAAAGATGTCCTTAAATTCTTTAAACGTTTTTATAAAGGTCGATTTCTCTTGCTCGAAACATGTTGTTCCCAAATTGATGCATTGTGGATTATCTTTAGTTCCCAGATTTACCTTTTCATGGGTCAAGGAAGAAGTATTTGTTTTACAATTTATCGATTTTCTGAATTTGTCGTGCAAATCATAAAACTTTTCTAATCTTACCACAGATTTCGGGATAAAATTTACCAGATATTATGTTGTTTCGGAGGACCTTGGGTTCGATATTACCGTAAAATTGCGGAGGTCTTCGTCGTGGGTGCCTTCATCGATAACCACACCTTGGAAAGTATCTTCCATGTGCAGGAAACTAATGATCTGTTGATCATCATCGAACACTCTCCAATTAATGATGTTGTCCGGGACTGATGGTCTGAACAACAACTCAATGGAAAATGCATTCGTAGAAAGGCCTTCTGCGGGAAAAAGTTTGGAAGCAACATTAACCAACAAGTCAGCCTCAGAATTATTTAATCTTGGAATGGAATTAATGTTAAATGCGGAAAATTTGTGCATTATATTCCATACCTCAGCTTGATAACTTTTCAGGTGTGGAGATAGGCAATGAATGGAATTCCTTACCTGCTTGACCACAATTTCTGAATCGCCGAATACCATTAAATTTTGTATGTTCAAATCTAGTGTCTTTCTGAGTCCTTGCAGAAGTGCCTCGTATTCAGCCGTGTTGTTTGTTCTTTCAAATTCTAATCAGCATGTGATCAAAGTTTTGTTACCTGCTGGGTCAATGAGCACGCATCCTGCACCAGCTCCTTCTTTAGATTTGGATCCATTGAAGTAGAGAGACCATATGTGAGTCTCATCAACTGTATGTGACACATTAGGGAGAATTGTCGACCGTGTATGTCATGAGTTCCGACTGTTGTTCCGGGTTAGTAATGGTAGAAGTTTCTACCATGAAGTTATCGAAAAAGGTGTTCATTCCCTGCATTTTAGGTGAATTAGAGGAAGCAGTAAATGGTCCATTTACATCATTTAAATCGGTCACGGTGAGCTTTAGGTAATGCTCACGATTGATCTTGAATCTGTTAGGATTTCCATTCTCTGGCAACCACAAATGGGACCAGTCTGTTGCAAATTAGCCATGCAATTGTTTGGACCAATCCCTGCTTAAAAATAAGCCATATACTTCAGGGATGTCAATGACAATGATTTCAATAATCTGGTGAACTTTAGGATTAGAGGATAACCTGATAAGGACATTTTTTAATTCACCTATCACTTTAACGCTGGTTCGATCAAGTTGAATAATTTTCAAACTGGAAGGTTGAACTTCAGCAATGATTTTTTGGCAGACAGACCAAGGCATTACATTTGATGATGCGCCAGAATCTACCATACAATTATGTACATTCCTATTGAAAATTTTGAAGGTCAATAAAAAAGGTGGGACATTTTTACGAACATTGACAACAGAACTTTGCTGGTTTTTAGTTGCAGTCCCTGGAATTATTTTATCTACATTTGTTACACTTTTTACAACAAGGTCTCTTTTATCCGAGAGTTCTAGTGTGGTTTTAGCAGGGACCTTTTGAGATGTTTTAGGGATGATTTCTACCAGTTTCGTGTTGTTCAGATTGTTGTTTTTATTGTTTTCTGCAATGTTCTGAAGCATCTTTTGCAAAAGAAAAGGGAATTTCAACAATTCATAAACAGAAATATTAGCTCTAAATTTCTTAAGGTCTTCAATCAAATCGTTTTCTAAAATTGGGGTTGCTAAATTCTATTTAGTTTTAGACTGCTTAAACTGTTTTTAGGGTGCACTAGTTCCAATTTCAGAAGAGGGTTTATTCTGGGTTTTGCTTCTGGTATTGTAAGGATGAATTGTTTCAAAATTGGCTTGAAATATATTGTCCGAGAAATGCCCAAAGATGTTGGGAGAGGGTTCGTCCTCTTCCACTATTTCATGTTCAACCATATATTCAAAAATCTCAGGGGGAACTAAGTTATCATGTGCTTCAAGGATTGTCTGTATAGAATATTGTAGGCTTTCTAGATTAAGGCCTTTGAAATTTAAGTTGGGCCGGTTTGTGGGAAAAGGTTTTCTAAAAGGGGATTTGTAAGACCATTTTCTTGAAGAAGCTTCTTCAGTTGATCTCTTTAAATCTACGACTTGATTTGACAATTTCTGAACAACCTTTTGTAAACTTTCTTGATCTAAACTCTATGATTGAGTTTTGGTTTGGGGAGGTCTACGAAGAATTTCTATTTTCTTCTTGGAAGATGGGGTAATCTCTGCCTCATTACTGATATTATCCTTTAGGCTTAGAATATCTTTCTCAATTTGGCTCGCCTCCTCAAAGGCTTCCATTAATGTTTCCTTCTTAGACCTTTTAACCCAGATTGCTATGTTCTGGTGTAGGTCTTTGGTGTAGTATGCGACGATAATATTTTCAGCAGGCATTGAATCAATGGGGATTCGATTCTTTAATGTTAGAAACCTTTGATTAAAGTCTTTTATTTTTTCCTTGGGGTTCATCTTTAAACTGGAGAGTTCCATGACTAAGACTTCAGGATATTTGTCATCTCTGAATTTCTCAAGGAAACAAGATTCGAATTTATCCCAAGATACAATGGTGTGGGGTTGTTGGGAAAAATACCATGTAGAGGCATTGCCTTCAAATGTGTATGGAAAAATTCTACATACTACATCTTCGTGTTCTATGCTTCGGAGTCTAATGGCTAGCATGAATTTTTTTATGTGATCCTCAGCGATTTGCTTAGAATCTGGATCAAATTTAGGGAACCATTTCTCTGGATGTTTAGGCAAAGGGTGTTGGGGTCTAAGTATGACTACAGCATCTTGATCAAGCCAAGGTCTGGCGGGATTGTTTGGATTTGCCATGGGCGTGGGTGGTGTCGAAGGCTGAGATAAAGAACTGCCTTCGTCCGATGACTCTTCTCCCGAAGAGGAGGGAGATGAAGGTGGTGGTGAGGGTGTGATACTAGATCCTCCGACTGCGGGAGTGGGGATGTGATCTAGATCTATAGGATTTAGGAGAAGACCAGTGCCTTCAAGTTTCTCCTTGATATCAGAGAAATCTAGCGGTTGATTCAGTGGTCGACCTAGTTGTATGATACAGGCCAAAGCACCATGTGTCCTTAGAAGTGATTAACGAACAATTTCTTGTACGTCGGACCCTTGAGGGTTTGGTGTTACTGGATCAATGGTAATCAGTGGATTTTGATTTGAGGTGGTTGTTGTTTGAGAAGTAACATTGTCGTCAGAATGACTTCTTATTACTATAGGGGAGCGGGTGTGTGCGGGAGGAGTCTTGTGACCTCCACGTGCCATCAATCGTGTTTAGGCCCTCCTTCTAGCGTCATTTGTTGACAGGCAAAAATTACCGTCCGTCAATTGGAAGAACGTATCCGGTCCGGGGTTGTCTAAATAACCCAAGCCATTTGGTATAACTCGTTCTGACCAATTTAATGTCTCCGTTGGCCAATCTAAAATTCCTAGAAGAAACAAATAAAAGAAATAAAAGAGCTAGCTATTAACTAACCACTTAATATATATATGTACATAAATATATATAACTATTGTAGATAATATTTAAACAACAGATCTGCCTATCTTATTTATGTACATGATATACAAGTTGCGAGTTTTAATCTAAACTCACGAAAATCTATGTAAAGATGGCTTCTTTAACAAAAGCATATAAAGAAATCACATAATCTATTTTTTGTTTTCTCTTTATTAATATAAGATTAAACTGAAAAAGATATTATGAAACAGGAGTATGTGGATGGTCAAAGCTAGACCATATATTGGAGTTTCGAAAACAAATAAATGACAGAAAGAAATGAACTAACCTATCAATGAGTTAATCGACAAGCATCCAACATCTATATGATTATAGAATGTCCACCCAGTCTGTCCAAGAGATAAATCTGCAATGAACCTTGAAATTGTTCGGAATAAATGCAAAACAATATATTGACTGTTGAATTTTAACGACAGAACGATAAGATGCAAATAATCGTTGTGGTATTTGTGATTGCAAGCAATTACATTCAAGATAAATCTAACTGTAACAACATGCTTTTAATCATTCAACAAAATTTAAAGAAAAAACTTGTCATTTGGGTTGAACGAATGACCACTTTTTTTAATATCTGAAGCATCAAAAATGTGGACTATATTTTAAAGAAATTTTCCCAATGTCATAATAAATTGTGAAGACAAAAGCTATCAAAAACTATTAGTTAATTAGGATAAACAAACCATAAACTAAAAACA
The DNA here is from genome assembly GCA_032191745.1 of Picea mariana. Classification (NCBI taxonomy): domain Eukaryota; kingdom Viridiplantae; phylum Streptophyta; class Pinopsida; order Pinales; family Pinaceae; genus Picea; species Picea mariana. The sequence continues at coordinate 225,032 of JASDQU010099892.1, read as the reverse complement.
AGATTTACAGAGAGCTAAAGCCGAAATGTAAATATATGTTCTGTCCAAATTCATGAATAAATTGTCCACTTTCAGCCCCAGGCCAAGATGATCTCATTACCTAAAAAATATGAGTTTTTATAGGGTTCAGAAAAGCTAACTGTCTTATCTTATGAGATAAGATTAAATATCCACAATTATCTACTGATTACAAAAATAGGGGGACATATAACCACCCCAGATCACACTAAATCTCTAAAAACTAAAAGAGTTTGTTCCTGTTTACACAAAAATAAGCCATGGATATGGCTAATAAGCCCAAAAATTCTTCATATCATTTGATCACCATAAACTGCCAGATATCCTGAAAGAAAAATATGAAATAAAGAAATTCAGATATTCATTTAACCGATATTTTCCAAATTTTGAATAAGAATATACTGGCTATAGAATCTGTTGATTCTGTAGCTAGTCTTATTTTAGCAACGAAATCTAATTTATTCTATGAACAAGAATGTAACACGATAAAAACTAATCTTTACCTTTAACTGGAAAATCAAAACGATTCACATGATCTCAAAATTGATCACTGTTGTTACACTCTCGGCATTTTTTACTATGATGTTGCCTGTTGATTTCAAATGTTTTCCTTGTCTCTGAACAGTGGACTTGAGCCTATGATTTTCATCCGTTAGGGGGTCGACCCGATTAGTAAGGGTTTTGATTTGAGATTATAAAATGGGTATTTCTGCATAATATTTGTCAATCCAGAACAGACAAGTTTCATATTGTGAATCTGTGACGGTCATCTGAGAATACCCACGATTGTGTGTCAGACTGTGCTTGTTGTTGCCTTTAGGTTTGTTATCAAACTTGATACCTAGAAATACTTGACTATGCTTCAAGCAGGGTGGCAAATTATCCATGAAATTGTAAGCCTGGTCGAGATCTGCTTTGAAGGAAGGAGGGTCTTCTTCAGCCAAGAATCTCTCGATCTCTGAATCTAAGCTTTCATGGATATCGATCATTTTGATCGAGCTCACATGAGTGTTTGGTTTATTTTGTAGTTTCCTTGAGATCAACCTACTTTCCCTTTTATTTTTAAAACCTAAATCGATATCACCTTTATATGGCTTGCCCACAGGTCTGTTTGCGTTCTTACCAGAGGCATTAGGACACGAGCGTTTTTCATGGCTATACTCAGCAACTTTTGGGTCGGGTATAGGCTTACTGAGGGTGGTCGTAACACAGGCCTATGTAGATGAAGGGACTATGGTTTCCTCTATCATGGGTTTGTCAACCTCTACAGCATCAGAGTTAACGAAGCCATTTAGGGTTAGGAAGGCCTTCTAGTCATCATTTTGTAACTTCAATTGATGTACCAACAGTATTTTTATCAAACCATGGTGAAACAGGTTTGAATCCAATTTTTTTCTCTTGTACCTCTTTGCCATTTTATACAGGCTTCTCCACAAGTAATAGAGAATATTTAATTGAAACCCGATGAAATTCATCATCAAACGTATATGATAAAGAAAAACAAAACCAAAGTGGCCTCCGCACGTCATGAATTGTTTCAAGATTGCTAGAAAACCATGCCACTGGGTTTTCAACAGGGACACAGGCATACCTTTGTCGCGGCAGTTTATTTTTCGAGATGTGAAGAAAAGGCTCCACGGAACCTCCTCGACCTTGGCGTTTTTGAACCACTTATTCCCGCTCAAAGGAATACCTGTTACTTGACCTACAAATTTATTTATGACCTCGACCTGAATGTCTCCTACCTTGGCTCGGTATCCATCAAAATAAAGGGAGAAATCCTGAGCGGTTCGCAAGTTAAAACCCTAGAATTTCTCAAGAAAAAAAAGCCAGCCTTGACCCTCGAGATCCTCCCTTGCATCATCACATAGGAGCAGGGTCTGAGAGACATTGGGTTCAATCCTGACAACCGGGGCCATGGGGATAAAAAAGACAGACAATAAAACACAGTGAGTAGGGAAGGTTTCTAGGAGAACACCAAAGTGATACTTCAGACCCAAAAATCATCAATACCCTAGCACGTATGAACAGAGGTTCCTGAATACCAAATGATAGGAGTTTTGTGAAATGAATGCGAGGAGTACAGGTGAAACCCGAGACTCAGCTCAAAGTGATGGGCTTATCGTTGTCAAACTGCCACCTCCCACAGGGTACAGGCCAGGACCAAGTGCATTAAATTTTATCATTGCGCAATGAGGTGGGTTTGGTTTCTAAAGTTTAGGAGAGGGAAAAATTTATAAACCAAAATTTAATGACAAGGATAGGCATGAACAAGAGCCATAAAAATATATATATATCATGGTTTAAATCAAATGGATCATTGGTGATTCGAATAACAACCCAAAACATGCTTCACATTTGAGGAGTCAATAAAGAAGATGAGCTTCATAGCAGGAAAGAATCTTTATTAACAAAAATTGTAGGGCCATCCACCTTTCATAAGCTTTAGATAAAGAGGTAAAAACCTTGTTCATGATTTCAATCATGAATGAAGCATGAAAACAAAAATACTAGGAATAACCAAAAGATCACAATTGTAGTTTCAAAAATTGCTTATGAAGAACAATAATCGTATGACCCCCAGGTAGGCAGCTAAATGTTTAAAAAAGTTGAAAATATGTGGGGCTGCCAATAGAGACCCATGTGATTATTGCAAACATTGATGGATTCTGGTGAGGCTCCTAGGAGCACAGTCAAGGAGAGTAGGTCTCTTAGGAAGTTTCCCAACTATATGGAACTTATGATCAACATCATTAATGTTGAGTCTTCCAGTTTTGAGGAAGCAACAGATCAATAGGTTTGGCAGGATGCCATGGTGGAGTACACCTCTACCATAAAAAATATGGATGGGATATAGTGTCAAGACCGGAGGGGAAATATGTGGTGAGTTAGAGGTGGCTCTTTTGTCAATTTTGTAAGCATTCAATACATCCAATTTCAAATTTGAAAATTACTTCCAAGTGACCTCAAACAATAAACTAGGGTTGTTATCGCTGAATAATTTTACACTGAAATTGTGACAAAAGATTATAGCAGATGCACAAATATCAAAGAGAAATCATCCATACACAAGAGACAAATTTGTGTTCATTGAAATTTTCAAATCGAGAAATTCTGAGGATAAAAACCAATCCTCTCAGCAACTTACAACTTCAGCAAAATTCTAGAAAATATACCTACTTACAAATTTTCATATCCCTAGCTGACATCAGATGTATGACCCCTGCATCAGCAATTCTCCTCACACATGTTGTACGAACCTACAATAAATGCATCGTATGGTCTCACACATGTAGCTATACGATTTGGTTGTTGTATGGACTCACATGCAATACGAACTGCGATAAATTCCTCGTATCGTCTCCATGTGTGGTTTTTCCTGATGTTGTACAGTCTGCACGTGTGGTATATACTGTACGGATCACATGTGCGGCCTCTTCTCCTCTTCCTCTGAATCATGCAACCTCCTCTCCCTGGCTAAAAAATAGAGAAATAAAGTCCAAAAATCCTACATTTGATTTTCCAAAGTGAAGAATTTCCTTTGTTGAAATTTATATCCCCGATCTCCTTGCAAGAGTGCTCACTCACTCATTCCAACACCATGATAAAAAAATAAGATATGTGGTGCCTCCTCACATTTTCTATCCTTTTATAGGAGTCTAATGAGTGATTTTAGGATCCCCTTCTGAACTCAACATTAAATTAGAATTGTTTGTTCCTCTAAGTGGGTTCCAACCCCAACAATAATAGTTCCATGCCCCAACTCTACATAAAAGGGATTTTTCACAAAACAAAAATTCAATGTGAGTGTCAAGAAACATTCCCACATGCCCGAAACTAAATCCAATGTGAGAATAACTCCCCGAAGCTACAAAAAAATCAACACTTCCTCTTAGAGAAGGAGGTATTCTCAACCACTCTTAGTTTGTCTCTTAAGTAGACAAACTTCCCCTTCACTAGGAGTTTGGTGAGAATATTTGCAATCTACTCATTTGTAGAAATGTACTAGAGCTTCACATCCCCCTTCTATACCATGACTCTGATGAAGTGGTATCTAATATCAATGTGTTTCGACCTATCATGAAACACTGGATTCTCTAAGAGGTTGAGACAACTATGATTATTGTTGTAAATCACCGTAGGCTCCAACCCCTAACCAAATAACCCTGCAAGAAGCTTGCAAAGCCAAATAGCCTCACAAATCGCCAAACCGGTTGCCATATACTCTACCTCCGCTGAATTGAGTGCCACAGAAGTCTATTTCCTACTGAACCAAGAAACCATTATTGATCCCAGGCTAAAATAACCACCAGAAGTACCTTTTCTATCAACTGGACTACCTACCCAATCTAAGTCTGAATATCCATGCAATCTAACTCCATCACCCCCAACATATCTCAGACCAAATCCAACTGTATCCCAAAGTTACCTAAGAACATGCTTCATTTCTACCTAATGCACCTACCTCTACTCAACCATGAATTAGCTCAAGGTGTTGACAACAAAGAAAATAATTGACCTGGTCTTGACCAAATAAATCAATAAACCAATCAATTGTCTATACATCGTGGGATCCACCAAGTCTAAATATGAATCCCTCGGTTTCTTCAAATGGGTGATCATAGGTGTAGTAATGGATTTACAGTCCATCATCTTAAACCTCCTCAATATATCAGCTACATTCTTCCCCTATTTGAGGAAGATCTCACCCAACTGTTGCCACACCTCCAATCCCAAGAAATAATGCAGCAATCCAATATCCTTCATCTCGAACTCCAAAGACAAATCCCTCTTGCACCTAGCTATGAGGTTCTCTACTCTCATGAGAAATATATCGACAACATACAACACCAATATAAGAGGATCCTCACCAAATTGTATGAGATATAGGTTGGGATTCACTTCACTCATGGTGAATCCCATGCTCTACAAATACCCGTCGATCCTCAAGTACCATTCCCTGGGTGCCTTCTTGAATCTGTGCAAATCTTTCTTTAACATGTAAACATGATACTCCCCCTCCCATGTACCTCAAATCCCCGAGGTTTCTCTTTGTACACCTCTTCCTCGATCAGACCATTGAGGAATGTTGTCTTCACATCCATCTGATGTATCCTCCACCCCATAATTGAATCAAGAGAAATCACAACCCTAATAGAAGTATACCTAGCAACTAAAGAAAAAGTCTCCTCATAGTCCACTCCCTCTTTCTGAGACAAGACTCGGAAGAAAAAAAACATACTCATTCTTGAGGACAAGACTTCGGGTTCCAGGTTTGATTGAATAAATTAATAAGATTCAAATTTGCACATATCAAGTTTGATAATTGCTAAACACTATAGTTGTGATAACAATCTTTGAAAATTTTTATTATTGAAACCTGGTAGCATGTGAACACTATTTATATAAATACTTATTGCAATTATTTACTAGATATAACTAACATCTCCTCAAGGAGAAACTTCTTGTTTTCTTTCTAGGTTACCATGGAGGAATGATTGATCACAACACTAGAAGAGTGTTTCTCTCATTTCTTATTATTGTATTTCTTACTTTTTGCTCTTGTTTCAGGTAGGTCACAAGTGATAGCTCTAAAGGATATACTGTGATGATTTTTCTCACTATTTTTTTTATTATTATTATAAAGAGTATTATTCTTGTCTATTGTTTCTCCCTTGTTGTTCTTGTTCCGGACAGGTCATAGATGATAACCCTTAGGCAGATATAGTGATGTTTGTAGGAGGAAACATATAAGATGAGACATGGAGCAGACTATCTAAGTTGTATACATGACCGTATACATCCATGTACTGAAGAAGAAGAAGATACTTTTGATAAATATAGAACATCTCATATGGAGATAGATCCTGAGGAGTAGAAGGCTCCAAATATGACTAAACAAATACCTCTAGTGCAGTTGATCACTCTTGAGATAATTAGGAAGAGTTAGTATATCCAGAAGGGCCTACACAAAATAATTGCAGTAACCAAGAAGAGACCAGTATGGTCCCGTGACACTTTGCAGGATACAAATCCATATAGCATTGATGAGCCATATCACGAGGAGAAGATGGCTCCACCAGTGGTGATGCAGGAGGCCCCACCAAGTACCATCTTAGAAGGAGCTAGAGCTCAGAGGGATTCATCCCTTACATTCAAGTAAAGAAGAGCAGCCTCCCCGGGACCATTCATAGAGATGTACAAAGCCTGATTTGTGTCCAGAGGATTCTCCCAACAAGATGGAGAAGACTATGACGAGACACTTGCTCCAGTAATCAAAAGAAGTATATATAGAACAAACATGATTTATTAAAAGAAGCTGACACAGTATGAGATTCAGAGGGAGCAAGTATGACAATCCATGTATTTTAGATTGAGTTATCTCTAGTGACAGTTAGTGCAGTGCATGAGTCAGTCCATGGAGACATGACTACAATAGAAGATTGAGTTACCTCCAAAGAAAGAGGATAAGATACCTTCAGTGTCATATATTGATCCACTCTCAATTTCAGATGAATTTGTTACTGTGATAGAATAGAGGAGCTACTCTCAGAGTTTAGCAACTACAGTGAGAATGGAGCAATCATTCTTAGCTTCAGAAAGAGCAACTACAGGTGCAGAGTCCCAGTTCCAGAAGGAACAATTGCAGAGAGAGTAGAGGACATACTCTCAGGTAGTGAGACAGATAATGCTTTGCAGAAATCACATAGAGCTAGCACATGATTGTACATATTGAGTTGCAGCTGAGCAAGTGTACCAGTTTTGTACAATGTGATGTGAAAATTTGGTTCATTGATATATTTAAAGAACACGAGGACAAACATATGTTTTGCGGTGAACACCTTGAGTCAGTATATAGTTGAGTCGAGACATGTTCACCTGATTGTGGAAAAACACATATTGAGGTACCTAAAGGGTACAATTGATTATGGTCTCATATATACCTCGGATTAAGAGATAACTACATGGCTATGTTAATTCATATTGGGCCAGTAGTGTAGCAGATCGAAAAAGTACATATGGGTGTTGCATCAGCCTAGGATTAGTTGTGATTGCATGGTTCAGCAGGAAGAAAACCAGTTTGGCACTTAGTACGACTGAAGCATAATATATTGCAGCATGCCTAGCCAACAAGAAGTAGTGTAGCTCAAAAAGTTGTTTGCAGGGCTATTTTATCTCGAATTAGAGACAAATTGCATTTTATGTGACAACCATAGTTTTATGAAGTTATCTAAGAACCTTGTGTTTCATGACAAGTCAAAAAACATTGAGATCAAATAACCCTATGTTTGGGACATGGTACAGAAGGGAGAAATAAGACTCCAGTATATTTCCACCAACTAACAAGTGGCAGATGTGTTGACCAAGCCCCTGTCCAAATTTAAGTTCAAGTATTTCAAATACAAGCTTGGAGTGATCCATAAATACTTCTCCAGTAATGAGAAGTGATTGTTTTCTCTAGTAGTGAGATGTGATCCCCATTAGAGGGAAGTGGTGTGATCCCCAGTAGAGGGAAGTGATGAGATCCTCAGTAGAGGAAGTTGCTCCAGTGCAGGTTGGTAACCCCAACATAAGATGGTACGCTACCCCAACGCAAGATGGCACGCTACCCCAGTGCAGGTTGGTAATCCCAATGCAGGGTGGTACACTACCCCAACGCAAGTTGGTAACCCTAATGTAGGTTGGAAACCACAACGCAGGTTGGTACGCTACCCCAGCACAGGTTGGTAACCCCAACGTAGGTTGGTACGCTACCCCAACATAGGTTGGTAACTCCAAAACAGGGTGGTACGCTACCCCAGTGCAGGTTGTTAACCCTAATGTAGGTTGTTACACTTCCCCGGTGCAGGTTGGTAACCCCAACGTAGGCTGGTACGCTACCCTAGAACAGGTTGGTAACTCCAATGCAAGTTGGTACGCTACCCCATTGCAGGTTGGTAACTCCAACGCAGGTTGGTACGCTACCCCAACATACGTTAGTGTGCTACCCCATCACATGTTGGTAACTCCAGTTAAATTTTGATGTTTATCTCATGCACATTTTTTTAGGTTTCATTCATCATAAGCTACAACCATAACAATGAAGTAGTTCTACAATACTAGCTGCAGTAAACCAATATCACAAGAAGAATACCCATGCACAAAAAACACAAGAGTTTATCTTGGGAAAACCCTTCTCAATCAAGGGAAAAACCCAATAATCCTTTGCTATACTGCCAAGAGAAGATCCACCATCCACCACCAAACCCTAGCACACAAGAAGGTGCTTCTATGACTAGAAAACTAGTGCCTAGAAAAATGTGCACTGCAATCCTCATAATTTTAGACCAAGCATTGAGTTAGTGAGAGAGAGATGATCCACAATGGGGATCTATCTCTTATTTATACAAGACTTAACTCAATGAATAGACATGACACTTGGCACAATAAGGCTGACCTATACAACTAAGTAATATAATTAATCTTTGACACATATTAATTATCTTTACATGGTGGGGATGACTTGTACCCTTTACAACAGAATTTAGGGTTTACACAATAATCGTACTCGTAGAAAATATAGCAAGGATCTCTCTCATCCTCTAGTGCTCAACCACTAGGGACATTTCCACCTGTGCTCACCCATAGGGACGTCACTCTCAACAGATCAACTCAACTGAGTCCACAGGAGTACAATCTGGAGAGCCATCTCCAGTCAGCTCAACTAAGTCCATAGGAGTCTGACATGAGACCATCTCCAGTCATCTCAACTAAGTCCATAGGAGTCTGACATGAGACCATCTCAAGTCATCTCAACTCGGTCCAGAGGAGCACAACGAGATATCACATGTCATCTCAACTCAGTCCAAAGGAGTATGACACACCCATCGCATGGTTTTTATCACACATGTCTCAACTTAGTCCAGAGGATAATGATCTGGAGGATGTCTCATGAAGTTGCAATCATCAACACTCCCTCTCAACTAGGGAGGCATTCTCCACCAGGACAAGTCTCTCATGAAAGTACTTAAACTTTGTCCTGGCAAGTGGTTTGGTGAAGACATCTCCAACTTTCTCGTGTGTAGAGTGGTACTTCACATGTACTACTTTCCTATGCACCATATCTCTGATATAATGGTATTTAATCTCAATGTGTTTCAATTTATCATGAAACACAGGATTATTTGAGAGCTTCACACAGCTCTGGTTATCGTAATGGATTATGGTAGAATCCATCTCATGTTCAAATAAGTCTTCAAGGAGCTTGTGAATCCACACTACTTCACGTACTGCCACACATAACACTATGTACTTTGCTTCTACAGTATTCAAAGCCATAGATATTTGTTTCCTGCTGCACCAGGAAACCATGGTAGATCCCAAAGTAAAACAACAACCGGAGGTGCTCTTCTATTCCAATGTTCTCCATGCTCAATCTACATCGAAATATCCCTACAATCTTGTGTCTACACTAGAGGCATATCTCAGGCCATAACCAATTGTGCCTTGTAGATATCTCAACACTTGCTTCATTGCTATTCAGTGTGTCTATCTCGGCTGACTCATAAACTGATTGAGTACATTCACTGTATAGCATATATTAGGTCTGGTGTTAACCAGATACATCAATGATCCAATCAGATGTATGTAAATATTTGGATCAATCTCACCTAAATCAGTAGAAGCCTCGTTCATTTCTTCAAATTCATCACCATTGGTGTAGGCATGGATTTGCAATCCATCATCCCAAATTTCTTCAATATCTCAATTGTATATTTTCCTTGACTCTGGAAAATCTCATCAATCCTCTGCCACACTGCTATTCGAAGAAGTAGTGCACCATACCAAGATACTTTATCTCAAATTTAGAAGCCAATGCACGCTTGCATTCAACAATAAGGATTTTTGAACTGTTGAGGAATAAGTCATCAACATATAGAACCAAAATCAGGTACTTGTCATCGACAATGTGATAGTATAGGTTGGGATCAACAAAACTCTTGTTGAAGACCAAACTCATCAAGTATCCATCAATATTCTCATACCAAGAACGAGGTGACTGCTTTAGTCCATACAGGGCTTTCTTCAACATTCATACATGAGACTTATGCTCATGTATCATGAATTCATATGGATGCTCGATGTAAACTTCTTCCTCAATCTCTCCATTGAGAAAGGTTGTCTTTAGATCCACCTGATGTAGTCTCCAACTCATGAATTCAACTAGGGAAATAATCGTACATATGGAAGTGTATCGGGCAACAGCAGAAAATGTCTCCTCATAATATATTCCCTCCACCTGAGAGAATCGTCTAGACACAAATCTCGCTTTGTACTTCTCAACACTTCCATAAAATACATGTTTGATCATATAGATCCACTTGGAGGTCACTACAAACTTCCCTTTAGATCTCGAAACAATATCCCACACATCATTCTTCATGATGGACCGATACTCTTCTGTCATGGTATCTTTGACAAACCTGTTGACCTGTTGCTTCTCCATGAAAAGAAGGCTCAGTATCAATGATGTGGCTCATAGCTGAAATATAGCTCAAAAATATTTGTGGTCTCTTGCTCTCTTGGAATGTGCCATGAGGAGATGCATGTCCCTATGACTTTTGCAGAGTCTGTCGATCCCATGTAAGCCTCTTCTATCCAACTACAATGTCTCTGAAAACATCAACTGGAGCTATGGGATCAACTGGATCAACTGGATCTGTAATTGTCTCCCTCTGAACTGTTGAAGGTGGAGAAGGTATTGTCTCTTCCTCCTTCTCAAACAGTTTGACTCCCTTTGAGTCAAGTGACTCCCTCTTAAGTCGGAAGGGTAAACATATGTCATTTTCCGGTGTTGCTAACTTGGATACATCCCATGTCTTCTAAGGTCCTCTACTTCCTCTACAGTACTTTGTTGGCCTCCTGTACTAGGATAATAACCAAGATGATCTCCTATAGGGATAACAATTAAAATGGACTCATGTACTAGGATAATAAACAACCAAGAAAAATTTGGACTCTCGTACCAAGGATCATGGCCCTTTTGAGGGGTCCAAGATCCCTTTAACTCAACAACAGAAACCAAACCCGCCTTAGAGGCCCAATTAGACTTTGCATCATTTGTTGGTAGAATGGTTCTCTATATATTTCGATCTAGCTAATTTATCGAAGGGCTTTACTTGATGATTGACAGGATATCTTCCTATGAAAATTCCTCCTTCAGATTAAATGTTCTCTTTTTTGTCTTTTATTTTATTAGATAAGTCTAATAAAATGAGATGTGTTGGTATAAACCAACTGATAGAAGGGATTCTTAACTATTGAAGAAGGTTTATCTTTGGATAACCCCTGTGCTCAAGCATGCAAACAAAGATATTCACGTCTATTACAATCCCAATACTAATACATTAACTTGTCGGTATTTCATCATTGACTGAGATACAATTATCATAAGAAAAATACGCATGTAATAAGATGATTGAAAAAAAAAAATAGTTTCCTTAGCTCTAACATCAATCACACATTAACACAACGATATCCTTTCCATCATTAACAAAATAACTGCAAAAATATTGAAATAGATAACTTATCAATAGATTCATAAACTCTTACTCGTTACAACATCAATTACTGAAATAAAAGTTGGAAGTAATTCCTCCTCAATCCAATCACATAACGCCTTTGATGAAAAATAGAATTTTGTCTCTGGTCCTAAAAAGGACTTCTCAATTAAGTTTGTTCATAAATAGTTATTTGCAATTCCCAAAAATATTTGCAATTCCCAAAAAGAGGGTATTTTCCTAAAACCATCGACCTTTTCTAAAAGGTCATTCATTTTATTTATAAAGAATCACTAACTAAAAATAGTTGCTACAAGTTTAAGTTAAGTAAAACAAAATATTGCCACATGGTGTTTGATCTCTTTATGCTCTGGAAATAATCTCGTGTTTGTACTGGAGTGGATGACTCTTCTCGTATTCTGACCACTTGACGAAGAAATACTTGCATGTGTTAGCATACAAAAACCTATACTGATCCATCGGGGCTGAAAGGATTTATTTTACTTCTACTTCTCATTCTCTGTATTTGATGATCTTGGAACTCAACCAATGTAGAATTGCACGAGCCTTGATCGGATGTTTCATAAAGTGTTGTATTTGACCTGGTGCCATGCTTTTCACCTATGTGATCTCCACTACCCATGCTGAGTCTTGTTCTGCATGTCACTTGACTATGTCATGCAGGTCGACAAAGTATTCGGGTGAACCAAATTCTAGGAGGCCAATGCCTTTCATCTCTCGATTGATCTTTTCCCAGCCTTTTTCTGACTTGGCCCACTTCTTATGTATCTCCCGCTGAGTTTCTTGGGCCATACTTACCCAATATTTGGATTCTTTCCTGATCCAAGAGATGTTGCCACCCCTTAGCACTTGAATACCATGCTCCTTTGTGTCTCATCCCTTCTACACTACGTTGATGTAGTCAATTATTTCTACCACTTGGTATGCTTTTTCATACCATCTCTCCATGTCCTTGCAGGTTTCCAGTGCCATAAGGGTATCTTCTTGGAAATCCGATATACCTGCAATGAAAAGATGTCTTTCACTTGTGAAATTTAAATAAGCATCTTGGAACTCACTCTTCAAAAACATCGTGGCCTGCGTCGAGACTTGATAGTATTTTTTCAAATGGCATAGATGATATAGCTCCTTTAGTGCAGCGGCCAGTTCCTTTTCATCTCACCTTTCTCGATCCAACGTGGCATCATTGATAGCCATCCTTGTGTCGATGAGCTCAAATGTCTTTGCATGTTCTGTACTAAGAAACTTCTCCTCCGTGATGATGAGACTTGATCTATTCAGCATGAGTCTTCTCTTCTTGGTGGTCCTTTTCATGATAGATTTCCTCTTATTGTCATAAGCGATCGCATGTATATCGGCGACCTCATCAATACGCTCGGGGATTTGTTGCTCTCCCCAGGTTAGAGTGTTGCCCAGGCTCCCTGCTATGTGTATTTATTCTAGGACTAGTTCATGTACTTATTGAATATGCTATGATGGCTCGACCTTCGTTTAGTGTTCATTGGCTGGTGAGGCATCGGCCAAAATTGAAGAGTTAGTGATAGGTTCAATGCTTACTTGGTGATCGACTATTTAAGTGTCGATCTCTTTTTCTTGCAATTCCTCCTTTTTTCCACCTGATTCTAGTTCCTCTCTAAAGTTGTCTTTCAAGGTCCCTAACAGGTCGAGAAATTCAGTGTCTAAGACACTTTCGGCCTCATGGTCTCCTTGCGAAGGGTTTTGAACTGATGCATCAACACTTGGAGCAGATGTTTTCTTAGGTTCCTTCTCCTCTGTAATTAGTATCAGTGTTACTAGTGAGACTTCTGAACTCTCATCATTGTCATAGATGGTTATTAGATCAAACATCGGATTTGGCATACTTGTTTTACCTAGTGTTCTTGGACTTTCAAACTGGGTTGGAATGGTCACCAGTAATCTAATCTGTGGTGATGGAACTCTAGGGTTTTCTAGACCAGTGATTTCCTCCAGTTGTATTGACTCTGAGCCATTTGGATCCTCTCTGATTTTAATTAGGTCATCCAAGGGAATCCTCATCATTTCTATGATTTAAGGGTCATTCTCTAGCTAGTCAATGACTCTCTAGGCTCCTTCTAATAACAACAACCCTCTCCTTTGTGCCTTTGTGGTCTTTGTTTCTCTGATTTCTTCTTTAACCCTAAGAGCTTATTGATCTGACTACGCTATTTTTCGACCTACTCACCCATGCTCATAGCTTTGAACCTGGTCATGTTTGGGTTAGCTTTCCTTTGTAATACCTCCTCCCAATCCTAAGCACATTCTGTAAAATATCATTTTCGAACTTGTCATGCATGTATGGCTAACAAGAAGAGACTTGTGAAGCGTGTTGGAGGACAATGCCTTTAGGGTCGTGCTTGTTAAATCGTCCTATTGGGAACTTGTATTCCAGCTGACTCAAACCCTCTTGTTTAGCTTGATTTGTGTCCTTAACTATATAAAACCCCACATGGAAACCGTAGGGTATAAATTATTGTTTCTTTTCCTTGAGGGAAGTGGCGTTATTGCCCTACAGGATAGTCTGATAACAAATTTCTCCTATGATGAGTCGGTTTGGGACGTGAGCGAGGAGAAAATGTGGTGCTTTGGTGGCCCTGGACACCCTGATATAGGTTGTGTGTTCATATAGATACCAGTGTCCTACCTTCGAGATCATTTTCTTGGCTGCTACAGACATCCTTGGGCATTCCTTTTTAAATATAATGAAATAAACTCGGGCGATGAATTCATTGCAAATAAGGGCATCAGATTTTTTGTACATGTTCTCCCATAGGATGTTGAAGTAGACATGAACATGTAGTTCTGAAACGTGCCAACTCAAATTCATATCGGTGAAGACATTCCTCGCGTAGATTACATCTAGTAGATATGGGTCCATGTGAAAAGCAGGAGCTTCTCCTTCTTTCGGCGTCTGATCCTGTAATACATTGGTGCTCAATTGCTTGGATATGATTTCTCCCTAGTTGAAACTACTCCCTAAAATAGCCATAGTGTACGCTAGGGGAATCCATGCCTCTGAGAACTTGGCGTAGTCCTTTTCCCTGTATAATTGGCAGATGAGAGCCATCAAGTAAATATATGGATTTGTCAGGTTCACTGTCCCATACCAGTCATTGTTCTGGTTTGTAAACTTCTTGTCCTCCTTCCAGCATGAGGCCATCAATCATCTGGTGTCATGGAATTCATAGAACTTCACCATGAAGTCTGTGTTCAGCCACTCCTTCAGGTCCCTGAGCTTGTACTAGTTCTGGACTTCTGTCGGGAGAAAACATCTGACACAACCACCATTCTCATCGTTGATCGAGAATTTTTGCACTTCTGTGTGATCAACTAAAAAAATCAAGGTCTTGGTGCATGGGAAAACTAGATTTTGACAGGCTACCATGTGCAAGCACAACCTCCAAATGTTCGGGAAAACTTGGTCATCGAGCACCCTTACATCTGGGTCGTTATGTGGGATAAACTTTGGGTAATCCTCCCAGTTTATTCTGTTGAATAGATCGCCCCATTGTGGGAGCATTATTTTAGATCCAGCAGTCGCTTATGTATCACCAAAAGCTGGAGGTTGAATGAATTCCTTATTGGTCGAAGTTTTAATGACTGGTTCTGCCCTGGGAGAATATTCTAACTGCCTTGCAATGCTAGGAGAATAACCTTCACCAATCTATGCCTCCTTTAACTTCGGTGCCCTCAAGGAGCGTCTGGTCGTTGGCTTTCTTAGAGGCATTTTTTCCTACAGCTAGAGCATAGTTAGACACTATGTAAAAGATCAAATGTTGATATATAAAAAATTACGACTGTCGAACTGATAAAATTTAACACATACCTCTTATGCTAGCTTAACCTAGTTTTGATAGTCCAAAAATCAAACGCAACTCTTGAGACGCTCTCTTCGCTTCTTTAGTTGCTCTAGAAATGAAAACTTGTGTGCAAAATGGAGGTGTTTGAAGTTGTCTTAGTGATTTAAAAAGAGATCATACTTACCTTGTCGCATCAGTTATTCAATTTGGGATATGAGTGTGGTTCTACAAAATCTGCCACCAAATCTTCATTATGTTTAAAATTAAATTTGATTGTAGGTTGGCGACGCGGACGGGGGATATCATGTGTGTTACCCATGATTTTGGTCATCATGATGATGTAGTGATGATGGTGTACTCAGGCTCTTCATAAGAACTTTCTCCTGAGAAAAAATTATTTTCATCTCTTCCAGAAAACTCATTTTTGAAGACTGTTCGCAGGCTACTAATATATTTGCCTGGGAGAATGCATTATTCTCGCAGGCTTCCTTAAGCCAGGGTGCAAGAAGTTCGCACTGTGTTGAACTACTAGGGTGCGAACTCTTTCTAAAGCAAGGAAAAAGATGAATTCTCGATGCTTCTAGAAGGGAATCTTCTAGAAGGATGAGATGGCATTCGAATGGTTATCCTAGTACTGGATTCCCTGATATTTTGGGATCATTCTTATCCAAGTAACTAATTCATTCTCTCCTATATATTGAGAGAATTCTCATGGAAAAGGTTAAGCAAGGTTAAACAAGATTCATTGGAGAATTGGTGAAAGAATTGTGTGAAGGACTCAGCATTGAACAGCAGCTTGAAGACTCTAGCAGGTCTATCAAGAGGATTTGATCTTCTTCATGCAAGTGAGCAAGTGTGTGTGTCAGAGTCAAGGGCCATTGAAAGGAATTTTGTGACATCAAGGCTCAGGTTGTAATCTTTACTTTCCATCAATATGATACAGTAATATGTCCCTGTCCCATAAAGCTATTTCCACTTTATTGTATAATTCCTTGATCATATACATAGATTGATCGTTGAATAGATTATGCTTTCTTCACTTTGGTTGGTTTGTGTTGTCTTGGTCTTGACTGCACGAGAGCATTAGAGTGAAGCGAGAGCAACAAAGACCATAGGAAGCGATAACAAGGTATGTTATTAGTTCTTGCCTCCTATTTAATTCAATGGTCAAAATCTAGGGAAAGAGTCATGTTATGTTTTGCTTTGTTCTAGATCCAGGTGGATCTAGGGAGATCGGTTAGTGGTCGCACCTACGGATTTATCCAATAACAAAATTGGTAACTCAACTGGGGAACATCCCATTTTCTTTGTGGATTTTGATATTTTTTTTGTGTCCATTTGCTCTGGTTTCACTTTTCTCCTGTCCTATCAATCTCTGAGTCTTCAGGATATCCTGATAGACCCTCTGAGTCCAGATGCCTTTTTCAATTTTGCTTCATTTTTCAAATTTTTGATTATGTTCAGGCATTCTCGCACTGTACTTCATTGCAGCCTATGAGAATTGGTAGAGTTCGCACTCTTCCTTTAGGTTTCAGTGCGAGGTTCTCGCACCCTGCTCAAGGGTTACCTGCGAGAATCAGTGATTCTCACATTGTGTCATATTGCCTGCCTGCAAACATCATTTTTCAAAAGTTTGGATTTGAGTTTTGGTATTTTCAACTGCCCAGATCAGTTTGATTTCCTCATAAAAGTTTCTCGGACTGCTGATTGATATCTTTCTTGTCTTTGTTTGTGTGCATGAACAATCTTAGGGTTCCAAGGATTTTCTTGTCATTTTTGTCTTGACTTTCATTTCTTGCCTTTTCTTGGCAAAACCATTCTCTCTGACTTCGGAATCTGAGTGTGTTTGATTAGTTAAGAACCAGTGATTGGTTGAAAGTTGAGTACTTGTTTTTTTCTCATTTGCTTATTTGTTTGAAAGATCATTTTCTTTTGCATTTGAAAAGACTATATTGGTTTGCTCTTTATTTTTGTTTTCATTGAAAGAGTTGATTGGGTTTGTCATTGCTTGTTCATTTGGTTTTTGATTTTCTGTACTCTTGCTGTCATAGTGTGGGTCCTTTTTGAAAAGTGAACAAAAATTTTTTCTTTCAAAAAATTCTTTTCGTTTTAAAAAACATTGAAAATCAAATTATTGAGATTGTTGAAGTATTTGAAAAAGACACAATAGAGAGTTGTCATTTGATAAGTGATTGTTTGCATTTGCATTTCAAAGGAAATTTTTCATTGTAGTTCAAGGTTGATCTAGAAAACTTTCTCTCTCTCACATACATAGGATTCATTGAATGAAAAGTGATATATTTCATTCTCATCCTTGCATTGTTGGGTCTGAGTCATACAACATAAGTTTCATTTTTCGTTACCTTTGAGTAAACAACAGCTCTTGATAACACTGCGTAATCATAAAATTTATCTAGTAACTCTTTTCTAGGGCTCTATTACACCAACATTTAGTTAGGCTAGCGCTTTGGAGTAGGAAGAGAGATACACTCTCCAAAAGCACAAAACACACAATAGCATCTTTTGTTAGGGAGTGTTAAATTCCATTTGTAACATCTTGTCCTGGGAATCCCTTCTCACACAAGGGTCAAAAACTAGGTCACATTGATATTGGCAGAGTTACTCACCCTGCTTTGTTGATATCAGTGTAGATATTGCACATATTACGAGGATCACTCAGAGGTATACCCACATTGATGAGTGGAAGCCTCTTGAGTTGATTGCGGGCTAGATACCCTACCCTTGCGTGTGGATCGGACTGTCAACTATTCCCCCAGGATTTATTGCTGTTGGTGGTGACCTTAGTGGCCTATCTTTCTAGGTTCTTACCCAAGGTGACTATGGAGGGGAAAGTCTTCACGGTACCTGGAATTGACGTTGACCAAACTCACTCGGGCTCCTTGGAGGGTATACCCACGATTATGTGTGAGAGATTGCACCAGGGTGTAAGTCTAAGCAGGTCATCAGCGTAACTTTTCCACCCTAGCCTAGCCCCTTATTATCTCATTGTTGCGACATTGGATTTCATCACCAACTAGTGGCTTCGAAATTAGAAGGTCATGTTTGTTTGGTGTTGCTTCCTAGCTTTTGTTTACTAGCGCGTGTTGTTTGTTTCTCAAAGTTGACCATAGGATTTTATTCACGAAGTTTTTCACTCGTTTACAATAGCTCCCCCACATCGTTCCCGTAGAATGCAAGGTTTATCTCCTAAGCATCTGGACGGTTCTCAACCCTTGCCTACAGGTACACCTGAGGGCTCTCCTAGGCAAAGTGAAGGCACAGTCATTACCACACCACCAGTGGAACGAACTGACTCTCTAGAACCTTTTTGAATTACCAATACTCGAGAGGATTTTCGACTTCACCCTGGTTCTAAGCAACCATTTATGCGACTGAATTCTTCCGGAGAATTAGTTGTTACATCTTCTGGATCACCCGTTGGGCCTTTTCCCAGCATAGAAGGCCAAGATCCTTTTTGGTCTACAGGTGTTTTCCGACGAGACCTTTTTGGTCCAAGTTCCCCTGTGATTTCTGAGATTAATCCACCTGTGATTTCTGAAATCTCTAACCTAGAGACAGTACCGTTGAATCCCACTTATCACTTTACTGTCCCTGCCGAAATGTCCCATCTCACGAATACTACGAGTGTCTCAACCGGGTTCACTGAGGCTGGTCTTGCTCCTATAAACACACAGCGAATGCCCAATGTCACTCCAACACTACCACCCAGATACCGGGCGTTGAATGCTTCTGTTCCAACACCTCCGCAAACCCCATACGGTTCTCCAGGTGATCCTTCTTTTCCGCGGCACCCTATTCCTAGTTTTCTTCCAACACTCCCTCAATTTCCTTCTGGCCATCCTAATCCTAGTGGCACTATCCCGTCCATTACACCAAACTTGCATATTCCCATTGGTGGACAAGGTGGTACGATTCAACTTCCTCTTACCGGACACATTCCAATTACTACACAACCTTCGATTGGGACACAACTTCCGGTTGGAACTCCGCCTACGATAGGGGGACTAACCCCACCTTTTGGACAAAATATACCTCCCTCTTTGGCCCAGTATTGGAATCAGATGATACAAAATTCTTCTCAAACGACTGGGGGGCAGCAGTTGCCTGTCCCTACTATAGGCCAACCATATCCAGGTATACCCAATCCTATTTGGGGTACGAATGCTCAAACTCATGTCCCCGCTCAAGGTTATAATCCCTCGAGCTACTATCCTCTCCCACCACCACCGAATCTACCTGGTTCTTCCCATTATACGTAGACTGCTTACGGTCCTACTAGTTTGCCAATAGGGCTTCCACCCCAAAGCCACCAGTACCCGCAGGTGAATCGACAGTTACCTTTTCTCGCTACTTTGGATTTGCCAGATTTGTCTAGGATTTTAAATGATCCTATTTGTCACTCTCCCCAATGGACTGCTATACTAGCCAAGCTTCCTTCGGACATTCCTAAATTTGACGGAAAAGTGGGAGAGGACCCAAACAATCACGTTATGACTTTTCACCTATGGTTTTCATCCAACTCATTGATGGATGACTCTATTCGTTTACATCTTTTTCAACGAACTCTTACCTGTTTTTTTGCGAAGTGGCATATCGAATTGCCACGAGGTTTCTTCTCTGATTTCCACACCCTAGCTATGGCTTTCCTTACACATTACCAGTTACCGATCTGTTATGATACCGGGATTGAGATTTTGACTTCCTTCAAACAGAATAAAGGCACTCATATATCTGATCACATCCATGAGTGGCGAAAGAGACGACGTCTCATTAAACTTGAGCTCCCTGATCAGTTACTGGCAGAATGGTTTACAAAATCATTTGTGAACGAAATTGGTAAGGAAATTTCAATGGGTGGCGTTGTCACGAAAGAGCAGGCTATAAGTCGTGCTCAGTATCTTGACCTCGTTTATTCACAAATGGGAACACTTTATGATTTATAACTACCTGAATTACCTCATCCTAATGCTTCCAGCACTTCAACTACTCCATCTGCCTCGCATGCGGCTGACGGTGTGATTGGTACTGCCCAAGCCCAATCCCATTCTATTTCAAGCACAAACCCTAAGTTTGCTTCTTCTAATTTTCAAAACGCTCCATCTCCTACCACTCCCACTGGAAAAACTTCTAAGGTAAATGTCTTCCAATCTACCCCAGTTGGTAAAAACAAATCTAAAAAGGGGAGAGGCAAGAATAAGGAGGGAAAAAATAATCCTCAAGTAGAGCAACCTAAAACTACTCCTGTTGATGACCGAGATAAGCATAAACCCTGATACCCTTGCCTTATCTGTGGTGATGATCACTACACGAAGGATTGTCCACGACGTGCCGAGGTCACTAAGTTCTTTCAGGGAGCCCCGAAACCCCCTGCACCAGTTGTCTTATCCCAACCCTTCCCGTCTCAACAACAGGCTCAGTTGGTCATCCATGACCAACCATCCTCTTCTACTACATCATATGTTTTGATGTGTACTGGTGATTCTAAGCAGAACAATGTTGCACTCATGACTCAAGCCAAAGATTATTCTCCATCTAAGGAGAAGGTTGATGATTTACCTCCTGCTTTGGCACAACCCTCTCTAGCGACTCCACCTACTAACGGTCCTCTTCATCTCGAATGACTGATCCTTGAAACAGTTCTGTGACCCCCCCCCTAAGGGTGTCGTTCAGAAATCGGCTTTCAATCCTCATGCTCGTGCAGCCCAGAACTACAGTATTGTTGAAGATCTGGCCCAGGCACCTTCAGCGATGTCAGCCCTTGAAGTCCTTCAGTCTTGTCCTGCACAACGGAAGTCACTGTTGAAAGCTATAGGTGGAATTGACCCGAAAGATACGAATTTAATAGTCTTTGACTTGGAAAATCACATTCCAAGGTTACCCCCTCAACTCGCTTTTCAAATCCAAGTGGTTGTCTCTGAAAAAAACATTTGTCGAACTGTTATCAACGAGGGTTCCTCGACGTGTGTTATGTCTCTTGCTTATTGGAAAGTCATTGGCTCTCCTCCTTTGAATGAATCCCAAAACACTCTTAAAGCCTTCAATGGCTCCGGTTTTAAGCCTTATGGTGTTCTTCCTTTGTTGCCCATCACGTTACAAGGTAAAATGGTCCAAGTTGAAGTGGAAGTCTTTGACGCTCCACTTGATTATAATCTTTTGCTTGGCCATAGCAGGATCGATTCCATGCGCGCCATTGTGTCGACACTTTTCCATGTAGTATGTTTCCTTCATCAAGGAAAGGTTGTTACCATTGACCAACTTGCCTTATTCAATTCTGATACCCATACTTGAAACATACCGTTTATTGCTAAAACCCCACCAGGTTATGAGAATGTCTGTGTAGGCCTTTTAAAGGACTCCTCGTTAATGGGTACTTTCCCCATTCCACCGCCCGATGTTCCATGCCCATCTGTTTCTTCTATCAACATGATCTCCACCATGCCTCACGAACTTCCTGCATCTCACGACCCTTGGATTGTCCCTGACCCTGGAGATCATCTTCGTTTCGGCGACGCAATGCCATTGAGTCCAGTTGAATCCGCCTATCAAGCCATTCAATCGGCAATACCTTCTACCCCCTCTCTTGATGAGTTGTCTCCCAATCCTGTGGTCTTAGTTGGTCCTTTTGCGAAATGGGGCATATATTTCATGACATGTCACCCTCACTCGGTCAAGGAGCATGGTTACATCATTGTAGTCGTTGATTACTTGACGAAATGGGCCGAGGCGATGCTGACATTCGACAATACTGGAAAGACCGCAGCTTTGTTTCTTTTTAATCACGTCATAGCTTGTTTTGGTGTTCCCCAAGCTATCGTCACTAATCATAGTAGCCACTTTAGGAATTTTATGATGTCTGAACTTATGGAGAAGTTGGGTCTTCATCATGATAACTCAATGCCCTATTATCCACAAGCTAACGGTCAAGTCGAAGCGATTAACAAATTTCTCATAACTATGCTTCGACGGATGATAGGGATTCATAAAACAAGTTGGCACACAATGTTGTTCTCGCCATTGTGGGTGTACCAGACATATGTCAAGTCCGCTACTGGGTTTACGCCTTTTCGGTTAGTCTATGGTGTGGAAGCCATTCTTCCTATAGAATGCGAGATACCCTCTTTGAAGCTAGCTGTTGAACTCCTACCCAACACTTCTGCTGAAGAAGAACATCTATTGTATCTTATGCAATTAGACGAAACTCAATGTGACGCCACTCTAGTAATAGAAGCCCAGAAGAAACATGTCAAGGCCCAATATGACAAGCATGTCAAGCCTCACGTTTTCTCCGAAGGTGATCTTGTTCTTCTCTATGAACAGGATCGAGATGTGTTAGGAGCTGGAAAATTCAAACCCATGTGGTGAGGTCCTTATATTGTTCACCGAGTTTTGGAAAAGGGAGCATATGAGTTGGTAGATTACGATGGTATCCCTTTGAGTGAACCCAGGAATGGGTTGTACTTGAAGAAGTACTATGCATAAATCATCTGTGCACAAGTACTTGTATTTTAATGTATCATACTTTGTGTGTGTTACTATAGCTTTCTTTTGTCGTTATCTGGTCTCTGCCCTTATGTGACATTGTGTTTGATTTCCATATGTCGGAGTCTTCGCTACCCTATATTGGCTTCGTTGATGATGTTAGTCGTAGTACTCGGAACCTTGCTTCCGCTTCGTGGGCAATTTATGCCCCAACAAACGAACTTGTATCTTTACAAGGTGTGTACCTCGGTCGTGCAACCAACAACATTGCAGAGTATAGCGCCATTATTGAATTATTGGTTGATGCTATCTCACTCGAAATTCGTCATTTGGTTGTGCGACTTGACTCGCAGCTTGTAGTACTACAGTTAAGTAATGTCTACTCTATTCGAAGTCCTACTTTATTATGGGTGTATTTGTGAATTCGCCTCTTGGAACGTTATTTTGATCACATTGAATATCAACATATTCCTAGATGTCTAAATACATTAACAGATGCATTGGCTAATTATGTATTGGACAGACATTTGAGTCATTTATAAATCAAACACATCGAAATTCACACAATATAAAGTAAACTGGTAGAAGTCGTCTATATATATAACGATCAAAAGAGTTTTTACAAAAAGTTTGTCCGAAGACCAAAATGTCAAAATTTGAAGCTCATAGCTTCTACAAAGTGACGTCATGGATGGCGTTCATGGTAAGACACGACTGCCCTAGCAACCCTACGGAGCAGTCGACTCATAGATGCTAATACCCCTACAGTATGACATTGATCGCATCGTGGAACCTCTTCTAGAGTCATGTCTGGAATGTCTGCAGTCAGGCCCTCTAGATTCTGTTCCACCACTTGATAATCTTCAACATACTGTGGTGCTACCGCTACCTCTCCTCGTCGCTGGATGGGAGAAGTGTCGGGAGGTCTGTAAGGTCCAACATCTGTGTTATCAACAAATGATTTTTTATTAGTCTTTGGACAAACATATAAAACAAAAACATTTGAATATGATAAAAAATTCAAAAACATTTAAAAAGAGAAAATGTGTGTGCTTCTTACCAAGGCCCCCCCACTGAGCATCCTCTGGTAATACCAAATCTGGATCTCCTCGAAAATCCAGCCCAGCATAAGTGTAGTCATCAACCATCAACATCTGTGGTTGAAGCTAGTCAAAGAAAGTATCATCATATTTGATGATCAGTCCTGCTACGTGTCGGGCCATGAGCCGACACCATCTCAGCATCCGTGAATCCCTGAGAGCTGGTAAATTCCACTCCACCTATAGCCTCAGTAATGGGACCCGCTCAAGGAAGAAGGATACCAGCAAAGATCCATACCCGAATTGCTTCAGGTCACCCCACCTACATTTGGTTAATTGCTTTTTTATACTGCGCAGCACAGCATCTGCCCAGTTGAACACTCGAGGCTCAGTACACTCAATAGCATACTAGAAGTAAATCTGTAACCCCATATGAGGAGCAAAACTCCCATCCATCCGAGATATAGTGAAAAGGATAGTATGGAGGGTCAAGTCTCGTACCCCCCAGATAGCCACTTTTCCTTTCTTTCTCTCAGCCTCAGGGACGCAGTGTAAATTGCAGTACTCACTCATCTTTAGGCCACCACCTCTACTACCTGTCATGCTCACATAGTACCCCCTCCATGACAAACCAGTCAAAAATTAAATGTCCTCAATGTCTAAGGACAGTGTGTGAACCCCCACATGAAACACCTGCTGATCAGGGTCCCACATACGCACCAGGTACTCTAATAGTCTGACTTGGGCCCTCATGCCCAGGATGCGAAAGTACTTCAAGAGCCCACAGTCTCTCAAAGTAGTTATGGTAGGTGGATGATTTTCGGCCATTGCATTGTCCTCTTCATGTTCCCTTTCACACCACTCTAGCACCATGTTGATGGCCAATTATCTGCATAAGGAACACAATAAGAGGATTAACAACTTTTTTTTCATGCTTTGGATCTTTTTCTTTGGGTAAAAATTTAAAAAAAAATTGGGCTTTGCGGTTCTCTTAGGTGCCCTATGTGCACAGTGAGAGAACCTCGCAGGTGGCTTTAGTCTCACCTGCGAGAATGCATCATTCTCGCAGGCCCCGTATAGCTTGCCTGCAAGAATGAAAGTGCGCATGTAGAGATTGGAAAATCAACTTCAAACTGAAAATTTAACGAATGAAATTATAAATTTAAACCATGAAAATGTTAAGGACGAAGAGCTTACCTTAATATCGCAGACGGCTCGTTGAATGGTCTCTCGTAGCTCCCGCAATCTGACGCCGAACTTGGAGGGTAAAAGAGGGGTTTTTTGAGCTCAATAGTGGAAATGTAAAAATGGTGTGGTAAAAAGAGTATTTACTCCTTTTATTTACTTTTACTATATCATTTTGGTTTTTTATGATTATTTATCGATTAAACCC
>JASDQU010099892.1:146930-199652 GCA_032191745.1 Picea mariana | reverse complement strand
TGACGCCGAACTTGGAGGGTAAAAGAGGGGTTTTTTGAGCTCAATAGTGGAAATGTAAAAATGGTGTGGTAAAAAGAGTATTTACTCCTTTTATTTACTTTTACTATATCATTTTGGTTTTTTATGATTATTTATCGATTAAACCCTAATCCCTAATGTCATGTTGAGTGTAATTATTGCAGGTGTGATGACTTTGATGATTAAATACAGGGCTATGGACATGTTTTTCTTTGTTATCGCGTGTTTTTGATTGTTTTTTATGGTTTTTACATAAAACCTTGAGCGTCGTTTTTGTCCATTCTTGCGCTCGTAAATACATGAGAACGTGATCGAGCATACTTTTATCACTTTTTCGGGCTCAACAATGTTATACGAAAAAGGAACCCCCTGGAGTCCTCTTTAATCTCTTTTCAGACTCTCTAAACATGAAAAGATCGTCGAGCGACCTTGCTATTTTCACGCTCGATAAAGTATTTGAAGTACGCGTCTGGTGAGCGATAATTTATCTCTTTTTCGGTCTCATCCAAACTATTTTACGAAAAAGGAACTGAGAGAGTTCTCTTTTAAGTGTTTTTCCAAACTCTATAATCTTGAAAAACCTTCGAGTTTTCTATCTCTGGACTCGTTAAACAAACATTGATAGACCCGTGATGGGACCGAACCACTCCTTCTTAGGGTTTGTTAAATATACTCTGAGGGACTCATTCGAAGGATGAGCTTACATCAACAAGCATATGTTATCCTCCTCAAGCTTGCATAAAAGTAAAGAGGCACTCGCCAGAAATGGTGGGGGAAAATTTGGGAAAGGGATATGTTTTCATCATCGTATTGATTGGTAGTAAGTGTCACTCTTGAACATGACACCCCCTATTCATCATTTGAAGCCGGTTTGGGAAATCCATTTGTCTCTCATTCGATTGATTACAAGGTCATTCCCTATGTCGTCTTTGAGTCAATGCTACCAAATCATTGGTCATGTCATTCATATGTTCAAGAGAAGTCCATCTGAAACCTATATCGAGTCGGCCATCTGCAGTTATCCATTCTCTCTGTGTCGGCCTTCCCTGTGTCCAGTCCAATTCACATCATACTCTATTTCACCTTCAAAATATATTACTCATTTCGTGTCATTGATGGGGGATACATCAAGGCCCTCCTGTGACGAGTTTTGTTCAGTCGACTTCAGCTCATTATCTGAAATCAAGACTTAGAAATTATTTGGTACCTTGGAGCTTGCATACCTCAATGGCAGGCTTCCTCGCTTTCGACAATGGGTTTACATCAGTGAACCCTAATCGAAAGATTCCATCGGATGTTCGACTTCAACTCATTTATTCACACTCGATGGATTGTACTATGGTACCTTTGGATTCATAGACATCAATGGTGATTTCCCTCGCACTTGTTAACGGTTTCATCAATGACCGATAATCAAGTGGTTTCTACCATGTTCGACTTCAACACATGTAATCACATGGTTAGATTTGTACTTTGGACGACGAAATTGAAGACCCTGGATATCATCTTTGTGATCCAGGTTGCGATGGAATATGTATAATTTGTGACACATAGATCCACTATGTATGTCTCGTGGCTATGTCGTCTTGATTTGAAATTTTTCGCATAGATCCACAGTGTATTCCGGGTGGCTATGCTATATTTTGATGGCATGGATCCACAGTGAATGATTGGTGGCCATGACCCATGTCTATAATGTCATCAATTTTTGATCTAAGTATGGGAATGCCTACCTCAGAATTGATATATATGATATTCTACAGATGCTTGGTTGTTCGCAGGTTTCCGATTAAGTGTGCTCCTGGTTCTCGACACACACATGTAGCTTACAAAGTCTATTGGATGTCACTGGTTCCAACCTCATACTTTGGGGGGAATTATGTTACCCATGATTTTGGTCATCATGATGATGTAGTGATGATGGTGTACTCAGGCTCTTCATAAGAACTTTCTCCTGAGAAAAAGTCATTTTCATCTCTTCTAGAAAACTCATTTTTGAAGACTGTTTGCAGGCTACTAGTATATTTGCCTGCGAGAATGCATGATTCTCGCAAGATGCCTTAAGCCAAGGTGCGAGAAGTTCACACTGTGTTGAACTGCTAGGGTGCGAACTCTTTCTAAAGCAAGGAAAAAGATAAATTCTCGATGCTTCTAGAAGGGAATCTTCTAGAAGGATGAGATGGCATTCGAATGGTTATCCTAGTACTGGATTCCCTGATATTTTGGGATCATTCTTATCCAAGTAACTAATTCATTCTCTCCTATATATTGAGGGAATTCTCATGGAAAAGGTTAAGCAAGGTTAAGCAAGATTCATTGGAGAATTGGTGAAAGAATTGTGTGAAGGACTCAGCATTGAACAGTAGCTTGAAGACTCTAGCAGGTCTATCAAGAGGATTTGATCTTCTTCATGCAAGTGAGCAAGTGTGTGTGTCGAAGTCAAGGTCCATAGAAAGGAAGTTTGCGACATTAAGACTCAGGTTGTAATCTTTACTTTCCATCAATATGATACAGTAATATGTCCGTTTCCCATAAAGTTATTTCCACTTTAGTGTATAATTCCTTGATCATATACATAGATTGATCGTTGAATAGATTATGCTTTCTTCACTTTGGTTGGTTTGTGTTGTCTTCGTCTTGACTGCACGAGAGCATTAGAGTGAAGCAAGAGCAACAAAGACCATAGGAAGCGATAATAAGGTATGTTATTAGTTCTTGCCTCCTATTTAATTCAATGGTCAAAATCTAGGGAAAGAGTCATGTTCTGTTTTTCTTTGTTCTAGATCCAGGTGGATCTAGGGAGATCGGTTAGTGTTCGCACCTATAGATTTATCCAATAACAATGTGTTCTATTGACGATTTCAAATTCCTGTTGCTCAATTGAAGCACGGGGTATCAATGTATGTGGAGCGAAACATTAACGGGCCTATTAAATGGAAGAATCCAATCGTATCTCGTGCTGAAAACATCCCATCGTTTCACTAATCTAACTGGTGGATTAGGATTCAAGGCTTCTCTTTAAATATTGTTCATTGATATCTCCTGGAAAAAACTCCAACGCAAGATCCATATTGTCATACATATCTGATGTGGGAAATATTACTCGGAAGTGTGACTAGGACACAAGGAAACCTAAGGTTACTCGGGATCAAACTAGGTTGTACAAAATGCCTATGTGGCAAAGACATGTGGCACTTTAAATTGATGTGTTTGTTTAATCGTTTTATTCAGAATAGGGGACTTTTCCTTAGCTAATCGTTTTAACAACAGATCCTACCTTACCTAAACCAAAGAAGTATCAAGGATCAACAATTGGCTATAAGCTTAACGAAGTGATCTTGAATTAACCCCCTCGAAAATTTATGATGCCAAAAGTGCATCGAGGGTCGATGATCGGCGATGTGTCCATGCAGAAATTTTGAAAGAATTAACCCTTTGATATTTCACTGACCCCAAACAAACACATATGTCATCGGATATCGGGGGTTTATTGGCTAACTCCTAAATCTTCTTGGTGAACAACTAGTGCAAATTTACTCCACCTTTTATCGATGTCGATGATACATCGATGATCGTTGATTGTTGTTATTGTGGTCATTTTACTTGCTTGGATTTTTTTGATGCCGAACACATGTGCGCTAGTCACAATTTTAGCTGCAAATTCTTAGTTAGAATGCCAAGTTCTTTTAGACACAAAGTTTTTCACATTGATAGGTTCAAACAAATCCAATTTGATCGATGAAAGTACATGAAAACAAAATTAGAAATCCCTCCACAGTGGACTCAATTCATACAAAAAAACAAAAGAAAACAAGTGGTACCCAAAAGTGACAGAATTTCATAAAAGCTTTTAGGGTGTGTTGAGTGCTCAACAGGCCCTTCAATAATGAAATAAGAAATCTAGCCTATTGTACTAGGATAATAACCAATATGTCCTTCCATACGGATAACAACCAAGATGGTCTCATGTACCAGGATAGTGACCAACCAAGAATATTTGGAGTCTCGTACCAGGGATAATGGTCCAAGTCATGAGAGCTCCCATACTAGGGATAATACCCTTTGTTATCACATGAAGTTGTTAAGGGTCACATGAAGTTGTTGTGAGTCAATTCATCATTAGATTTTTATTTTTTTATCCTTAGTCTTGTTTAAGTTTCACTTTTGATCTCCTCTTTATGGTTTTCTTAGGTTTTAGAACAAATAAATCAAGGTAGATATTGGCCCATACCTTTGGTTTTTATCTTCATCTCATCACAAGATTAGACAGCCATCACCATCACCCTTATGCCACCACTACCATGACATGTCACCACCACTACCCTTATGCCACCACTACCTTGACAATCTCAGATCAGAAAGCTCAAGCTGGAGTTACAGCCTTTCAAATATGAATTAGCTCAAAGAAATCCGAATATATTAGCTCAAGTTGCAACCAGGAGGAGTACCATAATCAGAAGGTGAAATAAAGTGGTTGGAAGAATCAAAATTTTGAAGGTGGTTATCCTTGCATTTTGAAGTTTTGGTGGGAAGTATTATGCTTATATCTGATTTTTCATTCATACACCCTATTTGGAGGCTTCTACAGGATTATATAGTTTTGGAAAAGGTTTTTTGGGTATTTTGGCTCAAACTACATAAATCAGACAACTACAGGACATTTCGTAGCACCTGGCGCTGCGAAATGATCTACATGGACATAAGTTGCAACTTCGTTGCGGAATCTGCTACGAAATGATCTACACATTCGAGTTGCAACTTTGTTGCAGAATCTGCTGCGAAATGGTATACACAGGTGGGCATTGCAGAATTCGCTACAAAATCTGCTACGAACTGGTTGATACATTCAACACTAAAGGATTCACTGCCAATTCTTGTTTTGATGGGTTTTGAGAGAATCAATTGTCACCAGATGGCTAGTGGAGCTTAGTACAGATGCTTGGAGGTCAGTTGGAGCTGTAGGACACATGGAAATGAAGGATATGCACTCAAGGGACACCTCACTATGAAAATATTATGGTGTTAGGATGGTTACCAACATTTTCCCTATTTATAGCAGTTTGTTTTTTTCTACTTGAACAGGTGTAAGATTTTCAATTTTAGGTGGGAGAATCCTATGTTAGAGGCTCAAGCTCGAATTGTATGTTGTCATTCCTTGTTTAGGCTATAAATGCAGCATTAGAAGAACATTTTGAGGTTCGAATGGTTGATGTAAAAGACGTTTTTGGTAATTTTATGAAACAGAGCCTATTATGGTTTTGATGTATCTAACCTGATGAAATCTTGTTTAATAGAAGTTAATTATCTTTTTGCCATCTTATTTCTCTCACCCTGAAATTATATTATCATTGAACGATTCAAATGATATGTTTAGTTGTATGAAAATGGATGTTTGATTGTGATATTGTTATATCTTTCTTAGAGTTTTGTTTGCTTGGATTTAAGAAGTTCTTGTATCTGAAGCATTTCCTCCTTTATCTACTAGCATAGCCTGAAGCTAGTGGTAGAGTCACTTCACCTTCTTATTAATTATTCCTCCTATTGATCCTGATTTTATGAGCAGAACGAAATGACTACAGATTATTAACAGGTTCTTAACAAAAAATAACAGAGATACAATAAAACCAGTTTTCTATTCAATAAGGAAATAAGTTGAAATTTTAAAATGCAGCGGAAACAAGCTTGTTGGAACGGTGGTGGCTTATCTCTGAGAAGAGATGTGACAGTTGCTCTCATTCGCAAGAAGATCATTACAATGAGGCTCTGAAGGCCTTTTTACAATAAACAGGAATTCCAAAAACCATAGACATCCAAAAACCTAACCCTAGGAGATGAAGCACCAAAGGTCATGTGGGCCCTATCTGGGTAAGTTAGTACATCAACTTCGCAGGGTCGTAACTTTTTCATACGGTCTCTATTTTAGGCGTATGATAGCCCGTTGGAAAGGTATCGTCGAGGAGATTCATTTTTTTGGCTCAATCATTCCTTTATCTATCATTGAGAAGCTCTATCCTGAAAAAACTTCATTTAGGCCCTCAAAATGGCCCAAGAAGTTAAAACTGCTCAAAATAGTAAATTCCCAAAATTGCCAGAAAATTGTTTTCGACCAGTTGGAAAAGGTGGGTGGCCACTGATATCCACCTGGATAACCTATCCACACTAATCTTTAAAACCATTACCTAAGCTAAAAAATATCTCTTTTTCTTATGCACTTTATCCAGAATTCCTTGTGTTTTGACATTGTTGAAATGAGTTTTATCCATTTGACACCTCATTTGAAAAATTATCTCATAAACCTATTGATGGGTACTAAGCTTGCACTTTAGCATTCAAAGTGTAAATTTCAATGCTAACATTCTACAAAAACCTCTCTGGGTTTCTACACAACTATTATAGTTTGAGAATTACAAGTGGCATTTTGAAGCCTATTTTTCATAATTTTGCCTCCTGAAAAGCAAGAAATCAATTAAAATGTGTCATTTTATGTTTGTAACTATTTATATTTTGGGAAAGAGGATGGAATTTGAATTGTAATGCTATCATCCCTATCTAGGCTATAATATAAGAATTAGAAGTCATTAGGGGGGTTGTTCTAGGAGCGTCCTGGGCTCTGCTCAACTTTGGGAAGGGAAACCCCTACAAATATAATGAAGGCCATGTCTATTTATTTGTGATATTAATACAACAAGCATGTTTATGGCATGAGATTCATCACGGTGCTTATGTTCATCTTGTCTCTTCCCTATTTTATTTGTTATCTTACAACAATTTTCTAAGAGCAGTGTGACTGGAATTCATCCTTGTTTGGTGCTCCTTTCACCATAGAATATGCTTCTTGTGTGCTTTTGATTCTCTGTTCCAGAATTGATCAATTGCTAGATGTTACGTCTCAGTAATTAGTTAAGTGTTATATATTTTTGTTTGTTGTCTTAGAATACACCTATTGTTTGATGATTTATTTCTGCAACCAGATTTGGGTGTTTATTCTTCTACAACTACATGTAGGGATTCACCCATGGTTAGGTGCCTCTTATGTAGTGGTTTTTGTTTATGTGTTCATGGTTTTCATTCCAGGATTCATCCTTGGTTAGATGTTATTTTTGGTTTCCTTCCTCTTGTCCTCCTTCTTCTAAAGCTGCCATAAGAGATCCATCCTTTGTTAGATGCCTCTTATTACAGTGGGATTTCCTCTCTTTCAGACCACCTCTACATCATTTTAATATGCTAAACAGGGTGCCTACTTTGCCTCAGTGTTTCAGGGAGGTTTTTATCCTGTGTTAAGTTGTAAACCATTGAAGTTCATGCCCTAACTCCATTTCCTAATGATTCTTCTCCCTTGTATGTCCTCCCAACTACCACCTTTTATTTTTTTGTTCTTTTCTTTATACAAATATGGCCATCGAGCATATTGTTAAGTTGCCACCATAGTGACATTGGGTGGGAGACTTGAGAAGAGAGCCTTGTCTATACTGAAGGAGGCAAGCCTTATAGTCTGAAGATTGGTTGAAATGGTTACCTCTATGACTGCCTTTTGCAACCTCGGGAAAATTATAGAGTGATAACACCCTTCATTATCAAAAAACAAGCTACTACATAGTAATGATCAAATAAGGAAAGTAGTACAAAAATTACCTTAGTCTACAATCATACTCAATCTTGTTTTAGGTCCTCCTGAGAAAGTTGAGATAGATAAGAACTCCTTGTCGTTCTTTCTTGCATTCCTTGACTTCTTTTGAGGTGGATAATGTTGCTTTCCTTGCACATCACTAGCTGCAAGTCTAGTCTCATAGTGACAAGGGCTTGAAATCTTACACATCACTAGCTGCAAGTCTAGTCTCATAGTGACAAGGGTTGCAAGTATAGTCTCTTTGAATAAGGTGCACTTATAGCATATGTTGGGCCCTTCGCTTTGATGGATGAAATTTGTGCAAGTAATGTTGTGGCTTCATTTTGGTAAACAGAAGTTGTGCAAGCTGTTGAGGATCTGGACAATAGACTAAAGGAAGAAACAGAAAGAGGTTGGAAGGATAGCACAACAAGATCAAGAAGAAGAGAGAACTCCTCGGTTCTCATCTAGAAAACCTATATTGGCTTATATATATGAGATCGATATGATTGTGTTAGAGATATTTCTTGTAAGGGGATTAGAATTTAAAAGGATGGGTCAAAAACCCACTTGTCCTAAGTTTTGGGCGCAAGTGCGTCTGTGTTAAACAAGGATCATTTTTGAACGGCTGGAATTTGTGTGCGTAGATCAGCGGCGCATAGTGAATTCCGGACCCCCCTTGTCTTCCGACCTTTAAGCGGGGGGGTCCGGAATCACGGGCGCAACTCTACGACGGTTCAGATTAGCGCGCCCGGATCAACGGCGATAAAGACCATTCTTAACCTTTAAGCGGAGGGGGGGGTCCGGAATCGGGGGTGCAACTTTCTGACGGCTAAGATTTCAATGCCTGGATCAGCGGCGCTCATGCACTCCTGCCATCCTCAGCTGCCCTGTGTTTAAGCTTGCGTGGGCCCTTCTCCCATCACGTCACCTTCCAACCGCTTTTCTCCCACCGCCATGTGTCATCCGTCTACCTCTCCGTTATGGTCAGTGTGGTCTTCTTTCCTTCCCATCATCCACACACCATCCTCCACACGCCTCCTTCCCTCCATGTCAGCCTCCCGCTAAAATATGTCCATCGCACATGCTTCCCTGCCTCCTCCACTTAGCATCTTTCGCCATGTGTCTCTCCCAAAACCCTTCTCACGCCTTGCCACTTCTTTCACGTCCTCACAATTTTGGCCCCTTCACTCCATTTCCATACCCCCCACCTTCCGTGCTGGCTCCCCACGCATATCCTTTGAGCCAGTCAAGCTATTCTAGGTGGCAGCACGAGAAGTCTTCCATATCCCGAGGGGCTGAGTTGGCCAGATCATCCTCGATCCCAAGAAAGAAGTTATTGAAGCGGTTGGTGGTGGTTAGACATCGCCTCCGACTTAATGAGAAAGCACGCCCATGGATTTAAGGCACGTCAATTTGCTGTTGGAACTGTCAAAGAATTAAGATTGCGTCTGACATAAGTTGCACGATCTTTCAGATGTTGACTGTCAGGAGCCATGCAGACGCAAAGCTTTCAATGCAGTGTCTTGATTTCACTGTTGTTGTTGTTTTGAGTATATGAAGGAGTTTTCGCCATTTTTGTATCTATCGATGGTTGAGTTGAGCTCCCGGTTGTAAATCTTTAATGAAGCACTGATACTCTGGTTATGTATGCACTCTTGAGACTTCTTGCCTGATGAATGCCAGTTTCTTTTACGTCTTTGTTACACTGTGTTAGAATCGCTCAGAATTGGAGGATCCAGTCGAGCTATAGCTGTTATAGGATGATGTTGGTAGGATCACTATGACAGTTATAATGTTTCTAGCCAGTTCTTGTGATTTTTCCCCGCGCTGAGTGACTTGGAATTGGAGGATCCAATCGAGTCCTCCTCAGTTTCTTGAGACCCTGAACCAAGCGGATATTTCATTCAGTGTCTTTCTTCTGCAAATAGACATAAGCCTGTTGCCCAAAGTTGTTTGTTCATTTTCCTCACCAAGTCTTCCACCTACTCACCCTTTTATCAACTCACTGGATGAAGTTGGATCAAGACCTCCTTTGTCACCATATGTACCAGACTCAGTCCCCGAGTTAGAGTGCTATCTCCTCGAGTTTTCCTCCATTTGATCACCCCTTTAAATAAAATCGTGACATTAAACTGATGGGCATCGGGCTCTGCTCCTGCAAGCAATCCAGGAGTGATTTCCGCCGCCAACATTTTTGGCGTCGTTGCCGGGGACGAAGTTGAACATTTTCCCGGATATTGAACGACAAAGATCAACTGATTCTGAAGGTGCATCAGATATTAGAACTTGAATATTGCTACTGTGCACCTGGCGACTCCATTGTGACCAATCCACTGAGGAGAACCTACTCTATCAACTGTGGCTTCGAGAGGCAGACATACGAGGTCTAACCCACACTTGCCTTTAGCTACACCAGAAGTTGATGCGGAAGCAGCGCGCAGAAAGGGAAAGAGATCTGCAAAAGAATTTTTTGTCGATGAAATAGGTAATACGCCCTCCCCTTCTGTGAGAACTCCATTTTCTTATTCGCATCTTCCTAGTCATCCTTTTTTCGAAGTCCCCCGTTCTCTAAATTTCGGGAGTGTTCCTGCTGAGTTTTCCCCTCCTGGTCTGGTATCAGAAGGAGAAATCCTTGTCACTCCCTCCTCCCTGGAGGTCTTGCATCATCACAGACCTCTAACGTCTGAAGGTTTCACCACCCCTCCTTTTGTTATTACTGCTGCGCAGAGAGAAGTATCTGCACACTCAGGTCCCTTGGCCTTCTCTCTGTTTTCTCCATTGTCTCCTCCAAGGATCTCTGTTCCGACATCTCCTGTCCATACTCCTTCTCCTCCGAGTTCCCCTCTACCTAATATCCCTATGGCTGGTGCTAATCCCCCTCCGAACAGGATGGATGCCATAGTTGCTTCCAGATATGCTCCTTTGATTCTACCCCAGCCTCTGAACCCTCTCCCTGTTGGAGACTATTTGAAATACATGCCCAAGTTCAGTGGTGAGGGAGATGTAACTACTGAAGAGCACCTAGCTTCCTTTTACAGCTATGAAGACAACTTGAATATCGAGAGTGAAGATGTCTAGATGAGAGTCTTCATTTAGAGCCTTGATGGGGAGGTGAGGAAATGGTTCCGGGGACTGGCCCCTGGATCTATTGCTGGCATTGAAGCCTTGGATAACGTTTTCCTAAGGCAGTGGGGAGATAGAAAAGATTATATGTATTACATGAATGAGTTTGGGTCTCTGAGGAAGATGGAAGGAGAGTCTGTCTCAGACTTCTCCAAAATATTTAATAAGATGTACAACAAGATTCCTGCAGAGATTAAGCCTTCGGAGGCCTCTGCTCAAATTTCTTATGCTAGCGCATTTGACCCTGATTTCTGTCTCGTGTTAAGAGAAAGAAGAGCCACCTCTTTGGCCCAGATGAAATATGCAGCTATAGAAGTGGAATCCAATATATTGGCAGCTAACAGACTAAGAAACCATGCCAACACAGATAGAAGAAAAGAAAAATCGGAAGCCTCAACTTTCGGCCCATCATTGCCCCACTCTCAAGTAAATGAGCTGACCCGAGTTATGAACCTCCTTAAAGAAGAGGTGGAGAGATTGAATGTGGAGAGGAATAAAATGTACAAGGGCCCTCAGAACATCGAAAATAAAGGAGGTTTCAGAAGGCCAAATAATTTCGCTCCTTCAACTATGCACAGAGAGAAGGAAAGAGACAGAGACGACCAAAAAATTCAGGCCCCCTTCCAGAACAATTTTGTGCCTGATGAAGAAGAAGGGGAAGCAGAAGAGCCTGAGCCTAAAATCCATAGTGTAGAAGTCACTCCCCCTTTCCCTTATTTGACCCAATCAGCATATGAAGAATCTCTCATGGATGGTCAGCTGAACGAATTGAGCAAAGGAGACAAAGCTAGCGGCGGCCGAGGCAGGTACAACTTGAGGTCTGACAAAAGGGCAGTAGCACCTGACGTTCCAGATCCATCCAATAGAGCATAGAAACCTGCTAATGAAGTAGTAGACAGAGGTAAGAAGGCCCAACCTCTCTCCCCCATTGTCCATAATCATGTTCCCGAAATTAGAGAAATCCCAAAGCCTATGTCTTCTTTCAATTTCGAACATGAGATTCAGAAAATCAGAATTCCTGTGCCACTCACTGAGTTAATTAAACATGGTGAATTCAAAAAACGCTTCTCTGAACTACTGAAATCGGAAGCCTCATACCCTCTCACAGACTCCATAAACCTCCAAGATGAAAGGCCTGCAGTTGTCCTAGGTCCCATGGTAGAAGACAGAGATGATTCACCCCCTCCCTTCTACACCTCCCTGAACATACATGACAAGGTACTGCATAATTTCCTTATGGATTCAGGGATTTCCCACAACCTCATGCCCAAAGCCGTCATGGAAGAATTAGGACTGGAAGTCACTCGAGCCTATCATGACCTCTATTCTTTTGACTCTAGGAGGGTCCAGTGTTTGGGAGTGATTAAGGACCTAGTAGTCTCTTTGTTTCAGCTGCCCATGAAGAGTATGGTCATGGATATTGTGGTAGCCGATGTCCCCCCTAAGTTTTCGGCATGCTGTTGTCAAGATACTGGATTAAGAGACTGGGGGGAACCCTGCAGATGGATCTTACATATGCCACTGTCCCAGTGTTTGGAGGGGAACATAGGAGATTATACAGAGAAGCCCAACTAGCCTACATTGTCAGTGACGAGGCCAACCCTACCAATCATCCCATCTATGCCTTGGACACTGATTTAGGCTCCAGTTTGTTGCAGCTCACAAAGACTCTCGAACCCCCTTTACAGATCAGAAAGCAGTCCATTCTTAATCGGGAGAGCCCCCCTCCAACTTCCTATGTTTGGAAGATGTTCTTTGATGGAGCTTTCTCCAGTATGGGTGCAGGCGTCGGAGTGATATTTATATCACCTTGTCATGAGACCATCTCTCTATCATACAGGCTGGAATTCGAGGTAACCAATAATGTGGCAGAGTATGAAGCTCTGGTTTTGGGATTGAGAGCTACCAAAGAAATGGGGATCAAGGAGATGGTTGTGTTTGGGGATGCAGAACTGATTGTCCAGTAGATCAAAAATGTTTATCAGACTAAGCATCCTCAGCTCAGGAATTACAGGAACGAGGTATGGGACCTGGTTGATGATTCCTTCCTGGCCTTTAACATTTCCTACATTCCAAGGGAGGAAAATGCCTCGGCCGACTGTTTAGCTTTCACAGCTAGTGTGCTTGAAGTTCCCACATCGCCCACTGCCGGGTCTGACATTGAAATAAAATAAATACCTTCTATACCAGACAATGTCAAACACTGGAGGGTGTTTGAAGATGATCAAGAAATTGAGAAATTTCTGTTACACGTCAAAATTTTTCAGATGGATAAGTGTCGCATTGTCCCTATCAACTGTTGTAAGTGTCGCATCTTCCCTATCAACTTTCGCAAGTGTCGCAAGTTGATCATTGGTGTCGCAAATGAAGGTCAAACATGATACCGTGATAACGACACTAAGAAAGCACTTATGGCACATCACATGACTCATTTGAAGGAAGAGAACTGGTTTACTGGGATCAAAAGAATCTTGACACCTGAAAGGAGCTCTGAAACTGAGGTTTGGAGAGGGAATGCTCCCCTAATGCAGCTCCAGAAGCGCTGGCGCTCTCCTATAATGTCTTAGGGAGTGTTATAACGCTCCCTAGACCCTTTTGGAGGAGCGCTGCCCATCTTAAGAGCGTTGGCACTACCCCAAGGCTTGCCAAGGAGCGCTACAACACTCTATGAACCCTTCTGAAGGAGCGCTCCCTAATCCGGGTCAGTTGTTAGCCCATTGAGAAGAATAAGGAGAAGAACATTCGAGATTAGGAGGTTGTTGTGCTCGAATTGTTGTTCTCATCACTAGATCCCTGATCTATGGAGAAGGTTCCCAACTGGTTCTAAACATAACTCAAGAGGTTAGGCCCCTCCCAACCTATATAAGCAGGCTCTATGATGGTGGAAAGGAGGAAGAATTGAATATGTGAAACTTATGATCTTGGAGGAAACTTACAATCAGCCAAAGGAGATTGATCAGTGAAGCTGCTGTTATCCAGGTCGTGGATCTTTCAGGCAAGGGTTGTATGAAGAGGACTTGACGAAGCTGTCACATTCGCATCTACGATTGTAAGTACTACTGTCGTTATTCTCATTAATATGACACGCTTGGCCTGTTTCTTTCTAGTTCGCGTCTAATGTTACATGAACTTATCATTTAATGGTAGATCTATTTTCAAGCTAATATCAATAGAGTAGGAAGTAGTCGTATCTTGCTTTGCCCGCAGAACTCAGCGAGGAGCAGAAGATTGGAGCGCAACTCAGAGCGTGCAGGGACAAACATCGATAACAGGTACTTCTATAATCCTTCCTTCTCATGTGTTAGTTTAGATAGATTTGAAAGAAATTCAGTGTCCACGTTAAGCACTTTTCTATCTAGGGTTAAGGTCAAGCTCTAGAGGTCGATATACTTGTCCGCAGGTAGATTTTACTACAACAGAAACTGGCGACTCCACTGGGGAGATAGCCTCAATTCAAAACCTCTTGTTTGGATTTTTCTCCTCATTGACCTTGTTCTGTCCCTTGATTGTTTCAGACCTGGTTTGCCCCTCTTTGATTAGTTTCATGAGATGATTGGCTCCTTTTCCCATCATACTCGGCATCTGTGTCAAGT
This sequence comes from Picea mariana, assembly GCA_032191745.1. Lineage (NCBI taxonomy): Eukaryota > Viridiplantae > Streptophyta > Pinopsida > Pinales > Pinaceae > Picea > Picea mariana. Next base: position 185,309 of record JASDQU010099892.1, on the reverse strand, counting down.
TAGAACCTCAATTTTTGAATTTTCTTGACATTTCGGGAACTTTTAGATCCTGGTGCCCCTGTCTCAGTGTTAACAGAGCGCCAGCGCTCCTAGAGGCTTTGCACAGAGTGTTATAACGCTCCTTGCCCTTGGCAACAGAGCGCCACCCCCTTTTGGCCCAGAAACCTTCAAAATTTGCATTTTTTGGATTTCTTCCACTGTGTTCTTCTGCTAAGTGAGATTGAGACTCAGTTTTTCTTCCTTTTAACCTTGATATCTGTCTTTTTGAAGGATAGACACCTTGTTGAGTGGATCTTACAGCCTTCTTCACTATTTTTCATTAGGTTTTCTGTTGAGTAAAATTTGAAACTTATGCATTGTTCTCATCTCCTCATCAGTTGAGTAAAAAACCTTGGTGAAGGTCATCAAAGGCCTATAGACCTCTTCATCTTGCTTTGAGTCAAGGTCCTTATTCTTCAATTTTTTCTTTTTGGGTGTGAAATTTTTGTTTTCTCTTTGGTTGTTTCCTCTTTTTCTCTTTTTCGTTTGCTTGATACGAAGGGTGTATTGTTTGTGTTACTCTTGCTTATGCTATTTTGGTTTTCATCCATACCAAGAAGATAATTAGTGAAGATAAGCATTGTGATTGCATTGATCATCATCCATACGCGAACAATAAAGATATTTTCATGATTGATTGAGCATGTTAGAAGGCATTTGAAAATTTTTGCATTATATTAGAATTTGATTGAGAAAAGAATTGTTAATGGCATTCCGTAGTTGTGCTTGTTAGTGAAAGAACTCTCTCTCTCCCTTAGCTAGTTGTTCATCGAAAGAAAATGATTGCTTATCATGCTTGATGCACTCTTTGGGTCAAAGTCTTAACTCCATTGGTTTCACTTCCATGCACCCCTTTTGCGTAAATAATAGCCACTAAAATCAACGTTAATTAAAAATCATCTAGAACTTTTTCTTTGATAGAATCCTCCACCAACAGTAGAATAGGTGTAGTACTTTGGATCAGGGCTGTGAGCATAACTCTCCAAAGTTCCAAAAACAAACATTAGCATCTTGAGATAGGGAGAGTAAATCCAGTTATCATATAAGTCTGCCTGGGATCCCCCTCTCACACATGGGTTACGCACGAGGTTGCATTCAGGTGAGCTACGGGGACTAACCCTATGTGGTTTAACTATTTGTGGTGGTATGATCGTATTATGGGGGTCACTTTGAGGTAAATCCACAATTACTGCGTGGAAGCTTCTTAGTTGATTTCGGGCTCGATACCCTGCCCGTATGTTCGGATCGAACTGTCAACTGTTCCCACCCAGGGGCTGACTGCGAATTGGTAACCTTAGTGGCCATAATCTTTAGGTTCTTACACAAGGTGACGGTGATGGGAAGTCTCACTGTACCTGGAGCAGACATTGGTCAAACTCACTCGGGCTCCTTGGAGGGTAAATCCACAATTACTTGCGTGGAATCTTGCACCAAGGCGTAAGTCCGTTAAGCAGGTCGCCATTGTAACTGTTCCACCCTATCCCCGCACCTTCTGGACTTGATCACGCGACGTTGGATTTCATCACCAACTAGTACGGTCATCAAAAGAAGGTCCTGTTTGCTTGGTTGTGATTCTTAGATTTTTTAGCGTGTGTTGTTTCTTTTCGCTAGTTGGCCATAGATTTCTTTCGTCGAATCCTATCCGCCAACATCGACCCTCCACGACGCTCGCGGAGGCTACAAGGAATTCCTCNAGATTTTTTAGCGTGTGTTGTTTCTTTTCGCTAGTTGGCCATAGATTTCTTTCGTCGAATCCTATCTGCCAACATCGACCCTCCACGACGCTCGCGGAGGCTACAAGGAATTCCTCCAAAATATATGGAAGGAGATATCCCTTTACCCACACATTCTACGGAACAATCTCCTCAACAGAGCGAGGTTCAAAATACCACAATTGCCCAGGAAGAAATTCCCATCCCTTTGGAGAATTTTAGAATTGTCTCGGAATCTCTGGAAGCTTATCGCATTCCGAAGGGATACGAATGATAGATCCTTCACCTGAATTCCGCTGGAGAATTTGTTGTCATAAACCCTGCTAACATCCCGGCCGGGTCTCCTCAGAACCCTTTACCCGATGACCCCTTTTACACTGAGGACATTGTTCGGAGTCCACCACGCTTGGTGCGAGATCTTTATGGGACTGGAGAAGGTGCCGACGCATCTTCCTCCTACACGGTACCCCCAAATCACTTCACCGGTACTACCACTTTTACGGTCACACCAACCATTGATCCGAACATACCACCTATTGGCCCGAACGTACCATTCGTCGGCCCGAGACCTACTATTCCCCTCCAGACGGCCCATTCGACCATGGTCCCTCACATCCCGACCATTCCCACCGGCAATCCGGTGGTCACTCAAGCACCGATTGGCACACCTGTAACACCAAGAACTAATCTCCCTTTTGGATTTAGGGCACTGAACCCATCCACTATCACCACTGCCCAAACCACTACTCATAGTGTACCGAGAAGTTCCATACCTATCCAACAACCCGGAGGGACCTTCCTTGGTGCTCCTAACCCAATCAGAAACACTGGTCAATCTTTTACGTTTGGCCCTCAAATCCCAGGAACCCTACCTCAAGATGGGGGGCACCCTCCCACCTGAGGGAAAATTCCATTTGGGGGGCACCCTCACACTAGGGGGCAACCTCAAGTCGGAGTCCACCATCAACCACAAGGACAAAATGTGTCTATCGCACCCAATCCGTGGAGCATCCCTTTTCAAGGAAATCCGCATGCCTTCGCCGGACAAAATGTGCCCACCGCACCTAACCCATGGAGCGTTCCCTTTCAAGGAAACCCACATGCCTCCTCGGGGAAAAACGTTCAGACTTCGCAACAACCTCCTTATGGACAGATTCCCAACCCAACATATAATCCACAAAACCCATCTGGTTATCCTCCGCTCACAAATACTTCTCAAAACACATCAAATCCTATGTACCTTGGTCAAAACCAACCCAACATGAGAGGGCCCACGAGTTATAACTATCCACATAACCCAGTATTGGGCCCCACTGGTGTCCCTTTGCCACACCAACATTACCCACAGGTTAACCGACAGCTACCCTTTCTAGCCACCCTGGACCTTCCAGATTTATCTCGGTTAACGAATGATCCCATTTATCATTCTCCGGTTTGGCCAACCATTCCAGCAAAACTGCCCTCTGATATCCCGAAATTTGACAGAAAGCCTAGAGAAGACCCAAACAACCACGTAATGACCTTCCATTTGTGGTGCTCATCAAACTCCCTCATGGACGATTCGATTCGGTTGCATCTTTTCCAACGAACGCTCACGGGTCCTGCCACAAAATGGTATATCGAACTACCACACGCATCCTTTCACGATTTCAACTCCCTCGCTATGTCCTTCCTCACACATTTCCAACTGCCTATCCGATATGAGACGGGTACTAAACTGTTAACATCTCTTCGTCAGACAACTTCCATACATATCTCCGATCATATCCATGAATGGAGACGACGACGAAGGCTAATTAAAGCGGTCATCCCCGACCAATTATTAGCAGAATGGTTCACAAAATCATTATTACCCTAGATAGCTCATGATGTTGCCATGGGCGGTGTGGTCACTGAGGAAGAAGCCATCGCCCGAGCTCAGTACTTAGACTTAGTCTATTCACAATCTGGTACTCTGTATGAGTTGATACCGAACGCTACCCGTGCCACTAACGATCCATCCAAACCATCGACTGCTTCGCATGCGGATGGAGTTATTGGCTCCGTCAAGACTCAATCTCCCACCCAGTCCACTGGAATGACTCAGCGGCCCGCCTCAACAGCTGCTCCCAGTACGACTGCACCCTCTTCTACCCCCCCACCCTCTTCTACCCCCCCACCACAAACTCAAGTCTCTGATGTGAANTTCCCATGTCTCATTTGTGGTGACAATCACTACACTCGAGATTGCCCACATCGCGATGAAGTGGCCAAACTTTTCAAAGGAAATTCGCAACCCGCTGTACTCACTCAGCCTTTTCCGCAGCAAAAATCCTTGGTTGCACAAACCCCCACGCCAGGGGGCAACTCCAACCAACCCCACGATGAAGCCTCAAAAAGCGCACACATTTACATGTTCAACGGGGTTAATCTAACCACTCGTTCTGCGACATACGACACGCCAGTTAAACCCGATAAGCCAAAGACCGCTAATGGCTCTTCGCCAGATCAGTTACCATCCTCTATTAATCCTCCATCTGTCAGCCCTCCATCCGGGCCACTTCAGATCGAGAAACCCTCTTTTGACTCCATCCTACGCCCTCCTAAGAGCACCATCCGGAAATCCACTTTCAATCCTAATTCACGGGCTGCCCAAAACTACAATATTGTAGAAGATTTGGCCCAGGCCCCGTGTGCCATGTCTGCGTTGGAAGTTCTACAACACTTCCCAAATCAACGTAGGACGCTCTTAGCTGCCATTGGTGCTTTCGATCCCGAGTCATCAAACTACATCACGTTTAACTTGGACAATTATCAACCGCAACTCTCCCACCAGCTAGCCTTCCAAATCAACGTTGTTGTTCATAACCAACAAATTCATCGAACTATCCTGGATGAGGGAGCCTCTACTTGTGTCATGTCTCTAGCCTGTTGGAAAGGGTTGAAATCACCTACCCTTAATAAATCCCCCACGATGTTACGCACCTTCGATGGATGAGGTTTCCATCCTCACGGATTATTACAATCCCTCGCCGTCCAATTGGGCAGCAAAACTGTTACCATTGACGTCGAGGTGGTCGATGCTCCCCTCGACTACAATATGTTACTCGGAAGAAGTTGGTTTTACGCGATGACCGTCGTCGCCTCATCGGTGTTTCGATGCGTGCAATTCCCTCATCAAGGTAAAATTTTTACCGTCGATCAGCTTGATTTTTGCACACCCGATGCCCGCATCCCTGCTACCAACAATATTCCATTTTTGGGAGATCACATGGTTACGTATGAAAGCGTTGGTGTTGGCTTATTCAAATATTCTAGCCTCATGGGTACTTTCCCTACACCACTTCCACCCGCCGCACACAATCTTGTCGTCGTCAATATGATCTCGACTATGCCGTATCAATCCTTGAAATCATTTGATCCTTGGATTGTGCCTAGTCCTTTGGAATTCGATGCACTCGAAGACACGATGCCACTGAGCTCAACCGAGGCCGCATACATAGCCATTCAATCTGCTTCTCCCTCTTCAAACACTTCACATGTATTAGCACCCGATACTTATTCGGTGCCCTCGTGGTTAGATTCCCTATCATCCATCGTCGATTACATTTCTCAGATTTTTCCTTCGGACGAATCTATCATGGAAATGCTGAACATTGACGATTTGCCCTGGGATGACAACCACCATCGATCCTCTTTTCTTCCACCATTGGAAGAACTGCAAGACATACGATCTGTCTTCTCCCCTGATGTTACCGATGCTCCACAATTCCCTATCCTCACTCAAGATACTTTCTCTGAGGGTAACATGGGTAACATCTCTACCACAATCACGATTGACATTTCAGTCAAAGAAGGTATCTTGGAAAACATCAATCTTGGCGCCAATTGCACGCCTGATGAAGTGGCTTCTTACACCGCTTTGTTCAAGGTATTCCGCGATGTCTTCGCATGGAGTTACAAGGAAATGCCAGGGATCGATCCTTCGATCGTTATACATGAAATCAAGACTTACCCTGACGCAAAACTGGTTCGACAGAAACTCCGCCCGGTTCACCCTAAGAAACTGGCAACTATAAAGGCGGAAGTTGAAAAACTTCTAAAATCTGGCTTCATTTACCCTGTCCCTTTGACGGAATGGATTTCCAACCTCGTTCCGGTCGCTAAGAAACAAGGTACCATCCGTGTTTGCGTATATTACCATGATCTTAACAAAGCTTGTCCCAAAGACAACTACCCTACACCTTTTATCGATCAGATCATCGATAATTGCACGGGAAGTGTAATCTTCTCTTTCATGGATGGCTTTTCTGGATACAACCAGATTGAAATCTTACCCGCCGACCAACATAAGATGGCCTTCATCTGCCCTTAGGGGACGTTCGCATACCGAAAGCTACCGTTTGGCCTTAAAAATGCTGGTGCTACTTTCCAGTTAGCCATGTCCTATGCTTTCCACGACATCAAACATATCGCGGAACCCTACCTCGATGATTTACCCGCCCATTCATCCAACCGACCCGATCACATTGATCATTTGCGAGCAATTTTTCTTCGATGTCGCTTCTATCGTATTTGTCTGAACCCACATAAATGCATTTTCGCTGTCGAATCCGGCCGACTCCTCGGTTTCATCGTCTCCAAAGACGGGATCAGGGTGGACCCCTTAAATATCAAGGCCATTCTAGCCTTACCTCCACCCACCAACTTAACCCAACTTCAGAGTTTTCAAGGCAAAGCAAACTTTCTTCGTCGTTTTATCTGCAATTATGCCGAGATCACTAAGGGATTCATGCGGCTACTACAAAAGAACGTCCCTTTCATCTGGGATGACACTCCCCAACGGTCATTCGACACACTCAAGCACGCTTTGACCCATGCTCCTTTGTTACATCCTCCCGACTACACAAAGGATTATACCCTTTACTTGGCCGCTTCTACTTCCACCATCGCAATGGTGTTAGTTCAAGAGGATTCTAACGGCGAAGAACACATCATTTACTATCTGAGCAAGATTTTATCTGGACCTGAACTCAGATATTCGCATGTCGAGAAACTGGCCATGGCAACCGTCATTTTTGTCCAAATATTCCGCCACTACATATTATTACGCACCACCACGGTAATCGCAGACTCTAACCCCATGTACCACGTCTTGACACGTCAAGTACTTGGGGGAAAATATTCAAAATGGATTGTTATTTTTCAAGAATTCGATCTCGAGTTTGCGAAGGCTAAGGCCAAAAAATCCCTGGTGTTTGCCGAGCTCATATGTGCTCTTCCCGGTGCCGATGAAAACATTGAACCTAGAGATTCTCTCCCCGATGAATCTCTCTTCCTCATCAGCGCTTCTGATCCTTGGTACGGAGACATTCTCCTCTACCTTCAAACTCAACGTTTTCTGCCCAACATCTCTCGTGAAGAACGTCGACGCATCCCTCACCACTCTCGCCGTTATCTCATCCTCAGCGACACTTTGTATCGCTGCGGTATTGACACCGTTCTTCGGCGATGCCTGATTCACGAAGAGGCTGAATGTGTCTTGAACGATTGTCACCTTGACGCTTGTGGCGCCCACCTTTCTGGTATGGCCACAGCCCAAAAAATCTTACGTGCCGGCTACTTTTGGCCCTCAATTTTCAAAGATTGCATCGAGGCTGTCAAGAAATGCCCACCCTGCCAAATCTTTAACAAGAAGGCATGCACCCACCCCACTGCATTACACCCTATCATTGCCATCGGCCCCTTCTCCAAATGGGGCATCGATTTCATGCAGTGTAAGTCTACCTCAGTCGGGGGGCACGGTTACATCATCATCGCCGTCGACTATTTCACAAAATGGGCTGAGGCTATGCCTACCTTCCTGAACGATGGTCGTACTGCAGCTCTATTCCTCTTCAACCACATCATTACTCGTTTTGGTATACCACATGCCATTGTCACCGACCATGGTGCACATTTCAAAAACCAGATGATGAGCGAGTTACATGTCAAATTGGGTTTTCGTCATGAAAACTCATCCCCTTACTAACCTCAAGCGAATGGGCAAGTAGAAGCTATCAACAAAGTCTTAAAAACCATGATCCAACGCATTGTACGGGAGAACAAGACATCGTGGCATTTACAATTGTTTTCCGCTCTCTGGGCCTATCGCACGTCTGTGAAAACCTCAACTGGATTCACTCCTTTCCAGTTGGTCTATGGCATTGAGGTCATCCTACCAATCGAGTGTGAAATCCCATCACTCAAGTTGAAAGTAGAACTCATGCCCCATACTTCTGCGGAAGAAGAACGATTCTTGTATCTATCTAAGTTGGACAAAACACGCCGTGATGCTGCTCTCGCTAATGAGGCACATCAGAAATGGATTAAGAGTCAATATGACAAATCCGTCCAACCTCGAGCCTTTGCAGAAGGAGACTTAGTCCTCGTTTACGACCAAGCTCACGATAAATTGGGAACAGGAAAGTTAGAACCTATGTGGCACGGTCCTTACATCGTGAAGCGTGTTTTACATAGAGGTACTTATGAACTAGTAGACCATGATGGAATTTCCCTGGGAGAGCCCCGAAACGGGCTTTACCTTAAGAGGTACTATGCCTAGATTACATAGCATCTGTACTTTGTACATTATTGTATTTTAGTTTGGTGTGTCTTTTCTTTCGCGTGCTCGAACATTTATCATTGTTGCTCATGAATGTGCATGTGTTTTCATGCGTAGATGACGTCTGCCTTTCCTATATTTTTTGGGTTCATGGATGGCGCCAGCCGACATACCCAGAACATCACTTCGACGGCATGGGTTATTTATCAGTTTGATGAGGTGGTGAGTTCAGGAGGCATCTGTTTAGGACCAGCAACCAGCAATATGGCAGAATATCATGCTTTCATTGGATTGTTGACCCAAGCCTCCTCTCTAGGTATCTCTAGTATCATTATTTACTTAGACTCCCAACTCGTGGTTCATCAACTCAACTGCATCTATGCTATCCGTAGTCCTATCCTGCTACGTCTACACTTGCAAGTTCACCGTCTTGAACGAATGTTCAATTACATTGAATATAGACACATTCCTAGAGAACTCAATAGTGTTTCAGATTCGTTAGCTAATTATATCATGGATCGGTATTTAGCCCACAGATAAGATTCAAGGAAAGCAAAAAACTGTACATTACATGTAAATTAAAACACACCACAGACATCATCATGTATAAATCATCGGCATCATAAAAACTCGAAACTATATATATATATATATATATATATGGCGTGACTGAAATGTTTGCATTACATCAAAAAGTCTGTAAGAGAGCAAAATATTGGGTCCATACAAAAAACATGATCATGAGGAGACTCTAATCTCCCCGCGTCGCATTATGTTGTGAGTAACATAATACTGCGCGTACTACACGCCTCAACAGAGAATTGATATTCTCTGGCACCCCTACAGTGTGCCACTGCAGATGCAAAGGCACGTCCCCCCTCTGCAGAGGAGGGATGCCCATAGTAAGGCCCTGGAGGTTCCTCTCAACCTCCCGAAGGCCCGCCACCGGTATTGTTGGGTCTGCTACGACTGGGACGCCGCCACGACGTCCTGGCACTGGTATATCCACTGGGCGTACTGCTCCCTTCTCTGCATATTGAAAACAAAAAATTTGTTAAAAAACTCTCTTGCATACCCCAAAAAAAATACATATACATCAAAAACATAAAAAACAAACTTGACAAGGAATGGCTTAGTTTCTTACCTGACTCGTCCCAATCCTCTCCCACGGGTAAAATCAGATCCATACTCCCACGGAAGTCTACGTCGGCGTAGGGGAAGTCCTTTATCCAGAGGTACTGTCGTCTCAACCAGGCGAAGAAGTCACCATTAAAATGAAATTCTGACTCCGAGACTAGTCTAGGAGACAGGCTAGTCCATCTCTCCATACGAGGCTCGTCCACGGGTTGCACTGCTAGCGTGATCTGAGGCTGCATCTGAGGGATGTGCTCCAAGAAAAATGAGACTAAGAACGAGCCATAACCGAACTGTTTCTGACCATTCCTGCATCGAGAGATTTGTTCCTTCACAATTCGAAGGAACGTCGCACTCCAATTGAACAGTGTTGGCTCTAAACACTAAACAGCATAGGCCACCTGTGATCTCAAGGCCAAATGAGCACTTGTGCTACCAGTCGCACTCGTGATAGCAAACAATATCGATCGGAGAGGCAGATCTCGTACATCCTTGATAGGGATCCTGCCCCCTGCCAATCTTGCTCCCAGAACACAGCGATGTGCCAGATACACGTCCACCTGCTCAGGTAATGCCCTCTACCCTGTAAAATCTATGGGAACCCCTCTTTTCGAGAGGCCGGTCAGAAAGTACACATCTTCCAACTCAATCGTCAGGAGCTGTGTACCAATACGGAATCCCTGTTTCGTAACATCCCACAAGCTAATCATGTGCTCAAGAAGTAGAAGTTCTCTTTTCATTTTTTGCAATTTAAAAAAACTTGAGCAAACCACAGGCCCTCAAAGCGGCCCGTGTACGGGGACTTCGGAGAGCATCTAAATCATCCATTTCATGCTCTCGCTCTTTCCATTCGATCATGATGTCGAATACACCTACAAAACAAAAAAATCAAAATTTTCATCATTCCCCACGTTTTTGTGATTTCGGCGATTTTCAAAAGGTATTTTAAAACATAAAAACGAATGCCCATGACATCTAAAAGTAACCAATCATCCTTTTAAGCCACCTCACCCTTTAAAATTCACCAAACAATGATTAAAACATGGAAAAAATGCAAAACGAATTGAGGGGGTGCGTGGGCCCTTTGGGGGAAATTTCCATGCATTTCTTTCTATAAAATGGTCGGCCCAATCAAGTGTAAGGGCGTGGACATAATAACTACCCTTCTCCAATGCATTTTTGCGAAAGAATCCCCCCATTTTATTGACTTTTAAAAGGAGGCCGATTTGGTTTAAAATGGACGACCTAGGGCTTTATGTTTTAAATTAATTATGCCATGAAAATCAACTTGAAACCATGCAATTGAAAGAGTGAAGGACGAGCACCTACCTGGTTCGAATTGTGAACAAAACGGTCGATCGTAGCTCCAGCACCGAGAAAAACAAGATTTGCTCCAATCGAGATTCTCCAACACTCCACAAATCCTTGCAAATGAAAATGGTAAATGAGTCTTTGAATCAATTGCTATATATAAAATTTCATTTTCTATAAGCTATGGTTATTTTGGGTTTCTCTAATGGTGTAAATGTCTTCACTAATATCTAGTCTATAGTTTCTGGCATTGCAGGATTCTCGGCAGTTCTAATGAATCATTCACCTTGTCATATTTACGAGCATAGTCTTAGTTCGTTCTCGAGCTCGACAATATGAGAACGTAACCGGGTAAAATTTTATCACTTTTTCAAACCCGTACGAATACGTCACACGAAAAAGGAGCCCCCCTGGAGTCTACTTTAAACCCTTTTCAGACTCTCTAAATATGAAAAGATTGTCGAGTGATCTTGCTTTCTTTCACACTCGTTAAAAGGTCAGAAAGAGTGTCCTTCGAGCGATAGTTTAACCCTTTTTCGGTCTCGTTGGACTACTGTACGAAAAAGGAACTGAGAGAGTTCTCTTTTAAGTGTTTTTCCAAACTCTATAATCCCGAAAAACCTTCGATTTTTCTGTCTTTGGACTCATTAAAGCACACATCGACAGACCCATATGGGAATGAACACTTACTTCTTCCGGTTCGTTAAAAGGAAGAGGAACTTACCGAAGGTGAGTTATATCGATCATGTGTTATCCTCCTCGAGCTCATTAAATCAAAAAGAGGTACTCGTCTATCTGGATGGGGGAAAAATTGAAAGGAGCAAGCCAAGCAGTCTCTTGAGAACATCATCTAGCACTTCTTAGAGTCGCCCTTGAACACGGCACTTTGTCACTTTGCATACATCATAATCCGCTGAACCTCTGCACTGAGCCAATCCTCTTAGTTTCCTTTCACTCCTTTGAGTCACCTGACGCAAGTCATGGTACCCACTGCATAGTTTTGGTCCATATCATGTTTCGTTGTTGTGCCTCAGTGTTCAAGGGAAGTATCCGCCTCAAGAGTCAACCATCCCAAATATCTTGCCTCAAAACCTGTGTCAGTCCATATGATCTACCAATTACATCTCCATGTCTGTTTCATGTCGTTGATGGGGGATACATCAAGGCCCTCCCTCGACGAGTCTATTCCTATCGACTTCAACACATTATCCAGGAATTAGACTTAGAAACCATTTAGTACTTTGGGACCTGCATGCCTCAATGGCAGGCCTCCTCACATTCGACAGTGGGTTTACATCATTGACCTCTAATCGAATGATTCCACGAATGTTCGACCTCAGTTCATCTATTCACATCTGGTGGAATGTACTAAGGTACCTTGGGAATCATTGACATTAATGGTGATCTCCCTCGCACTTGTTAACGGTTTACCTCATTGACCGGTAATCAAGTGGTTTCTGCCATGTTTGAAATCAAGACATCTATTCACATGGTCGGATTCGTACCACGTTGGGATTGGTATGAAGACCCTGGGTTGAGCGATTCACCTTGATATATGTCTCGCCCAGGTTGCGAAGGAGTTCTGGACTAAGAACACATACATTGTTACATAGATCCACTTTGTATTGGTCGTGGCTGTGTCTTCTCATCTCGTAGATCCACTGTGTATTCTTCGTGGCTACGATCAGTTCATGTCATTAGAGTATAGATCCACGGTGTATTTTCGGTGGCTATACCTTGTTATCAATACAATTATGGATTCGTAGTGTATTTTATGGCGGCCATATCCTACTGAGTCTTGAGTCATCCAAGAATAGGTATGCCTGCCTTGGGTTTTGAGACATGTCATGATATTTGTTGGATGTTTGTGTGCAGCTTTCATCAGGTTCTCCGAGTCTATACCCTTGCTTGAACATCTACAAAGCATTTCAGTCATCAGTTCGCATCTTCTGACTTCATACTTTGGGGGGCATTCTGTTACACGTCAAAATTGTTCAGATGGATAAGTGTCGCATTGTCCCTATCAACTGTTGTAAGTGTCGCATCTTCCCTATCAACTTTCGCAAGTGTCGCAAGTTGATCATTGGTGTCGCAAATGAAGGTCAAACATGATACCGTGATAACGACACTAAGGAAGCACTTATGACACATCACATGACTCATTTGAAGGAAGAGAACAGGTTTACTGGGATCAAAAGAATCTTGACACCTGAAAGGAGCTCTGAAACTGAGGTTTGGAGAGGGAACGCTCCCCTAATGCAGCTGCAGAAGCACTGGCGCTCTCCTATAAAATCTTAGGGAGCGTTATAACGCTCCCTAGAACCTTTTGGAGGAGCGTTGCCCATCTTAAGAGTGCTGGCGCTACCCCAAGGCTTGCCAAGGAGCGCTACAATGCTCTGTGAACCCTTCTGAAGGAGCGCTCCCTAATCCGGGTCAGTTGTTAGCCCGTTGAGAAGAATAAGGAGAAGAAAATTCGAGATTAGGAGGTTGTTGTGCTCAAATTCTTGTTCTCATCACCAGATCCCTGATCTATGGAGAAGGTTCCCAACTGGTTCTAAACATAACTCAAGAGTTTAGGCCCCTCCCAACCTATATAAGCAGGCTCTATGATGGTGGAAAGGAGGAAGAATTGAATATGTGAAACTTATGATCTTGGAGGAAACTTACAGTCAGCCAAAGGAGATTGATCAGTGAAGTTGTTGTTATCCAGGTCATGGATCTTTCAAGCAAGGGTTGGACGAAAAGGAATTGACGAAGTTGTCGCATTCGCATCTACGATTGTAAGTACTGTTGTCATTATTCTCATTAATATGACACGCTTGGCCTGTTTCTTTCTAGTTCGCGTATGATGTTACATGAACTTATCATTTAATGGTAGATCTGTTTTCAAGCTAATATCAATAGAGTAGGAAGTAGTCGTATCTTGATTTTCCCGCAGAACTCAGCGAGGAGCAGAAGATTGGAGCGCAACTCGGAGCATGCAGGGACAAACGTCGATAACAGGTACTTCTATCATCCTTCCTTCTCATGTGTTAGTTTAGATAGATTTGAAAGAAATTCAGTGTCCACGTTAAGCACTTTTCTGTCTAGGGTTAAGGTCAAGCTCTAGAGGTCGATCTACTTGTCCATGGGCAGATTTTCCTACAACAATTTCTCCAGTCCATTGATGACTTTTCCACGATGCACATAGATGAGAATCCTAAAGAGGAAGATGACCATCGCCCTGGGGAATTTGTGAATAGAATTGTTGATCATCGGATCATTCAGCTACCGAGCAATCACATTTCGAGAGGACTGATCCCGTTAGAAAGACTGTTTGACGGGAATGATGTGGTAGTAAAAGGTAAGGTTTTAGGTGATGATGATGACACAGCTGAATGCAACATAGGCACACCTAAGGAGCCAAAGTTTTTCAAGCTGTCAAGAAGTTTGACCGAAGGGCAGAGGATAGAATATATCAAGTTGCTGAAAGAGTTTGTTGATTTGTTTGCATGAACCTACAAAGACCTCAAAACATATGACACATCAGTCATCGAGTACAAAATCCCACCAAAAGAGGAGGCTAAGCCATTCAAGCAGAAGCTGAGACAGATAAATCCTATGTTGTTGCCTGTCATGGAGAAAGAGGTAAAGAAGCTGTTGGATGCCCAGATCATTGTCCCCTTGAGATATTTTGAATGGGTGGCCAATTTGGTCCCGGTGAGAAAGAAAAGTGGAGAAATCAGACTCTATGTCGATTTCAGGAACCTGAACAGAAGTTCGAGGAAGGACAATTATCCCCTGCCCAACATGGAACACATTTTACAGAGGGTCACTGGTGCATCCAGGATGTCCATGATTGATGGTTTCTCTGGGTATAATTAGATATCAGTCATGCCTGAGGACAGAGGAAAAAACAGCATTCATGCCTTGGGGCACATTCATGTATGCCAAAATTCCTTTCGGACTGATGAATGCAGGAGCAACATTTCAGCGAGCCATGGACATAGCCTTCATCGGGGAGAAGGACCAGTTTGTGGTGATATATCTAGACGACATCACAGTCTTCTCTAAGACTGATAAAGAGCACTGCTGCCACTTAAAGAAAGTTTTCCTGAAGTGCCGGAGGTATGGCCTATCTTTAAACCCCAAGAAATCATTGTTTGCTTTGAAATAGGGGAAGCTGTTAGGTCACATAGTGTCAACAGAAGGAGTAAGGATTGATCTAGGCAGGGTGGAAGCGATTCAGGCCCTGTCACTTCCCCGGTCCAAGAAAGGAGATTCGTCTCGAACTTCGCTGAGCTGATGAAACACATTACAGCCATGCTCAGGAAGGGCCATGAAATAAGGTGGACTGTTGAATCCAGGGGATCTTTTACCCAGATAAAGAAGGCATTGACTGAAGCACCTGTGCTAATCAGTCCCGATTATTCTAAAGATTTCCTGATTTTCTCATTTTCTTCTGATGGCTCAATAGTAGCAGTCCTGTTGCAGAGAAACGATCAAGGGCGAGAGCAGCCCATTTCCTTCTTCAGCAAGGCATTGAGAGATGTTGAACTCAGATATGAGATCATGGAAAAGCAGGCCTACGCATTGGTGAAAGCTCTCAAAGCTTTCAGAATCTACGTTTTGCACTCAAAAATCACTGCATATGTCCCTTCAACTTCTGTGAAAGACATCCTTATACAGCCCGACATAGACGGGAAAAGGGGCAAATGGATAGCTAAGATCCTCGAATTTAACCTGGAAATTAAACCCACCAAGCTGATAAAGGGCCAAGGTTTGGCCAAGTTGTTGGCTGAATCCAACTACAAAGCCCTGGAGATTAACTGCATCAATGAGCAAGCTGAGTCATCCAGCAGTAATTCCCAAGTCACCATACCATTAGCAGCGTATCCCTGGTACAGGGACATCTTGTACTTTCTGTAAGAATTAAAGCCCCCTGACGGACTGGGAAAGAGTAGGGCCAGAGCTTTAAAGCTCAAAGCGATCAAATACTGCCTTATTGACCGAGCGTTGTATTGGAGAGACCCTCTGGGGATATTATTAAGATTTTTGGACCCTTTGCAAGCCCAGAAGGTGATGTTCGATTTTCATAGTAGTCTCTGCGGGGGTCATCATTTTTGGAAAACCACAGCCCACAAAATCCTCCGGGCTGGGTATTACTGGCCTACTCTATTTACTGATGTCTACAAGGAAGTTAGGGCTTGCATCAAATGCCAGAAATTTTCAGGTAAACAACAACTCAAATCTTTGCCATTAAAGCCTGTAGTAGTTTCGCCACCCTTTCAGCAGTGGGGATTGGATTTCATCGGAGAGATTCATCCTCCCTCAAGTGGCCAGCAAAAATGGATCCTCACTGCAACAGATTATTTCACCAAGTGGATAGAAGCGGTCCCCACCAGGAGCACCTCTCACAAAGTAATCATCAGCCTCTTGGAAGACATCATGGCCAGATTTGGCTACCCAAGCAGGATTGTCACCGACAATGCCTCCCCCTTCAGGTCTGAGCCTCTGATCAAATTTTGTGAACAATTTGGGATTTCATTGGTTCACTCTACTCCATACTATCCTCAAGGAAACAGACTGGCAGAGTCCTCCAATAAAAGCCTAATCAAGCTTATCAAAAATCTACTGGAGGACAATCAAAAGGCCTGAGACTCAAAGCTCAAATTTGCTCTCTGGGCCGATCGGGTGACAACTAAGAAGTCCCTGGGTCTCTCTCCTTTCCAACTTTTTTACGGAATAGAGGTCGTTTTTCCCACTCAGCTTGCCTTACCTGTGGCAAATTTCCTCCAGGTCCTTGAAGGAGAACCTAATCATATACTCAGAAGGATTCATCAGATGGTGGAAGTGCAACAGATCAGAGAACAGGTCATGGACAGAGCCTACAATCGTCAGCAGAAGATCAAGTGGGATTTTGATAGGAAGAACAAGAAGAAGGAATTTGAGCAGGGTGACCTAGTGCTCAAATGGGATGCACCCAGGCAGGAAAAGGGCAAACATAGTAAATTTGATGCCCTCTAGATCAGGCCTTTCAATATCCTTGAAGTATTTTCAAACAACACTTACAGGTTGCAGTATCTGGAAGGCGAAGAAGTTTTTAATGGCCCAGTGAATGGGCATTTCTTGAAAAAATATTTTTTGTGAGCCATAGTTGGCTCTTTCTGTTTTGTTTTGTTTTGTAAATATTGTTTCTGTTTTGTTTTTCAGACTAATAAATGACTCCATAGCCCAACAGCAAAGGCACTGAATCTGCAAAAGAGTTCTTAGAGCATCACAGGGACGACTCTATCCCCCATGGAGCCAAATGTTAGAGATATTTCTTATAAGGGGATTAGAATGTAAAAAGATGGGTCAAAAACCCACTTGTCCTAAGTTTTGGGCGCAAGTGTGTCTGTGTTAAACAAGGATCATTTTTGAACGACTGGAATTTGTGCGCGTAGATCAGCGGCACACAGTGAATTACGAACCCCCCTTGTCTTCCGACCTTTAAGCAGGGGGGGGCGGTCCGGAATCACGGGCACAACTCTCCGACGGTTCAGATTAGCATGCCCGGATCAACGGCGATAAAGACCATTCTAGACCCCCCCTGCCTTTCTACCTTTAAGCGGAGGGGGGGGGGTCCGGAATCGGGGGTGCAACTTTCTGACGGCTGAGATTTCAATGCCTGGATCAGCGGCGCTCATGCACTCCTGCCATCCTCAGCTGCCCTGTGTTTAAGCTTGCATGGGCCCTTCTCCCGTCACGTCACCTTCCAACCGCTTTTCTCCCACCGCCATGTGTCATCTTTCTACCTCTCCGTTATGGTCCGCGTGGTCTTCTTTCCTTCCCATCATCCACACACCATCCGCCATGTGCCTCCTTCCCTCCATGTCAGCCTCCCGCTAAAATATGTCCATCGCACCTGCTTCCCTACCTCCTCCACTTAGCGTCTTTCACCATGTGTCTCTCCCAAAACCCTTCTCATGCCTCGCCGCTTCTTTTGCGTTCTCACAGTTTCATCCCCTTCACTCCATTTCCATACCCCCCACCTTCCATGTTGTCTCCCCACGCATATCCTTTGAGCCAGTCAAGCTATTCCAGGTGGCAGCACGAGAAGTCTTCCATATCTCGAGGGGCTGAGTTGGCCAGATCATCCTCGATCCCAAGAAAGCAGTTATTGAAGCGGTTGGTGGTGGTTAGACATCGCCTCCGCATTAATGGGAAAGCACGGCCATGGATTTAAGGCACATCGATTCGCCGTTGGAACTGTCAAAGAATTAATATTGCGTCTGACATAAGTTGCACGATCTTTCAGATGTTGACTATCAGGAGCCATGCAGATGCAAAGCTTTCAATGCAGTGTCTTGATTTCACTACTGTTGTTGTTTTGAGTATATAAAGGCGTTTTCGCCATTTTTGTATCTATCGATGGTTGAGCTGAGCTCCCGGTTGTAAATCTTTAATGAAGCACTGATACTCTGGTTATGTATGCACTCTTGAGACTTCTTGCCTGATGAATGCCAGTTTCTTTTACGTCTTTGTTACATTGTGTTAGAATCGCTCGAAATTGGAGGATCCAGTCGAGCTATAGCTATTATAGGATGATGTTGGTAGGATCACTGTGACAGTTATAATGTTTCTAGCCAGTTCTTGTGATTTTTTTCCACGCTAAGTGACTTGGAATTGGAGGATCCAGTCGAGTCCTCCTCAGTTTCTTGAGACCCTGAACCAAGCGGATCTTGCATTCAGTGTCTTTCTTCTGCAAATAGCTGTAAGCCTGTTTCCCAAAGCTGTTTGTTCATTTTCCTCACCAAGTCTTCCACCTACTCACCCTTTTATTAACTCACTGGCAGAAGTTGGATCAAGACCTCCTTTGTCACCATATGTACCAGACTCAGTCCCCGAGTTAGAGTGTTATCTCCTCGAGTTTTCCTCCATTTGATCACCCCTTTAAAGCAAATCGTGACATTAAACTGATGGGCATCAGGCTCTGCTCCTACAAGCAATCCAGGAGTGACTTCCGCCGCCAACAGATTGTAATGGGGTTGTTGTTGGTGGTGGTGTTTTTGTTTTTGTTGCTTTTGTTGTTGTTTTTTTTTATAACTAATATTTAATAGGAAAGTTGTTGTTATCATTTTATTGATCATTAGTTCTAGCTAAAGTTATGGATTGTGAGTTTGGAACCAGAATAAGAATGTAATAGAATCATGAAATTTTTTGGAATTGAGAGAGAAAGGCATTGGGATAACCTTGGCTCTGTGCAGTATAGAACATTTTCTATTGGCTTTGGCATGACCACATTGTTCTGGGAGTTGCCTGGGATCTGCTCAACTTTGGGAAGGGAAACCCCTACAAATGTAATGAAGGCCATGTCTATTTATTTGTGAGATTAATACAGCAAGCTTGTTTATGGCATGAGATTCATCATGGTGCTTATGTTCATCCTGTCTCTTCCATGTTTTATTTGTTATCTTACACCAGTTTTATAAGAGCAATGTGACTGGAATTCATCCTTGTTTGGTGCTTCTTTCACCATAGAATATGCTTGTTGTGTGCTTCTGATTCTCTGTTCCAGAATTCATCCATTGCTAGATGTTATGTCTCAGTAATCAATTAAGTGTTATATGTTTTTGTTTGTTGTCTTACAATTCACATATTGTTTGATGATCTAGTTCTGCAACCATATTTAGGTGTTTATTCTTCGGCAACTTCATGTAGGGATTCACCCATGGTTAGGTGCCTCTTATGTAGTGGTTTTTGTTTATGTGTTCATGGTTTTCCTTCCAGGATTCATCCTTGGTTAGATGCTCTGTTTGGTTTCCTGCCCCTTGTCCTCCTTCTTCTAAAGCTGCCATAAGAGATTCATCCTATGTTAGATGCCTCTTATTATAGTGGGATTTCCTCTCTTTCAGACCACCTCTACATCATTTTAATCTATTGAACAAGGTGCCTACTTTGCCTTAGTGTTTCAGGGAGGATTTTAGCCTGTGTTAAGTTGTAAACAATTGAATTTCATGCCTTGACTCCATTTCCCAATGGTTTTTCCCCCTTTTCTGTTCTCCCAACTACCACCTTTTATTTTTTGTTTCTTTTCTTTATACAAATATGGCCATCGAGCATATTGTTAAGTTGCCACCATAGTGACATTGGGTGGGAGACTTGAGGAGAGAGCCCTGTCTGGACTGAAGGAGGCCATCCTTACAGTTTGAAGATTGGTTGAAATGGTTACCTATGTGACTGCATGTTGCAACCTCAGGAAAATTACAAAGTAATAACACCCTTCATTATCAAAAAACAAGATACTACATAGTAATGATCAAATAAGGAAAGTAGTACAAAACTTACCTTAGTCTACAATCATACTCAATCTTGCTTTAGGTCCTCCTAAGAAAGTTGAGATAGAGAATAACTCCTCGTCATTCTTTATTGCATTCCTTGACTTATTTTGAGGTGGATAATGTTGCTTTCCTTGCACATCACTAGCTGAAAATCTAGTCTCATAGTGACAAGGGCTTGAAACCTTGCACATCACTAGTTGAAAGTCTAGTCTCATAGTGATAAGGGTTGCAAGTATAGTCTCTTTGAATAAGGTGCACTTATAGCACATGTTGGGCCCTTTGTTTTGATGGATAAAAGTTGTGCAAGTAATGTTGCGGATTCATTTTGGTAAACAAAAGTTGTGCAAGCTGCTGAGGAGTTGGACAACGGACTAAAGGAAGAAACAAAAAGAGTTTGGAAGGATAGCGCAACAAGATCAATAAGAAGAGAGAACTCTTGGGTTCTCATCCAGAAAACCTAGATTGGATTATATATATGAGATCGATATGATTGTAATGGGGTTTTTGTTGTTGGTGGTGTTGTTGTTTTTGTTGTTTTTGTTGTTGTTGTTCATAGCTTATAGTTAATATGAAAGTTGTTGTTATCAGTTTACAGGTCATCAGTTCTAGCTAAAGTTATGGATTCTGAGTTCGGAACCAGAATGAGAATGTAATAGAGTCATGAAATGTTTTGGCATTGAAAGAGAAAGGCGTTGGGATAACATTATCTCTATGCAGTATAGAAAATTTTATATTAGCTTTGGCATGACCACATTGTATCTGTACATCAGTCTGGCCTTGTATTTTGAGAGGAACCATGTTATATGATAATACAGTGGGAGACCCAAATTTTGAATATATTATGTGTATTTAGTCTTTTGAATGTATCAAATGATTGCTCTGCATTATCTATTATGACTTATATGCTTGAATTGCTTCATTATGAATGGTGACGCAACTCTCTTTTCTTCTTTCTTGGTTAAGGAATGTTCATATCTGCTATAGGTTTAATTGAGCTTGTGCAAGACTAGCATGAATATTGACTCTTCAGAGATTCATCTAAGTATTTTCCTTACCCTTCCCTATATTTCTTGTCTCGGTTGCGATTCAAGTGAGACTTCTTTCCTCCCGAGGAGATGAAAATGACAGTTCTCTAGACTACTTAAGTGCCTTTGTTGGTAACTATAAGAGGACCTTGGTCTAATCAATTCTGCACCAACAAAATGGTTGCATTGTCATGTTTGATATTTAAAATGGAACATGTAAGGAGGATGCTTCCACGTATCTATAGATATGATATTCACCAATGGTGGGATCAAAATTGCGATGACTTTATATGGAAGGAAGCGGAGTTGCGAGGTAAAAGCGTGAATGCTACAAGAGAATCTATTTTTTATTCAGAAAGATCGAGTGACCAATATGAAATATTCTGGGTGAAATTTCCAGAAGAATTTTTCCATTGGATCGACCGACTACAAGAAGCTCCAGAGTTCCAAGAACATGTCAGGAAGACATGTACTTGGGATACCGAGAGAATCCCAGCTCTTCATCGATAGGATCACCCGATCACGTGAGAAGTTGATTTCTTGGTTAATACGACCCTGGAAGGATATATCATTGAATTCACAGCTGAGAGTCAGCAATCTTTTTCATGGGAGGAAGAAATTTTCAAGAAAGATGCACGCGGGAGACTGTTGAAGGAAATTCCCCTGTGGATCAAGGTGTTCTTGATGGAAGAGGGGATGATAATTATTCCCTTGACTGAGATGGTAGCCTAAACACCTATGCTTGGGGTAGGGTGATTTTCGGGTATGATCGTGACTAGATATGTGGAAAGGGTTCTTTGACATATGGAGGAAGATAAAGAAACAAACGCAATAAATGAGTGATCCTTAAGGAGAGTTTCCATGGTTGATAAGTGGTGGTGCAGAAAGGTAAAGAAAGAAGCAAAGCAGTCAAAGGTGCTACGGAAAGAAATCAGATCAAGAGGAATAGATGAAAGAAAGAAGAAATAGTTGCGGAAGGTAAGAAGACAAGAAATATTGGCCATTCTAATATTACAGAAGAGAGAAGCACAGAGAGAAAGGAGTCCCCATATGGAAGGACAAGAAAAGGAGGGCGTAGGAGAAAGAGAAGATGAAGAAGGCCTGGATATTGCAGAAGACAGAGAAGATCCAATCCTAAGACCAAGAAAGATCGAGAATCAGGCCGAAAAGGTTGCCCCAGAAGAAGAAATCGAGACCCCCCATATCAAATAAAATCACCCAGAAGTCAATGGAACCAGCCCCGAATCACCTGTTCCCTAGGTGTCTTCCTTACCCATGGTAAATTCTACACCGCCTACCTATGTTGTTTCTATTCCATCACATCTAGCTAGTCAAATTCAATCTATCAGTGTAACCTTTGGGAGGATATTGGGATCCTTGGGCATATCGCAACCAGGACTGTTAGGTTTCATTATAATAGGAGCAATGAGGCCCACAATGGCTGGAAATACGGGAGAATCGATCGCCCGATACCCAAAATTCTGGGGTAAAGGGGACGAAGATGTAGAGCACATTGGTTCTTATGTGAATCCATATGTAGATCCAGAGGGACTCCCGAAGAAAACAAGTGAGTAGAGTTTCAGACTACCTTGAGGGGCCTTTCTCTCAAATGGTACATGAATCCTATTGAACCAGGGGTGTAAGGACAAGCGTTCACCCTGGGCCAAGTTCAGTTGAATTTCATAATTGAATTCAAACTACCTCAGTCACAGCAATAATCTCTCTCTGAGTTGCGGGAGATTCAACAAAGGGAAGGAGAATTTGCCTGGGATTACAGTAAAAAATTTAAAGATGCAATTGGGAGGCTAGCACATCCAATTCATGAAGATCACCAGAGTGAATGGTACATCCAAGGATTACTACCTCTGACGAGAATTCCTTTAACACAACAATGGATATCGTCCCTAACAAAATCCTTGGAGAAATCGGTGAAGATCGAAGCCATGGCAGGTTATCCACGGAGTCTGAGGATGACCAGGCCTCCGATAGATGCAAATTTTTCGCAACTCCAGGGACAAATATCGGCACTAACGGAGAAGATTCAAGAATTAACCACACTAAGACCAGGACGACCTTAGGTTTGGTGCACAAGTTGATACACAGAAGGGCATCTAGCGAATGAATGTTTGTGCATGAGGGGAATGGGACCTCCTCACAATCCAATGGGACCTTCTCCAGGACCAATGGGAGGAGTTGTGCAAGTATCTGTGACTCCACCATTCCATATGCCAAGGATATACAATACCTTCCTAGGCACACAAACAGCTCAGCCAATTAAGTATTGTGAGATTTTTTGGACACATGGGCATGCGCCGAGGCAGTGTCCTATTATGAAAAAGTACACTACTATGACCAATAAAATACATTGTGATTTTTGTTCATCTATGAACCATGCTACAAATCAATGTAGAGTGATGGACGCACTTGCTGACAGATTATATTGGACAACATCAGAATAAATGAAACCCCCCAAGGACCTGGAAG
This sequence comes from Picea mariana, assembly GCA_032191745.1. NCBI lineage: Eukaryota > Viridiplantae > Streptophyta > Pinopsida > Pinales > Pinaceae > Picea > Picea mariana. The sequence goes on along the minus strand of JASDQU010099892.1, from coordinate 161,719 downwards.
AGGCAAGGGAGGTGGATTTAGAGGAGGAAGAACTGGAAGGAGAGGGTCAAGAAATTTTATAACTGCAAAAAAAAATGTCACTTTTCCATAGACTTCCCTCATCCAAGATGGCCATGGTGTTCTCATTGCATAAATAATGGGCATGCAACTGAAGACTGTCCAGAACTGATTGTGAAAAGGGAAGATAGGGTTCGTCAAAAAGGAACTAATTTTATAATATTAGAATTGAAAAGGGGAATCGTGGGATAGCTACCCAATATCAACATCATTATTCTCGGAGGAGAAAAAACTGGTAAGGATGCAGACAATCAACCTAAGGTTCAGAAAGTTGTTCCCAAGAATAAGAAGTATGACCCTTTGAAACAGAAATTATTCTTCAAAGATGCAATAGAAGTATTTAAGAGCATACCAACTCTAGAAATAGAGGAAATTTCCCCTCAAATTGTTAATGTTTAAGCCATTATTATAGATGTTTGCATTTCATTAGATAACAATAGCATAATCCAAGATCACTGAGAAATACACAATCACAAGAGACACAGCATTTATCCTGGGAAACCCTCTAGGGGAAGAAAACCCAGCAAAACTTCCTTAATATAGATAGCCAATACAATGCCAAGAGATCTCTTAAACTAATACATAAAGTCCTCTCCCAGATATGCGCCACTCTCTCTCTCCTTCTTCTCCGGTAGCAGATATGAACTTGTCTCTCAAAATGAGCAAGTGAGTTGTGTCTAAGTGAGGCGCTAGCCTCCTTTATTTATACAAGTCTGGCACATGTGAAGTGTCTCTTCACTGGTAGGGCCGACTTCTCAAACTGGCTGGGTAAACCCACCTTTATTATATTTTTGGGCCTCTTTAATATCTGTTGGGGCCGACTTCTTATTATGCCTATACAATTGTCTTTTGACCAATCCGCAAAAGGGGATTTGGTCCTATTACAATAACTGACATGATCAATCCACAATGGGGATTGATCCTATGAATAATATATCAATAATAATAAGAATACTCTTTGTAGTTACATTATTTCAACACTCCCCCTTAATAAGAAGGGTATTCTTCAGCAGCATCATGTGAGAGAGGGAGGACAACATCATCAACAGCATCAAGTGGGTGAGAGGACAGCATCATCAATATCATCTTGGAACACTGACTGGCGTATCTATAAATCATCGAAAGTTTTCTTCATCGGCAGCATTGTCATTCTCAAAGGAATTCCATCATCATCTACATCAATATGTATTAGTATAAAAATGGATACATCATCATCATCATCACAGCACAAGGATGGATCATCATAATACAAGACTGGCTTTATGTCACAGTTGTCAAGCTGGAAGCCCAGTACTTGTCTCATCTCATCATCTTTCTTTACGTCACGACACTCAAGCTGGAAGCAAGATACTCATCCTGCTTTACGTCACAACCATCCGGTCAGAAGAAGGATACTATATTGGCTTTAATTCATAGCTATCCAGCCATAATCTTAGTGCTAGTCTCATCATATCATCTTGCTTTACGTCTGACAACTAGGTCAGAAGCAAGGAACATCTCTTCTTGATTTATGTCTAACAACTAGGTCAAAAGCAAGGAACATCTCACCTTTCTTTACATCTGACAACTAGGTCAAAAGCAAGGAACATCTCATCTTGCTTTATGTCTGACAACTAGGTCAGAAGTAAGGTACACATCTCATCTTGTTTTACATCTGACAACTAGGTCAGAAGCAAGGTACACATATCATCTTGCTTTACGTCTGACAACTAGGTCAGAACCAAGGAACACATCAGCTTGCTTTGCGTCTGACAACTAGGTCAGAAGCAAGGTACACGTCCTACTTTACGTCACAACCACAAGGTCGGAAACAGGGAATATCTAATCACAACAACTACTCCCCCTTTCGAGGAAGGTCCTTTCCAACTATGCCAAGCTTATCTCGTAAGTACTCAAACTTCACATGAGATAGGGGCTTGGTCAAAATTTCAACAACCTGTTCATCCATGCTAATGTACTGGAGCTTTAAGGCTCCTCTTTGTACCATGTCACAGATGTAATGATAACGGATCTCTATGTGCTTCGACCTGTCGTGGAATAAAGGATTCTCTATCATTTTTATGCAACTCTGGTTATCACAGAGAATCAAGGTTTCTCTCATCTCTAAGTCAAATAGGTTGGTCAGCAACTTTCAAATCCATATAGCTTCGCAGCTAGCAGAACATGTAGCAATGTATTCTTCTTCCACTGTGTTGAGAGAAATACTAGATTGCTTCCTACTCTTCCACGAGATCATAGCTGATCCCAAACTAAAACAGAATCCTGAAGTACTTTTCCTATCAGAAACACTTCCTGCCCAATCTGCATCAATATATCCACTCAATGTGAAATCGTGGTCTCCATCATAGCTAAGACCATAATCTATTGTACCTTTAAGGTACCTCATCACATGTTTTGCAGCCACTAGGTGAACACGTCTGGGTTCTACCAGAAATTGACTCAAGGTGTTCATGACAAAAAAAATGTCTGGTTTGGTGTTCATCAGGTACATCAGCGATCCAATAATTTGTATGTACAGTGTGGCATCAATCAACTCTGACAAAGTATCGACCAGCAGCTTCAACTTCGCTTCCATGGGTGTATTCATGGGCTTGCATTTCAACATGTCGAATCTCTTCAAGATTTCAACTATATACTTCCCTTGGTTAAGGGAGATCCTCTCAAGACTCTGCCATACCTCAAGACCTAAGAAATAATGCATTAGGCCAAGGTATTTCATTTAAAATTCTGAGGCAAGTCTCTTTTTACATTCAGTGATGAGCTTTTCTTCTCCAGTTAAGAATAAGTCATCCACATATAGCAGTAAGATTACTGGCTCATTATTCATGATTTTGAAGTAGATATTTGAGTCTGCTTTACTCTTGGTAAAGCCTAAGCTCATCAAGAAACTGTCTATACGGCCATACCAAGCTCTAGGAGCTTGCTTCAATCCGTATAAGGCTTTCTTCAATCTGCAGAGATGAGACTTCATGTCTTCAACCTCAAATCCCTGAGGTTGCTCTATATACACTTCCTCTTCGATAACACCATTTAGGAAAGTTGTCTTCACTTCCCTCTGGTGTAGCTTCCACTTCCTCTTAGTTGCAAGAGCTATGATGGTTCTGATCGAAATGTATCTGACCACAGGAGTGAATGTCTCTTCATAGTCAATGCCTTCCTTCTGGGAAAATCCACGAGCGACAAATATTGCTTTATACTTCTCAATACTTCCATCAGTAGCATGTTTTATTTTGAAGATTCATCTGGAGGATACCACATCTTTATTCTTCAGTCTGGGAACTATTTCCCATACTTCATTCTTCATTATGGATCGGTATTCCTCTGTCATGGCATCTGCCCATTCTTTCCTATGAATGACTTCTTCAAAGCAAGTAGGCTCCTCTTCTAGGAGATCACACATCAAAGCCGTATAACTGGAGAACGCCTTTGGTCTTTTCACCTGTCTCGTAGTTCCTTGGGGAACACCGTACTTCTCTCCATCTTGAATAATCTCTCTAGCCTAAGCTGGCTTTATTTTATGGAGGATCATCATCTGAGGAGGTTCTTGCACTTTTGCTATATCATGGTATTCTAGAAGTTCCTCATCAAGGGAAGTTACAACTTCCCTCACTGGTTCTACAGCTCTAGGAACCTCCCTCATTGTAGTACTGGGGATTATGGGTTCCTCTTCATATACCTCTTCAAGCTGGCATAGTTTATATTTCTTGAGAGCTGCATCTTCATCAAAGGTCGCATCCCTACTAATCACAATGTGATGTTGACTTGGTATATAGATTTTGAAGGCCTTGGAGACCTCACAGTATCCCACAAATATTCCCTTCTTTCCTGAAGGGTCCAACTTGTTTCTCTTTTCTTTAGGTATATGAATAAACACTGGATAGCCAAATATTTTGAGTTGGCTTACCTCTGGCTTCTTTCTGGTGAACATCTCTTCCAGTGTCTTGAGCCTAAGTGCACTATGGGATAATCGGTTCTGCACATAGACAGTTGTCATTGCTGCTTCTGCCCATAAGCACATAAGAAGATCTTGATCATGGATCATAGTCTTCACAGCTTCCAGTATGGTTCTATTCTTTCATTCAGCTACACCGTTTTGTTGGGGATTATAGGGAGTAGTAAGCTCCCTCTTGATCCCAACATCTTTGCAGAAGTTCACAAACTCTTTTGAGGTATATTCTTCTCCATTATCTGACCTGAGTATCTTGATCTTTCTTTCAGAAAGGTTCTCTATCAAGGCTTTGAATTCCTTGAACTTACTAAACACTTTTTTTTTAGTCTTCAAGAAATATATCTAGGTTTTACGAGAGTAATCATCAATGAATGATACATAATATACATACTCGCTAATGGAGGATGATGGCATTGGGCCACACACATCTGAATGGATGAGTTCTAGGACTCCTTCTGTCTTGTTGTCCCTCTTCGGAAACGAGTTCTTGATATTCTTCCCTTGTGCACATCCATTGCATACGTCTTTATGGTCACCTTTGAGTTATGGTAAACCTGTGACCGCTTTGCATATGTATGGTAGTGCCTTGTAGTTGATGTGGGCTAACCTTCTATGCCAAAGCTCACATGAGTTTTCAATGGCGTGGGTTATGGCAGCCTCTATGTGACCCTTTAATTTATACAAGCCATTTTCTTCATTTCCAATGATGATTGCTTCATTTAAGGTTTCTCCTTTAGCCCACATAAGAACTTATCCATCTATAAAGGCAAATATGAAGCCTTTCTTCTCTAAAGTTGAAATGGAGAGTAAGTTCTTCTTCAACCCCGGTACATATAGTATGTCCTTCATTTTTAGTGAATTCCCTAAATTCAATTTATGGTTTGATTCTCCCACTCCCTTGATGGGATATTGGTAATCATCACCGAGTGTCACTTTCTAAGAAAACTTATTTTCTGAGATACGAGAGAGAATGTTTCTTTGTCCCGTCATGTGCTTGGATGCACCACTATCAATGAGCCAAGTGTCCTCTCCAGGTGTTACAGATCCTTAGAGGGCCGAGATCAAGACATGGTCTTTGATCTGCTCTCTTATCATCTTTTGTGGGTGGCTCCTAATCTTCGGCTACATGGGCATGGAGCTTCTTATGTTTTCTCTTGTATTCTTCTCGTTTGGCTGGACAAAACTTCACAATGTGTCCCATCTTGTCACAATAATAGCATTGTACAAATGAGTAGTCTCTTTCCTTTTGTTGTCCTCTCTTCTGAAATCTCCTTGGATGAGATTCTTTATGATTGAATTTATTTGATTGTTGAGGCTCTTTATGAGTCTCCTTTTGGAAGTAGGGTTTCTTCCTTCCTCCTTTGGTGTGGGTAGCTAGGGCTTGATCATCATCCCTTGCTATTAACGCTTCACGATTTGTTACTTTTGTTTCTTCTTGGATGCACTCTTCCCATAGACTGTCAAACTTCAATTTCTCCTTTCTGGCACATTTCGTCTGAATGAAAGCATCCCAAGGTCTCGTGAGACCATTTAGGGTCGTCATTATGAGTTCATATTTGTCTATGGTATCTCCAATAGCTTCTATTTTTTCTTTGAATTCTGAGATTCTGGAGAAGAATTCCTAAATCAATTCTCCTTTCTGCATCCTTGTATTCTTCAGTTGAGTTCTAAGATTCATCTTCCGATTTATGTTCTTTCCTTCATATAGTCTGGTCAAGGCATTAAACATCTCTTTTGAGGTCTTCTTGGATGACACATAAGGAATCAGGTGGTCTTTGATTAAATATGCAATGATTCTTTTGGCCCTTATTGTGTCCTTTTGATGTTTTGCCTTTTCTGCAGCATCGTCGAGTTCCGGTACTTCTTCTTTGACGAATCTTGCTAGGTCATTCTCTTCAAGAATGAGGCCAATCCTATACTTCCAGGCATGGAAGTTTTCCACTCCTTATAACTTTTCAAAAAGCTTAACGCTTGCAGACATCTTTACCTGGAGCTAGGAAAATGACCGAAAAATTAAAGTACTCAAAATCAAAAACTGAACTTACCAGGAGGTGCGCTTGGCTGAGGCAAGTAGCCTGGTGTGTTTGGATCTGAGAAAATCCAACTTTTTCTCCTTCAAATTTGATCTTCAGATTTCTAGACTAGTGCTTATGGTACCTCTGGTACTCTGGTACTTCTGGTACACTGATTTTCTGGTACTTTTGGTGCTTTGTGAAACTAGGGTTTCACTTTCTGGGAGATATAGCCACTAAAAAGGTGTGGTGAGAGTGACAAACTAATCCTTAGGGGAGGTAGCACTTTTCTAGATGGTTTCGGGGTTGAAAAGCTTCACCATCAAAAATCCCTAATTTTCATGTACGGTAACAGTGACATTTTTCACTTGTGAAAGATGCTTCCTTCAAATTGGCTCTGATACGATGTTAATGTTTAAGCCATTATTATAGATGTTTTCATTTCATTAGATAACAATAGCATAATCCAAGATCACTGAGAAATACACAATCACAAGAGACACAACATTTATCCTTGGAAACCCTCTAGGGGAAGAAAACCTAGCAAAACGTCCTTAATATAGATAGCCAATACATTGCCAAGAGATCTCTTAAACTAATAAGAAATTCCTCTCCCAGATATGCGCCACTCTCTCTCTCCTTCTTCTCAGGTAGCAGATCTGAACTTGTCTCTCAAAATGAGCAAGTGAGTTGTGTCTAAGTGAGGTGCTACCCTTCTTTATTTATACAAGTCTAGCACGTATGAAGTGTCTCTTCACTGGCAGGGTCGAATTCTCAAATTGGGTGGGTAAACCCACCTTTATTATATTTCTAGGCCTCTTTAATATCTATTGGGGCCGACTTTTTATTCTGCCTATTACAATTGTCTTTTGACCAATCCGCAAAAGGGCATTTGGTCCTATTACAATAACCGACATGATCACTCCACAATGGGGATTGATCCTATGAATAATATATCAATAATAATAAGAATACTCTTTGCAATTACATTATTTCAACACAAATTTCCATTCAAACTAAACTAGCGCAAGTCCCTACCTCACCACCAGCACCAAGAAACTCTATAATTCCAAGGAGACACCTTGAGCAGTCTCCAAACGTATTCAATCTATGGTTTCAATTGTTCTTCAATATTCTAGGGGATGATCAACTTACGGAGAAGTTGTGCAACACATTGTACCTAATATTGGGAAATGAGGGAGCCCCAAAAGCTACAGTAAGGAGAAATATCCCTGAGAAGAATACCCGGAGAATCCAAAGAAGAAAGGTGTGAACATGAAAGGAATTTAGGTTAGAAGCTCAGCTAGATGATTTTGAAATCAAATATGACATGCTAGATTTGGGATCTGATGTCAACATCCTACCCAAAAGGACCTGGGAAGCTTTGGGAAAACCTTAGTTAGTATATTCCCCCATCTAGTTGAGAATGGAAAACCAATACTACATCTTCCCAGTAGGAAGGCTGGAAAATGTGGAAATCGACATTGCAAGAGTTAAAACCACAACCAATTTTGAGGTAATTGAAATCATGGGAGAAAGGATCCCTACCCTACTCTACTCGGTGTAGATTAGGCATATGAAAACTATGTTATCATTAATCTAAAGAGGATACCATGACGTTTGAAGCAGATGGGATAAAAGTAGTTCAACCCTTAGATCCATGTCTAGGCCCTAGATACACTGAACCAATGGACCACGATATGGATTCATATGCTCTTGATCAATTATACACCATAACAGCAGGAGCAAGACCAGATTACATAAATCCCACTACAGATGGATCGGTAAGTTGGAGAAGCCTATAGTCTGTTGACGAGGATTCATTTTTAGCATTTGACAGTTGGCAAAAAGGTTCATATGAACTATTCTCAAGGAAATGCACAACTTTCAGAGAAGCGAGATGGATCAAGACTGAGGTCAAAGAATACCCGACATATGATGGTACCTTAGAGGTACACAGTTTTCTTACCAGCATGGAAAAGAAAATAGTGATATATCAAAGGATCTATGTTCTTGATTTAGCTTTGCAAGATACCCCCGCTAGATGGTGGGCCACTCATACAGCCTTGATTACGGAGTGGGAGGATGCGAAACAAGCCATCCGATGTCGTTTTTGAAGTAGGGATCAGCTAAAAGAAGAGATGAATATTGATTTTCAAGGTGCGCAATTATTCAATGGACAGTTTGATCCCAAAACGCATATTGATCATTGTGTAAAATAGTGGCAAGTTGCGGAGGTACCCCCTCACCTATGGGTTCAGGTATTTCTCTATTCGATGGGTCCAATCCCAAAATCCTGGTGTATACATGAGAAGACCAGAATACAAACAAACCATTGGCAGAACTTACAGACCAATTTTGCAAGGACGTCTCCTTTACAAGTAAGTACCCTGAGCTAAATGCAGTTCTCCAAAGAGTCAAAGAAATGATTTTTATGGATATTTCCAAAAAGTGATCAAGTTCAGTAGTATGTGTTGACCATGTTCAACTGCTTCAATCTAGTTTGTGTTCTAAATTTGATAAGATACCTATAGCTTGTTGCAAAGTTGAGAAAGACCTGGAAAAACTTGATGACTTAGAAGAGATTAGAAATTTAACCATTAAAGAAATGGAAGGCAGTATAGAGATTTAGGATACTATACCTAGTCACACCGATAGCTCCTACAACCATCCACTGAAGTTGTGGAAAGTTAATATAGGGAGTACAAAACATCCTAAGATAGCTTCCATAGGATATTATTGGGATGAGCAGACTATGAATGAAGTACACAACCTGTTGTGGGAATATTAGGACTTGTTTCTGAAAACGTTCTCAGAACTGAAAGGTATAAAAGGGGCCATGGGAGAAATGAAAATCAAGTTGAAAACCGGCTCAAGACTTGTGAAGCACAAACCATACCGACGTAATCTAGAATAAAGAGAAGGTCAAGAAGAAGGTGGAAAAAATGCTTGCAGCAAGACTTATGTTCCCAATTGAAGAAGCAGAGTGGATTATCCCCATACTTATCTAGAGCAAGAAAGATACAGAAGACATTTGGGTCTATGTCAACTATAGAAATCTGAATTATGAATGTGTACATGATCTATTCCCGACACCTTTTAGTGAAGAAGTGTTAGATCAGGTTGCAGGAAAATAATCTTATTTGTTTATAGACGGATTCTTAGGATATCACCAAGTCCAAATTGCAGAGGAAGATAAGAAGAAGAGAACATTCATAACTGAATGGGGATCATTTTCATACAATGCAATTCCCTTTGTCTTAAATAATTTCCCTCCAGTCTTCTCTTGGATCGTCATAGCATCATTTCGAGACTTCATCCACAACTTTGTAGAAGTCTACATGGATGATTGGATGGTATATAGCCTGTTAAAATGCCATGTAGAGCTACTCTGGTTAATGTTTGATAGATGTCGTGAATTGCATATATCTCTTAATCTCAGGAAATGCATTTTCTGTGTACCACATGGCAATCTGCTAGGCCATATTGTATGTAAAGAGGGAGTCTTCATAGGCCCAGCTAAAGTTGTGGTCATTCTAAACATGCCACCACCTACAAGTATGAAATGGTTGCACTCCACATTGGGACACACAACATATTATCATAGTTTAATCAGAAGATATGAAATTATCATTGCACCCTTAGAATTTTTTTTGAAGAATTCTAAACTGTTTCGGTGGACACTAGAATGTGACAAAGCATTCGACATTCTACAAGAAAAACTAAGTACTTCACGTATCTTGATATTTCCCAATTGGTAAATTGAATTCCATGTACATGTGGATGCATCAAGTATTTCCCTGGGGGGCATTTTAGCACAACCAAGGGAAGGAAATATGGACCACCCTATATATTTTTTCCAGTAGAAAGATTTTGTGAGCTGAGTGCAACTACATGACCATTAAAAGGGAAGGTATAGCTATGATCTACACATTACAAAAGTTTAGACACTACTTGTTGGGATCTCATTTTAAGTTTTTTATTTACCAAACTGTGTTGAAGTACCTAGGTAATAAACCAGTATTGGAAGGAAGTATTTGCAGGTGGCTATTTCTCTTTCAGGAGTTTTCATTCGAAGTCATTGTTGGACCACGAAGATGCAATGTAGGTCCAGATCACCTTTCCAAGTTGGAGTTAGGGGAAAGTGGTGGAGCAGTGGATGACCATCTCCCAAATGTGGACCTATTCTGAATTGAGGCCATACTAGAGTATCTTGAAGACATTGCTACCTTCCTTAGTACATGGATCTGCCCAGAGAATTACTCCACAACCCAAAAGAGACATATGGTAGTTCATGCAACAGATAATCAATTGATTTCAATTGATTGGGACAACTTTACAAATTGGGACTAGACAACATCGTCAGAAGATGTGTCTTGATCCATGAAAGACAAGATATTATGTGGGAATGTCACTGCAAGATACCAGATATATAAAATATGTAGAACAGAAATAAAATGCTAGTAATGGTAGAATAACAGTAAAATATCCATCATAATCTTCACAATACACAGAAATGATATACGAAATAGCAATAGAAAAGCACTTTGATTCAGAAAGCAATGTTCACAGGCCTCTTCGAGGGGGAAACCTCCAGTCGATCAGAGCTATGTTACAATAATCTCCAAGATAGGGTTCACATACCCTTGCCCCTTATTTATACTAAATATGTCTATTAAGAGAAGCATCTAGAGGAAGATCCTTCTAGAAGCGGAAGCTTCTATTAGGTCTTCTTACATCCGCCTTATTCTATTTTATTGAAAGGCCTTATTAATATTGACCTTTATTACATCCGAATACATTGATCTACCTATGTGCGGGTTAGGACCTTAACATGTCCACCCCCTTAAAAATAGCCTTGTCCTCAAGGCTTGAGATGTGGAAACTACTGCAGAATGGTAGTTGGTTCCCAAGTGGCATTTGCTGGAGTCATATCTTTCTACTGTACTAGCACTTCCTTGATGGTTCTCTAACGCAGGCGATGCTCACGCTGGTCCAAAATTGCTTCTGGCTGTAGCCAAATGGATCCTTCTTCAGCTAACTCTGGAAGGTTGGTTTGAATTTGGCACCTGGTTCCAATCACCTTCTTCAAGCATGAAACATGAAAAACAGGATGTAGCTTCGACTGACTAGGAAGAGATAACTGATATGCAACTTGTCCCACACGCTTGAGAACTGTGTAAGGGCCATAGAATTTGGGTGCTAGCTTCTGACACTGCTCGGCCTTGAGGGAAGTTTTCTTATATGGTTGCAATCTCAGAAACACCTGGTCCCCTTCTGCAAATTGACGTTCCGAGCGACCTTGATCTGCTTGTTGCTTCATTCTATTTTGTGCTATGACCAAGTTCTCTTTAAGGGTATGAAGGATATCCTCTTGGACTGTAAGTTTTTGGTCAACTGCCTAGACCTTCGAGGTACCCGGTAAGTAGGAGAGAACTAAAGGTGGCTTCTGTCCATATACTGCTTCAAAAGGAGTCATGCGAGTGGCTGTATGGTATGTAGTGTTGTACCACCATTCGGTGAGGGGTAACCATTGAGCCCATTGGTGTTGTTTTTCAGAGGCAAAACACCTCAGATATGTTTCCAAACACTTGTTGACAACTTCCGTTTGACCATCCGTTTGGGGATGATAAGCTGAGTTGAGATGCAATTGTGTGTGTTGTAGCTTAAACAATTCTTGCCAAAAATTGCTTGTGAAAGTTGGGTCTCAATTGGAAACAATAGAGTGAGGCATGCCATGCAGCTTGAAGACCTGGTCCATGAAAATTTGAGCCACCGTGGATGCAGTAAATGGGTGGGGAAGAGCGCAAAAATGAGCATACTTGGAAAGGCGATCCACCACCACCATTATGACTTATTTATTCCCCGATTTGGGTAAGCCTGTGATAAATTCCATAGAGATATCCTTCCAAATGGCAGGGGGAATTAGAAGCGGTTGGAGGGTGCCTGGTGATTTGACTGTTTCTCCCTTGTTGCATTGACACACCTCACATTCAGCAACAAACTTACGGATGTCCTGTTTCATACCCTCCCAGAAAAAAGAACATTTGACTCGGTCATATGTTTTGGTGAACCCTGAGTGACCCGCTGTGGGTGTAGCATGAAGCTCAGAAAGCACCGTGGATTTGAGCTTGGATTGTTTACTTAAATACAAGCGACCTTTGTATCGAAGCTCATCTTGGAGCCAGGAGTACCCTAGGGGAGTCGGAGCCTTGTTCTGCAGTAGTTGGATCAGATGTGAACTTTTGGGATCTTGAAGCCATTCCTGGCGCACATCTTGGAGCCAATCCGATATAATGAAGGAAAGAGAAAAAATGGATCCTTCGTCTTCATACTTCTGGGACAGTGCATCCGCCACGACATTGTCTTTTCCCTTCTTGTAAATGATCTCATAATCATATCCAAAGAGCTTAGTCACCCATTTTTGTTGTTCCTGGGAAGAAATGCGTTGTTCCAGAAAGTACTTGAGGCTTTGATGGTCTGTCTTAATTTGGAAGCGTTGCCCCAAGAGATACGGACGCCGCAACTCAACGGCATGTAGAATCGCCAACATTTCTTTTTCATAAATGGGTTTGCCCAGATTCTTTTCAGAAAGTTGCTTGCTAGTGAAGGCCAAAGGTCGACCCTCTTGCATAAGGATAGTGCCAATTCCTTTCCCTGAGGCATCACATTCCAACACGAAGGTCTTTGTGAAGTCGGGAAGGGCCAGAACCGAAGTGGTGCACATGGTCGTCTTCAAGGTTTGAAAATCTTGCGCAGCTGCTGGGGTCCAAGTGAAAGAGTTCTTTTTTAGGAGAGCCGTGAGAGGTGTTGCAATCTTTCCATAGTTCTTAACGAACTTGCGATAATACCCTGTGAGGCCCAAAAATCCACACAAGCTTTTGAGAGTCTTTGGGTGCAGCCAATCTTGCATAGCTTCAATCTTTTTCGGGTCCACCCTGACGCCATTCTTTCCCACCAGATGACCCAGGTATTCTACTTCGGAGGCACCAAAAGCACATTTGGATTGTTTCAGGAAAAGTTGGTGCTAAGAGAGTAGGTTGAGAACTTGATCCACATGAGTAAGATGGTATGTCCAGGTCTTTCTATATATGAGGATATCATCAAAGAAAACTAAGACAAAATGACAGATAAAAGGGCGGAATACATGGTTCATGAGGCTCTGGAAGGTGGAGGGGGCGTTACACAAACCAAAGGGCATGACCAAAAACTCATAGTGGCCCTCATGAGTGTGAAAGGCCATCTTGGGAAAGTTGGACTCTTTCATACGTATCTGGTGATAGCCCGAGTGAAGATCAAGTTTGGTGAAGAATTGGGCGCCACTCAATTCATCCAGGAGGTCATCAATGACAGGAATGGGAAATTTGTCTTTGATGGTTAGTTTGTTGAGAGCCCGGAATTCAGGACACATTCTCCAAGAACCTTCTTTCTTCAGTACCATGATGATCGGAGAGGAGTAAAGGCTCGTACTAGGATGGATGACTTCGGCAGTAAGGAGTTCCTGGACCATTTTTTCAATTTCATTTTTTTGTGCAAAGGGGTGGCGATATGGATGTATATTGGGGGGAAGGCTTCTTGGGACAAGGGGAATGGAATGATCATGGACACCGTGGGAAGGAGGGAGTCCTTGGGGAGTGGAAAAGACTGTTTGATGTTTAGAAAGGAGGGCTTGGAGGTCTTGAGGCACTGGTGGGGTCTATGTGGCTTGTATTGCGTGGAGTTGGGCAATGACACCAGAATGACCTTTTTTGAGCAATTTTTCCATGCGATGAGAACTGATGACTTCAAGTGAACCCGCAGTGATGCCTTGAAATTTATATTTGTGGCCTCCTTGGTCGAATTGCATGGTTAAGTTTTGAAAGTCCATGAGAATGGGACCCAAGGTTCTTAGCCATTCGGCACCCAACACAATGTCGTAACCGCCCATGTCAATAGTAAACATATGGAATTTGAGGTGGTAGTCACCTATTTGGAGACACACATTTTCACATCGCCCGCCACATTTCATAGAACCACCATTGGCAATCATGATTTGGAAATTGTTGACAGCATGGATGTAGCAATGGGTTTCTTGGGAAATGCAACGATGAATAAAATTGTGGGTGATGCCACTATCAACCAATATGATGACCTTTCGGTACTTGATGTAACCGATTAACTTGAGGGTTTGGGGGGCAAAGAAGCCGGTGAGAGAATTGAGGGAAATGATTGGTTCCACTTTGGGAGGGTCGGAGGGAGGGTTTATGTCAGAGATTTCTGGTGACTCAGGCACAAGGGGGGTGTCAACACCTTCTTCCTGAATATCCTCAGAGATGGCCATAAAGAGATTTTTTTCCTTACATTTGTGGCCTAGGAAATATTTGTCATCACAATTATAACAGAGGCCTTTGAGTTGGCGTTCATCCATTTCATCCCTGGTCATTTTTTGGATTTTTAATGGGGCAGAGGGAGTAGTGGGGTTTATTGGTTTAGGGCATGGGATAAAGGAAGGCTTACGGTTTTGAGAGGAAACAATTTGTTGTGCTTCTTTAGATTTTTTGGTAGCCTCCACCCAATTCGTAGGTCGAGCCATGAGGACATGGGCTCGAATCTCCTCCTTGAGGCCACTGATAAAACACTCTCGAAAGAAAGAATCAGTTGTGCCCTCTGTTCGAAAAGCCAGACGCTCAAATGCAGCTATGAAGTCTTCGACTGTGCCTGATTGCTTCAATTTTTTCAAACGGCCCAAATGGTTGGTGTCAGTGTCAAAGCGTTCATAAAGCTCAGCAACA
>JASDQU010099892.1:99647-145975 GCA_032191745.1 Picea mariana | reverse complement strand
CAAGTTTGAGCCTCTGATCAAATTTTGTGAACAATTTTAGATTTCATTGGTTCACTCTACTCCATACTATCCTCAAGGAAACGGACTGGCAGAGTCCTCCAATAAAAGCCTGATCAAGCTTATCAAAAAGCTACTGGAGGACAATCAGAAGGCCTGGGACTCAAAGCTCAAATTTGCTCTCTGGGCCGATCGAGTGACAACCAAGAAGTCCCTGGGTCTCTCACCTTTCCAACTGGTTTACGGAATAAAGGTCATTTTTCCCACTCAGCTTGCCTTACCTGTGGCAAATTTCCTCCAGGTCCTTGAAGGAGAACCTAATCATATACTCAGAAGGATTCATCAGATGGTGGAAGTGCAACAGATCAGAGAACAGGTCATGGACAGAGCCTACAATCATCAGCAGAAGATCAAGCGGGCTTTTGACAGGAAGAACAAGAAGAAGGAATTTGAGCAGGGTGATCTAGTGCTCAAATGGGATGCACCCAGGCAGGAAAAGGGAAAACACAGTAAATTTGATGCCCTCTGGATCGGGCCTTTCAAGATCCTTGAAGTATTTTCAAACAACACCTACAGGTTGCAGGATCTAGAAGGCGAAGAAGTTTTTAATGGCCCAGTGAATGGGCATTTCTTAAAAAAATATTTTATGTGAGCCACAGTTGGCTCTTTTTGTTTTGTTTTGTAAATATTGTTTCTGTTTTGTTTTTCGGACTAATAAATGACTCCATAGCCCAACAACAAAGGCACCGAATCTGTGAAAGAGTTATTAGAGCATCACAGGGACGACTCTATCCCCCATGGAGCCAGATGTTAGAGATATTTCTTGTAAGGGAGTTAGAATGTAAAAGGATGGGTCAAAAACCCACTTGTCCTAAGTTTTGGGCGCAAGTGCGTTTGTGTTAAACAAGAATCGTTTTTGGACGGCTAGAATTTGTGTGCGTAGATCAACGGCACACAATGAATTTCAGACCCCCNGATCAATGGCAATAAAGACCATTCCGAACCCCCCCTGCCTTTCTACCTTTAAGTGGAGGGGGGGGGTCTGGAATCAGGGGTGCAACTTTCTGACGGCTGAGATTTCAACGCCTGGATCAGCGGTGCTCATGCACTCCTGCCATCCTCAGCTGCCCTGTGTTTAAGCTTGCGTAGGCCCTTCTCCCGTCACGTCACCTTCCAACCGCTTTTCTCCCACCACCATGTGTCATCCATCTACCTCTCCTTTATGGTCTGTGTGGTTTTCTTTTCTTCCCATCATCCACCCACCATCCGCCACATGCCTCCTTCCCTCCATGTCAGCCTCCCGCTAAAAGATGTCCATCGCACCTGCTTCCCTGCCTCCTTCTCTTAGCGTCTTTTGCCATGTGTCTCTCCCAAAACCCTTCTCACACCTCGCCACTTATTTTGTGTCCTCACAAGTTTCGGCCCCTTCACTCCATTACCATACGCCCCACCTTCCGTGCTAGCTCCCCACGCATATCCTTTGAGCCAGTCAAGCTATTCCAGGTGGTAGTATGAGAAGTCTTCCAGATCCCGAGGTGCTGAGTTGGCCAGATCATCCCCAATCCCAAGAAAGCAGTTATTGAAGCAGTTGGTGGTGGTTAGACATCCCCTCCGCCTTAATGGGAAAGCACAGCCATGAATTTAAGGCATGTCAATTCGTCATTGGAACTTTCAAAGAATTAAGATTGCATCTGACATAAGTTGCACGATCTTTCAGATGCTGACTGTCAAGAGCCATGCAGATGCAAAGCTTTCAATGTAGTGTCTTGATTTCGCTGCTGTTGTTGTTTTGAGTATATGAAGGCGTTTTCGCCATTTTTGTATCTATCGATGGTTGAGCTGAGCTCCCGGTTGTAAATCTTTAATGAAGCACTGATACTCTGGTTATGTATGCACTCTTGAGACTTCTTTCCTGATGAATGCCAGTTTCTTTTACGTCTTTGTTACACTGCGTTAGAATCGCTTGGAATTGGAGGATCGAGTCGAGCTATAGCTGTTATAGGATGATGTTGGTAGGATCACTGTAGCAGTTATGATGTTTCTAGCCAGCTCTTGTGATTTTCTTAACGTTGAGTGACTTGGAATTGGAGGATCCAGTCAAGTCCTCCTCAGTTTCTTGAGACCCTGAACCAAGCGGATCTTGCCTTCAGTGTCTTTCTTCTGCGAATAGTCGTAAGCCTGTTGCCCAAAGCTATTTGTTCATTTCTCTCACTAAGTCTCCCACCTACTCACCCTTTTATCAACTTACTAGCTGAAGTTGGATCAAGACCTCCTTTGTCACCATATGTACCAGACTCAGTCTCCGAGTTAGAGTGATATCTCCTCGATTTTTCCTCCATTTGATCACC
Organism: Picea mariana; assembly: GCA_032191745.1. Taxonomy (NCBI): domain Eukaryota; kingdom Viridiplantae; phylum Streptophyta; class Pinopsida; order Pinales; family Pinaceae; genus Picea; species Picea mariana. The sequence goes on along the minus strand of JASDQU010099892.1, from coordinate 143,630 downwards.
CCTTTAAAACAAATCATGACATTAACTGATGGGCATCAGGCTCTGCTCCTGCAAGCAATCCAGGAGTGACTTCCTCCGCCAACACAACCACAGCTTGCATAGCATAAGTCCAACTCCTTCCTAACAACAAGTTATAGTCAAGGGGAGCATCGACAACCTCTACTTCGACACACATGGTCTTGCACCCTAACTACACGAGAAAAGAAGGAACTATACCATGTGGTCGGAAAGAACGACCATCGAACTCTGTGAGGAGAGTAGGTGACAGAGACAAAACGAGTTGGCCAATGGTTTTCCAACATGCCAACGATATCACGCATGTCAAGGCTCCCTCATCAACCACCGTGCAGAAGATATTATGAGTAAAAGTTTTCATGGGATAAGCCACTACTATCTGAAATGCTACATGGTAAGGCAGACAAGGTTTTAAGTCAGTTGTATCCAACATGATGGTACCCAGATTACAAGTCTTAGTAGAGCCTAAAGCGGTTAACAAGGCTTTCCTCTAAGAAGGGAAGCTTTGGAGGACCTCCAAAGCAGACATCACACAAGGGGTTTGTGATAAATCCTCCACCACAAAGTAGTTATGGGCGGCTCTTGCATTTGGGTTATGAGAATATTTTTTAAATGCACCTTTGGGAATACACATCATTGTTTCTCCCAACGTCTTCTGAATCTGTAGAGGAAGAGATGGGAGGTCAGCTTCTTTATCCTTCTCAGAAGTGCTTGTTTTACTATAGTCGTGTGCTCTAGTCGAGATAAAAGCATCACCCCTAACCATATATACATTCGCGGATGTGGGGCTGTTCGGAGGCAGGCGGGGTTCTTGGCTGCCCCCTTCTGTGCTTGCAGAGGCTTGATTTAGATTTTTCCCATGTTGAAATGGATTAGTCAACACCACCTGTTGTTGTTGCATGACAAATGTTTGGGCCTCTGCAAGTTGAGGACATAGATGGGTCAGGTGGTCTTCTGCACACAAGTTCCATGGATACCTCGCTTTCCATTTTTCAGCGTTGTCCCCGCCAGCATTATCGGTGGGTTTTTTGTCCCCCTTACCCTTCTTTCATTGTTTTTTCTTTCCTTCAGGCTGCTGGGTGGCCTTTGGGTTAGTCAACTATACTATGTGTACATCTGAGGTTTTGGTAGGGGGAGCAGCCAAAGCAGTAGTTTGGCTAGCTGTTGTGTGTTGTATAGATAACTACTGCAACTGCTTTGTCAATTGCTTAGTGGGCTTTGTTTGTGCTGAACCAACAATACCATCGGTGTGTGGTCCAGCTCTCTGTCTAGTTTTATCAAGGATTGAACATGGTGCATATGGAAAGATGTTGTATAACAAACTGGACTGAGAATATATGAGCTCAAATTGTTGAGCCCTCATGATGGCGCCTTCTTTGGAGAAAACTCCTGACGTCATGACGTCTTTGGATAACTATGGGACCAAAGACTTAAGGAACCACTCAAGCAGGAATGCTGGTGGGAATGGTAACTTGATTAAACTCTTCCGGCATCTCCATTCTCAGATGTGATCAGAGATATGGTTTGTTTTTGTCTGTTCAAAATTGGCGAGTGGTTCTATGCCAGTGTCATATCTCACAGGTAACTAGAAATGGTTCAAGAAATATATTTCCAGTTCGCCCAAGGATGAGTATCTTGAGAGATCGAGCTTAATGTATCATTTCACGGCACTCCCAATGAGAGTACATTGAAACAATCACAACTGTACGGAGTCATCTTTTAATGAGTTAGATGAGCACCAAAGATGAAAGGTAGTCACATGATCTCCTGGATCTTCGTTAGGCTTGGTTCAAACTTTGGAATGTCTGAAGGAAACTTTGTCAGCATAGGAGGCCAATGCAGATCATGAAAAATAGGGTCATTAAACAACCTTTCCATATCTGGCAAGTTTAAAGTCGCCAGGAACGGTAGTTTGGGTTGTTGCTAATAACCTAGGAAAAAGGGGCATGGGGTTGGACTGCCACCAGGTTGCCAGGAAAAGTTTGGCTGCTGGCCTGGATTTTGGTAGAAACCATGTCGCAGGCCAACGTATGGATTTTGCAGGTGCAGAGACATCATCGGCTGATTTTCCAAATAGGACATAGATGGTTGGGCATGCATTATATTCGAAGGACTATGGGAAATATTGCCCCACGGTTCTCCCGTGGGGATGGGCATGGTATTTTGTCCGGGGTTCCATTGATTGTGGAAAGAATTAGCCCAGATTAGCATTTCGGACAAGAGAACAGATCCCTGCTCTGAATTCCAAGGTCCTGCTATGGAAGAAGTTCCTATGTTTTCCCCCTGTGTAGGAATAGTACCCTGCATAGGAGTAGTTTGTCCAAAACTGGGATTGCCCCCAGTCAGGAAAGTAGCAGATGAGAAGGCGTTCTTGCCAAATGTACTGGCCAAAGAAAACAGTGTCGAACCTACCGACATACTATGCGAAGGTGGTCCTTGACTCCCTGCTCCAAATAAACTATGGTATATAGGTTGCCCGACAAACTACTGATGCAAGCCACCAAGTAAAAGGGACAAAGGATGGATATGACCTCCTCCATAAGGGAAAGCATTAAAAGAAGCAGGAGTGCCCCCAATGTGACCTTGCAAAGGAGCTCTAGAGCTCCTTTCCCCCAGACCAAAAGTTTGTAAAGTATAATAGGAAAGTACAGGACTTGTACCCGAACTAGGCATCATGTATGAGAACAGAGGGCCTGTCGCACTTGGTGTGAATGGGGTTGTGGCCGCCGCCAAAGATAGGATTGGACCATTGTATGATGTAGAAGCAGTTGAGACCATGGTGGCTTGGACTGATGATGGTGGGTTAGGAGGTGAAAACTCTCTTGTGGGGAAAACCGTAGTGGGAATGGAATAATTCCCAGAGGGAGTAACAACATTTGTTTCCATTGTTGTGTGAAACACTATCTGGCGCTCGTAAAATTGGATTGGTACGATGAAAGGTGCCAAGAAATCATTGGTTGGGGTTTCAACTGGGCCAAGAGCGGTTTTTTCAAGGTCCCCAGTATGGTCGCCAATTCTGTTGTGAGGGAAATCTCCTTATGGACTAGCAAATAGGGTTTAGACTTTTCATGCAGATATGATCGAAGAAAAACTACTTTCTACCTTCATCCCTAGATTTAAATCCCCTTTTCTTGGTAAATGAATGGAAAGATCAACCTACCTCATTCCGGGCATTTGATGTCGATCCTCTATTGTACTTGATTACTTGTTCACAATACTCCTTCCAAAGATGACCTGCATACGAGACAAGCAACAACTACACATGCATCCTACTTATATACTAACGGCTTAGAAATCCAAACATATACTAATCAAACTATAAAAATTTCATGAATTGAGACGATAGAATCATTTTCTTTATTACTTTGAATGAGTCAACTTACAAAAGTTGAGACCAGCCACCGCTCCGCGAACCTGATCCTGGGATCCTCTTCGACTATCCTCCAACTGCTTTGCTTTGTATCTCCTCTGGCACAAGGAAAGGCTAAAGGGTTGGGACAATGGGAATACGCAAATGGGAAGAGTTTCTTTGCTATATTTTTCCTCTTCCAAATGGGACCCCTACCCCTTCTTTTATAGGCTAGAAGGAGCTAGGTATTGGATGAACCCTTGGCCATGCATGGCTGGGAGTTTCAGTTAACTCACCCATATCTTTTGTGTTCCATCGACAACTTTCCTTTTTTCGTGCTTTTGTCAGTCCACGTAGGCTATTTTAGGTCAGCCAGTGTGTACATGCATGTAGTAATGGAGTAGGGCGCGTGAGCCTTTATAAAAGAGGTTTTTTAAAGAGTTATTCAGCAGAGCTTTGGCAAAGAAGGGCTATGAGATGGCCTGATGCCAGGTAAGAATGTGTGGTGCAATTTAGGGTTATAACAAGGACAGGGATAGTTCTAGCAGGAGGAGGCTAAATCTAGCGGCAATGCAGAGTTGATGGGACCTGATGGGTCACAAATCATGGGTGCTACAGATCAACGGTCGGGGATCATTTTGAGGGGAGAACTTGCATGGAGGATAATTCCTGAAAATGGTCCTAAAAGTAAACCATGGTTTCATATCGAGAACACATGGCGCCACTGGGTGCATCTTGGGGCGATAAGCGGGTTTCCCCAAAATGCTTCCCCTCACCCCTGAAATCGAAAAATTATATAAAGGGGGCACTCGTCATTATTTTATAATTTTTCAAATTATTGAAACGTTGGAAGATTAGTGTGACAACTCCATTCAAACTGAAGCTCAATAATACACCAAACTCATGCATTTTCTGCTCATTTACAGGTATTTTTCATCACCCCCATGGACCCTGTCATTATGTTTGTAGCAGAGAAAGACCCCATGTCAAACGAAGAAGCCCTAATTGACAGAGATTCAGATGTGTTCGACCCTGCAATAACCATTTTTCCCATCTCTATGTCCAGAGATAATATCTCAGATAATGTAGGGAAACAGATACCCTTCCTTGAAGCAGTCTAGGCCACCATAGTCCCTTACGTTGTCGAGGTCACATTCCCCTTCCCCGAATTCATAGGTTGGTGCAAAGAGAAATCTTCGCAGGAAGATAAATTCATCTTAAATAAACAAGGGTCTAAGGTCCTATGTAGGGTATATAGTCTATCTTTTCGAAGCGCCATCGGCATACCAGAGTCCCCTCTGTAGTGTCTAAACCACTTGAAGAAGAAAAGCTAATTATGGTTTACAGGGAATGTCCCTCAGAAGTCAAAGACCTATTTTTGCAAACAATTGTCAAACTCAAGCATATTTATGAAAGTATGTCCCTACCAATGAGTGTAAATATCATGGTTATTCAAGTCCAATGGGTTTGTTCCATACTAAGTCAGATTTTAGGTCTAGATAATGACAAGTGTGTGGTTGAGGTCATGTTAGGTTTTCTATTGGTTCTTTTCCAGTCATATTCTAGTCAGTCAGTGTGCATCATCTTTGATGAATTCATAGCTGATAATATCCACAAGAAGCTAGTGAATTTTCAGTCACTACGACATTTCAGGTATTACACATACTTGATGAAGATTTTCCTGGAGACAAACAAGAGAGAGATCCCTGAAGAAACATTCATATCAACTGAATGAAAAAGAATAACAATGCTCATTTTTATCAACAAGGTCATGTCCATAGTTTACAGCCTGATTTTCAACACCAGCCTGCCAAGAGTCCTAGATGACATGAGGAATTATTTATAACCAAATCCAGAAAACATAGTGGGGGACTGGGTGTTGCTCATGGATTCAACAGTGATATGGGTATATGGTTGTCATGAATCCCCCTATCTTCTACCTATTTTTATGACACCCAGAATCTTTGCCTTGGAGTTCATCAGGAAAAGAATTTTATCAGAGACAGAGCACTTCCTAAAACTACACAAGGAATCCAACCTCAAATTCCCTTTCATCATTAGACCCTTCATTGTAAAAACTAGATCATGCATATCTCAGATCCAGGCCAAGCTCAAGGAGTTTGGATTTGCACAGCTACAAAGAATAAGATATGATTCAAATCATATCATATCCAAGAGAAGACAGATAAACAAATAGGTGCCCTATGAGCATGAACATGTTGAAGGTTTTGAAAAATTAGAAAATATATATGTTTGTGCTGATATGGAATCAATCTTGCAACCATCTCAAACACAACAAGTGGAGGAAACCTTGAAACAAACTCAAATACAACAGACTCCTCAGAAGATGATAGTTAAGGTCCCCAAGATAAGTGTTTACAACAAAAGAAGCAGTTCAAAGGCCCTGGGCACCATCAGTTAACAAACTTCCCCTAAAAATATGAAGATCACACAATCCCCACAAATAGTGGATCTATATGAGGAAGAGCCTAAAGAACAAGTAAACATGGATATGGTGGAGAGTGGCACCAACAATGTAGAAGTTGGTAAAGGGAGCAATCTCCAAAGTGAAGGGAGCTCAAGAATTTTTGGTAGCAAAAAACACATCTTTGATAAAGTAGTTGGATCATCCTATCAATCTAAAGAAGATTTGGCAAAGCAATATGTTGAGAAAGGAAACTTGGCTATGAATAAAATGAGGGATTTAATAGAAAATATATCTCAGCATAAGTCTTCTATGTTCACAGTGAGAGATGTATAGAAGAAGACATTCAATATAGCAGTTGCAGATGAGGATAAAGTATTTGACAAAGTGAAATTCCATAGGAATACCAATGACATGTTGTATTCGGGTTACTTGGGTCTAAGCCTGAATAATTCAAAGTTGTCAACTTATGCAATTAAGTTGGAAGGACAGTTAAGGCAAGAAAAAGTATCCAACAGAGCTTGGAAAACTCATATCAAGACATTGGAATATGAAGGCCCTCAGGGAGTGAAATCCTCCTTAGAAGAAAAAGACAAGTTGATTCAAATCTTGAAGAAGAAACTAAAAGTGTTTTCTAGAGAGCATCCACAAACATTTGAACTGGTTTCTCTAGAATAGGAGAAGGAGGTATTTCAACAAGAGGCATTGAATTACAAGGCCAAGGTATTACAACTGGAACAAGAAAAAGCGAACTGGTCATAAGGACAGACAGAAGTACCTGACATGGATGTAGATGCACCTTCTACTATAGAACCTGGGCCAAGCATTGAAGGAATTGTCTAGGATATGTCCCAAGTTATCTTGAAGGTGGGAGAAATCAAAGGTTTGAATGGAGATATAGAGAAATTGAAGCAAGAAATGAAAACAAAAGATGATAGGATGGCTCAGCTTCAAAAGGAGAATCAATCTTTGCAGGAGAGAGTAGACAAGATGAAAACAAGGTTGAGAGGCAAAGGACTATTGTAGGGATCCAAACACATCATCTGGGATTCTATTGTTGTGGAAGCTTCCAAGTTCAGGGTGTACTTGCACTTCATCAATAACAAAGATAACATGGCCATCACAACTAGAAGCAAGTGCACTGTTGTAAATGAGACCCTAGCAAAGAAACCCTTAGAGTGGGCCCAAAATGATATAAACCTGCTAAATTCCATCCCCACTGTAGAAATTCATACCATTGGGGTCAAAGATAGGAATAGATTGATCATCCGGGCTAGGAGAGTCATTGCCAAGAATAACCTGCTAAAATCAGTCCAAACCAAGGCCATACATATGGACCAGAGTATATAGGAATTTAAAGATCTGTTTGAAGATTTTTCATCAAAGGCCTCCCACCATTTTGGGATGTCAAAGGAAAATTGAATGATCAATAGGAATACAACTCTCGCCTCTCCCAATGCAGAATGGACCACTCCAAGTATGAAAGCCTGGAGGTAAACTTGAAAGGAGAAACCCTGGTGGAATATTTGATCACAGATTTTGAGATCTTGAATCAATTCAAGATAGTGAAGATCAGACTACCAATCATGATGTATGCCTCTTGCATTGACCTGGAGATCCTAATTAAAGAAATGATGGACTAAAATATCCCTTCTGACTTGCAGTGGAAGGAGGTAGTGCAGATGGGTAAAACAAAGTGTAGTTTTCCAAGAACCAATAGATAATGCCCAAGTGTCACCAAAATGGAAAATCAGATAGAGGACCAAAACAAGACAAATGGCAAAGGCGGAAGCTAAAGATTCAGAGGAATTGGTCATTGGTCCATGAAACATTTTTTATTAATCATTGTAATTGGTTCCCATACCGAAATTGTCAAATGCAATTATTGTAGTTAGTTTTAGAAGTTGAAACGTTTCAGTTCAGCTATTGTAATCAATTTTTACTTGAAGGAACTTGAATTGTATAAATATGAGAAGTTCCAAATGTATTAATATTGGCAGAAGTGCAAGAGAACCTTTTTAGTTTTTATGAACTCAACTGTAATTTTTTGGAGCTGAGATGAATACATATGCAAAAGATTTTGAAGTCTCTATGAAAAGATTTTAATGGTGGTTATATGAGTTTTGTCTTCTCTCCTTGTATGTATTTCTTGTGTTATTTAATTCCATTTTCACTTTCTTCTGTTTAAATTGGATAGTTTAAAATCTCATAATTCATCTTGCGATGCTCTCAGCATAAGAAATTTAAACTATGTCAAATTCTTCATAACTAATTTAGAATTTATTTTATTAATTCTCTAATGCAATTACTTGTTTCCTTTTTCTTCTTACACTCTGCAAACTAAAATTTATAACTCAGATTCATCACCTTGATTAGCCTTTATCCTCTTGAGAGTTCTCCGGGCCAGACATTTTTTTCATTCAATTTCATAATTTTGACTCCATAGCCCTAAGTGTCCCTCCCCTTCCTTGCCAACAAATTTATAAAAAACCCAAAAAACAAACTGAATCTGGCCATTGATTGCCAAAGAAACATCAAGTGGCACGAGAGAAACCTATCTAAGTTGAGCAGGCTAGTACCCATCTCTAAAGTTGGTTTTTAGGTTACCTTTGTTGTTTATTTATTAACCGAACAAATTTACAGAGTGCTAACACATGTTACAGCATAAAAGAGATAAACAATGTGTCATGCACAACAATAACTAGTAGACAGGCACTTTAAAAATATATATGTTAGACATAATTAAATACATAGCGGAAATAAAAATTACACATAAAACATAGAGAGCACTTATCTTTGCAAGTAAACGTTCACCAACTGGATGCATACCAAGGACATTCCTCCCAACCATATAAATTGTTGTTCCTTTACTCTCAATGGCAGGTCACCCCCGAGCTAAGGCTATGAATCCACAAGGACGGGTCCTACGCCAAGTATAAACACATAGCAGTTGGCTAAGTAGCTCCTAGGTTTCCCAACCTCATAGAAAATCCTAATTTCTAGCTCTCTTTCCCCCTCATCCTGCACAACCCCAAGAAATGAACACCTTTCTCTACCATGCAATCCCTGAGGCTATTGCATTTCTCTCCAAGGATCTAGTGCTACTAGTTAGGAAATATCCCTACTATAAACTCCAAGGACTCTCAGTTGTGGACAATTCCATATGATCAATAAAATTTATCCAGTGAGGGTTTTCAATCAGGTTCGGAAAAACCACAGTTTTGTTGATGGATTTTCGACGTTCCGGATCCATATCAGGATCCATCTTCAGGACAAGAAGCCTGGGTTATGATTTAATAGAGACACTTCCTATAAATGCTAAATGGATAGAGGAGAGTTTAAAAGTCGGATGGGAAGAACCCTAATTCATCATTAATTAATTAAGTTTTTTTATAATGTTTTATTTTAAGTTATTCAAATTGTTATTTTATAATTAGTTCTTAGGTTTATTATACTATTTGGACTTTTTAAAATGTTAATGTTGTTGATTATTTAAAAGGCTTTTTAAAATTTTGTATTTTAAATGAAAGTATTCTAATATTATTTTCAAATTATTTTTATTAAAAAAGAAAATGTATAAAGATCTTAAGTAATGATTAATGAGTGTTTAAGTAATGATTAATCAGTATTTTTAGATTTATTGAATTAAAATTGTTTTAGTTTTAAAAATTAGGGTTTTCCTGAAGTTGATTGTTTTAATTATTGTTCCTTTTTATTAAGGGGAACCATATTTCATTCAATTCTAGGTCATTATCTCTATTAAGGTTGTTTGGATTTATTTGAATTTCAATCACTTCCCTAATGCGATGTTTAAATAGGTGATCCTCCTTTGCCAGAATTTTTGTCTCTTCAAGGTGTACATGGTGTTTTGTTTTCAATGAGTGTTCTGCTAAGGCTAATGTACGAATGAGCTCATTCTTTATGTTGTCTCCATATTCTTTAATTCTAATTTGAAAGGAGCACCCAGTTTTGTTGATGTACCATTTACCACATGAGAATTCAATCTTGTAAATTCCTTTGCATTTGTGTGGATCAAGTTTATCTTTGACAGATCGCATATTTTGTTTGATGGTTTCATGTGGTTTCAAGGAGGTCTTAATCTCTTTTCTCCTGAGGACTCTGGCGATTTTGTATGTTACTCCTTGGATGAAAGGGAGGCAAGCAATGTTATTAGGGATTTGGTTATCAGGGGGTTTGGGTGTTATGTTCATTTTTTCTTTGGCTTTATTGATTGTGTTTTTAATGTCTTTATTATTATATCCAATGTTTCTAAAAATGTTGGAGAGGTGATATTTTTCTTTTTCAAAATGTTCCTTGTCAGAGATTCTTATGGCTCTTGTGGCTAGGGTTTTAAGGACTCCTAGTTTCTGGTTGGGGTGGTGATGGGAGTTTGTGTGTAGTTAGTTCTCTATGTGGGTCTTATTCCTATAAATGGTGTGCCCTAAGCTTCCATCATGTTTCCTATTAATTAGATTGTCTAGAAAAGGTATGCTACTATTTTCCTCAAGTTCCATTGTGAATTTTATGTCATTTGAGATATTGTTTAGGTGTTGGAAGAATTTTTCAAGTTCTTCTTTCCCATGGGGCCAGAGAAAATTGGTGTCATCGACAAACCTTTTCTATCTTGTTTGTTTTAGAGGGTAGGAATCTAAGGATCTCTTTTCAAAGTTTTCCCTAAAAATATTGGCAATGATTGGGGACAATGGAGATCCCATTGCTACCCCACTAGTATGTTCATAAAATTCCCCTTGGTAACTAAAGAATGTGGAGCAAAGACAAACCTCGTCTAGTTTCACAAGAAATATGCTCCTCTCATACCCATAGTGAATACCATAGGCTCACCAACCTATGAACTAGATAAACATGTAGCCAAGATACTTAGCCCCCTAGTAGGCCATTCCAACTCCTTTATAAAAGACTCCAATGAATTTATAAAAATCATTGAAAAAGAAAAATTGAAACCTGAAGACATTCTCATAAACTTTGACGTAGTCTCCCTCTTTACAAAAATTCCACTAGATAAAGCTATCGAAGTGGTAAAAGAAGTCATTGACCCTGCAATAGCAAAACTAGCCGAGGTTTGTCTTCACTCCACATTCTTCAGTTACCAAGGGGAATTTTATGAACATACTAGTAGGGTAGCAATGGGATCTCCATTGTCCCCAATCATTGCCAACATTTTTATGGAAAATTTTGAAAAGAGAGCCTTATATTCCTACCCTCTAAAACCAACAAGATGGAAAAGGTTTGTCGATGACACCAATGTTATTTGTCCCCATGGGAAAGATGAACTTGACAAATTCTTTCAACACTTAAACAATATCTCAAACAACATAAAATTCACAATGGAACTTGAGGAAAACAATAACATACATTTTCTAGACATTCTAATTAATAGGAAACACGATGGAAGCTCATGGAACACCGTTTATAGGAAGAAAACCCACACAGAGAACTACCTACATGCAAACTCTCATCACCACCCGAACTAGAAACTAGGATTCCTTAAAACCCTAGCCATAAGAGCCATAAGAATTTTTGACAAGGAACACTTTGAAAAAGAAAAATATCACCGCTCCAACATTTTCAGAAACATTGGATATAATAATAAAGACATTAAAAATGCAATCAATAAAGCCAAAGAAAAAATGAACATAACACCCAAACCCCTTGATAACCGAACCCCTAATAACACTGCTTGTATCCCTTTCATCCAAGGAGTAATAGAAAAAATCGCCTRAGTCCTCAGCAAAAAAGAGATTAAAACCTCCTTCAAACCACATGAAACCATCAAACAAAATATGTGATCCATCAAAGATAAACTTGATCCACACAAATGCAAAGGAATTTACAAGATTGAATGCTCATGAGGTAAATTATACATCGGTGAAATTGAGCGCTCCTATAAAATTAGAATTAAAGAACATGGAGACGACATAAAGAATGAGCACATTCATACATTGGCCTTAGAAGAACACTCACTGAAAACAAAACACCATGTACACCTTGAAGAGACAAAAATTCTAGCAAAGGAGGATCACCTATTTAAACATCACATTAGGGAAGTGATTGGAATTCAAAGAAATCCAAGCAACCTTAATAGAGATAATGGCCTAGAACTTAATGAAATATGGCTCCCCTTAATAAAAAGGAATAATAATTAAAACAATCAACTTCAGGAAAACCCTAATTTTTAAAATTAAAACAATTTTAATTCAATAAATCTAAAAATACTGATTAATCATTACTTAAACACAGATTAATCATTACTTAAACACTCATTAATCATTAGTTAAGATCTTTATAAATATAAAAAAATTTAATAAAAAATATTTGAAAAGAATATTAGAATACTCTCATTAAAAATACAAAATTTTAAAAATCTTTTTAAAAAAGCCTTTTAAACAGTAAATAGCATTAACATTTTAAAAATTCCAAATAATATAATAAACCTAAGAACTAATTATAAAATAACAATTTGAATAACTTAAAATAAAACATTATAAAAGAACTTAATTAATTAATGATGAATTAGGGTTCTTCCCAGCCGATTTTTATGCTCTCCTCTATCCATTTAACATTTATAGGAAGTCTCTCTCTTAAATCATAACCCAGGCTTCTTGTCCTGAAGATGGATCCTGATATGGGTCTGAAACGTCGATAGTTCCATATGAACTATCATCAGTCTCATACTAACAAACCTTTCATCACTCAAGCTATCACAAGCCTTTCAACACTCACAACAATCCAAGGTACACCAACTCTCTTCTACCCAGCCTGCACAATGCAAGAGAATGGACCCCCTTCTCTGCCACATAGTCCCTCAGGTTTTCCATCTCTTTCCAAGGCTCCAGTGATTCTGGTTAAGAATCTCCCTGCTGGGACTCTCGAGATTTGCAGCGATGGACAGTTCTATCTGAACTGTCATCAATCACATGCACACAGGCATCCATTCCCTCTTGGAATGATAAAAACTTATTACATCCATTCATCAATGGCTCTCCTCTTCTTGCCATTCATTTCCATGATCATCCAAAGAGAATATGAACTAGCAATAGTGAGTGAAGAGGAAATAATAACAAGTGAACAAAACAAACCATGGGAAGAAGATGAAGAAGAACCAAAACATCCCCCAAGGGATGTTTAAATCACATGAAGACAAGAGCCACATTGCCACCCTCCCAATAAGATCATGTAACCCCTTTTCTCCATAAAATCAATTATGGGTAAAATAAAATAATAATAAAAAGACTTATCCCCTCAAGCCCCCTCTATCGTGGAATCATAGCCCCCTATCTCTTTTGTCCTTGTCGGTCTTGCATCCAGTAGTGTATTTTATTAAATTATATGAAGTGTTATATTTCCTAGGCACTCTAGCCCCTTTTCGACTTTACCGGCTCACCAGCCTAAGTCACAATTACATTATAGTTCATAAGGGTTAGAACCGAGATGTTACACAACTTGAAGTAGAATTTGGTCAAGATGAAAGAAGACTTGAAAAACAAATCATCTCTGTGACGATCCAAATTGAAGAAGCAAAAAGAACATAAGAAGTCATAAAGATTCAGATGATAAAGAAAGAAGAAGAGGTTGATAAGCTTGAAGTAGAAGCTGTCACATTGAGAGACACAATCGTCAAGCTCAGCAATACTTTGAAGAGACAAAAACATCTACATTGTTCGTAGAAAATTTTGAAGAGAAGCACTCCAAGTTTCCAGAAAAGAACAATGAGGAAAAGAGTAAGATTTATGCAGAAGTAATCAAAGGAAGGAATCATGGTCAACCAAAATCAAAGAAAAATTATAGAGATACATCTTCAGGAAGACCCTCCACATTCAAGACACAAAGAAGATTTAATCATGATCATGATCAGTGAAGGAAAGAATTCATAAGGACTACACCACAAAGAATATCATTCACTCTCACATATGTAAATTTCTTTTATGGTCATTTTTTTATTGTACTAACTTTGAACATAAAGTTGTAGATTGAAAGGCTTATGGAAGAAATGTTCAATCCAGAAATGCTTATGTGGCCCCACATAACATTGAATGTTACAAATTCCACAATTATGGTCACATAGCTCGTGATTGTAGAAGCATGATGGATAATTATATGAAAAATAACATTGACATCATATATAAGAAGGTTTGGAAAAGAAAACAAGAACAGGTAAAAGAATAGCAGATGAATGAAGCACACCCCATAAGTCATACTCCTAGTATTGGAAATAGTATGAGATGAATACAAATCTATAGGGAAAAAGGAATATGTTAGATAGAGGAAGGTTTGGAGAAGAAATGAAAAACAATACGAATAGATGAATAAAGAACGGGTCCGATAGATTGCAAGATTTGCAGTAGTGCGAGAAATAAAAGAAGAACAGGTGAATAAAGAATAGTCCAAAGAGATTTTGCTTTCAAGAATTGTAATGCAAGATCAATCCACATGCAGAAATAAATAAGTCAGAGTTCATAGAGATGATGAATCTATACATGAAGAGGAACATTACTCTACATCAGAGCGGGTATTTTTCTGAGCCACCTGGCTTGGAGACTCCCAGTGAATATGAATATTGAACAGGGAGAGTCAGTGCAGTAGCTATTACAAATCAAAGAATCGCCCTTCGATCAGGTTGAAGAATTTGTAGGGAAATATTCATATCAATCAAATAACATAAGTACATAATGAGAGTTTGATCATTTGAGAAGTAGTGTTCCCACATAGGTATCAATTGGAAGTTACACAGGAAAAATTTTGTGATTGTATTCCATGTATGTATTCAAAAAGGGATATATTCAGCATAGGTTGTTCTAGACATGCAGAGCTTGATTTGCATATAGAGAATACTAGTGGACACTTTTGGTTCAGTTTGAAGAAATAAGAATATGTGATGATTAGTTGCAACAGTGAAGCCTTCATGATAGTATAATGATAGATAGGTCAACATTCTGGATAGTTGAGTAGAAAAGGTATGGATAGTTTGCGACATATGGAGAGAGATGGATACTTATAAGGACATCTAACATGAATAAGAGAATATATGTAGAATTGCATCTATAATTGGAATCAATGGAATCAGTTGGAATTAGTTGGTCACATAAAGGCTAGTAGTAAAAGTCACAATAGAACAGGGAAAGAGAAATAGTCAACAAAAGGTAAATCATCAGAAGAAAATCATTGAACAATATGGTCAAGTGAACATGACAGGTGAGTGATGAAATCAAGTAATGAATTCGTTTTATATATTTCAGAGAGTTACAAGAGGAATAACCAATGAACAACTAGCAAGAGCCAGAAGAGAGGAAATGAAACACTTACAGGTAGCCCTACATTGATCTACACAACATATTGTAGAGAAGTCAAGGGAAGAGAAATCATCAAGAGATTCAGAAAGAAATATCAAAAGAATACAAACATGGGGAGACATACTGATAGGGGGAGTTATCCTTTTTCCCATGATGTCAAAGGGAGAGAAAGAGAAAGATCGTAAGATTCAAGAACATGAATTCATAGAAGGATTGTTAAGAGAAGGTATACTTTCATGAGGAGTCACTCTTTGCTGTCAAAAGAGAAGAAAAACTTGGAGAGGAACATCAGGAGAGAAACATGTGAAGAGAAAGAACAAAGGCACAGAAACATAGAGAGAAAACATATGCATGAATATAGGGGGGATCATCCCCAAGGAGAGAGACCCTTTTCCATTGATGTCAAAGGGGGAGAGTAAGAAACATTGATGAGGAGAAATGGTCATAGGGGGAGCATGAGTATTGGAGCATCAAAATTTCCATCACTATTTCCAACAATGCCAAAGGGGGATATTGTTGGACAATTAGTTTTCATGATTTCAACCCTTGGAGATTGATTTCAACCCTTGGATAATTTTGGAAGCTTTATAAATGTGTTTGATATTGATGGTGAGTTATCTTTCATTGATGGAGTGGTTGATGTGTAGATGTGATGGGTGAATTTGATGAAGTTTGCATGAAGCCTTGGATGTGTGGTTATGGGACCTGAAGTTGGTTGAGTAATATGGACATAAAGGACATGAAAAATGAATGTAAAACACTCATATATTGATAGTCCTCATCATGTTGTTTCCAACAGTAGGTGGAACATCACGTAGTTCCCTGTGGATGAGGAGTTATGAGGTCTTGAAGTTGGAATCCCCAAATATGGGTTAAGAAGCCCCTATTGAATCCCAAAATATGTGTTAAGAATACCCTAATTGGTTGCAAGTCACTAATTAAAGGGTAAAGTGGTCACTGGTTGTAACAAGAAAGTTTAAGAAGCCCTAAATTGAAGGGAAGAGGTTACTTAGAAAAAGTGTATATACACCTCAAGAAGTCACTCATAAGTACATTCACACACACATTATATTAAACATCTTCTATCTGAATAAGTGATTCTTATCTGAGGTAACCAAGGATATTTGAGGATAATTTTAGAGGGAAGATGAAGTAAACAAGGATGAAATTACAAGGGAGGATGAAGTCTTGTGATGATGTGTTCTAAGGTATCTTATTTAAAGGTCATATTACCATTTTCACTATAATTTTTATTCTATAATGATTGAGATAGCGAAAATTGGTGAAGGTTGAGAAGACATATCAAGGTACATGTGGTAACAATTTCGTCTTCTAGTTCATTGTAGTTTCTGAGATATACTCTGTGGAAAATAGGGTTTTTGGCTAGTCTTGAAACTAGTCTAAAACATGTGTTTTGGGTAAAACAGTCATAACTTCTTCATAGAGGATCCAAATTTAGTGTGAAAAAATGAATTGGATAGAGTACAGTCCATAATATGTTTTGTATGAGGTTTAGAGATAGATATAAAATATTTCACACATGGCATGATCTACAAGTTCTCTCTCTATAATAAGCTAGAATTCAACAAGGTCTTCCATTGTTTCTATAACTCCTTTTCTGGGATGTTCCAAGAAGTGAAACTTAGAGGAATTGTAGAGAAGATATTGAATAATAATTTTTATAAGTTTCAGACCTTTATTGATTATAGGTATGGAGTTATGTTTGTTGAAAGTTAGGGTTTGTGACTAATCCAAAAACTAGTCCTGTGAGACTAAGGTAAAGTTTGATGAAGATGTTATTCTCTTGTTTCTGAAGTTGAGGAAGGTATGCAGGTATGTGATAACATACACCAGGTTTGTTACAAAGTTACAACTATTTTTATATGCATGTTTTGAGGGTTACATGTTAATGATGTTATGGTGCATGCTTGAGGCAAGTCTTTGGTATATTGTTGAGGCATTGGCACATTCTTGAGACACATATATTGTGATAGTATATTGGTATATTGGTATTTGGTTTGGTTACATGGTGATGATGCTACATCCTCAAGGCTTATTCTTGATATACTCTTGAAGCATTGGCACATGGTGTATGGTTGTCATTGATATTGATACATTGTTGAGGATTACACTTGGTATATGAAAATGCATGTATGAGATACATCTCTCGGTGATGTTGGTACTTGGTTGAGGTACACCATTGATAGTTCTTGCTTGATATATCCTATGGTACATGGTGTATGGCATGATTGAGTGATATGGTATATGGTTTAGATACATGGTATGTTACAGGATGGGTACTTGGTATGGTATTGAGGTGCATGGTTGATGCACAGTTTGGTACATGTTATGGTCCATGGTTGATGCACGGTTTGGTACAGGTGTTGGTACATGGTTGATGCACGATTTGGTATAGGTTTTGGTGCATGGTTGATGCACTTGTTTTGGTACACGGTTGATGCTTAGCATGGTACAGGTTGATGGTTTGGTACATACTTGGTCGAGGCATGTGTTGGTGATGTTGGAGATATAGTTGAGAGGTGTCCTTAGTATATGATCCATGTGAGAGGATATGGTTGAGTATCGGTGACAGTGATAGGTTGGACAAGTTGGATATAGTTCTAGTTCAATAGTGATAGGTTACAGGTTGATGTGACAATGGCAGTGACATATTACAGGTTGATGTGATAGTGACAGTGGCAGAGATTGTGGTAGTGACAATTGTTCTACATTTATACTTCATGGCGATAGGATGAGGAAAGGAAAGGGGGTTGTAGCCTCCTTCCAGTTGGTTTTAGAGAACACATGGAGATGGAGCCTCCTTTAGGTTGGATCCTGAGAATTAGGGGGTTGTAGCCTCCTTCTAGTTCAAGCCATAGAATTTAGGGAGTCTTAGCTTCCTTCAGGTTTGTGTCTCCTTCTAGTTGGTTCTGTAGAATTGGGAATTTGGTGCTTCCTATGAATGAATTGGGAATTTGGTGCTTCCTATATATAAGAAATCATTTTGTGGTTTTGTCCCATTTGGGTTTCCATGTAATTTTTGGTGTACTGTGTACTTGATGTGATGTTGTTTATGTGATGTTTCTTGTGTTTATATGCTCATGATATAGTGATGATATATTGATGATATATTGTTGATTAAGTTGAATTTTATATATTGTTTTCAAAAGTGGTAAAATTTCTCATACTAATTCACCCCTCCTCTCAATATTCCAACATAACCCCCCTTTAATTTCCACCTCTTAGCCATAACTTATAATTTTCCTGTAGGAATATTCAAACAATATTATAAATATTCATTAAATATATCTTAAATATTGTATAAAAACACTAAATATCACAAAAAGCATCACATATAAGAAAACTACAAGTCAAAACGGTATTGATCTTCCATAAAACTGTCATAACAGTAGGATATTTACATGCATATAGACATCATATAGTTACAGTATCCCTTAAAAAATTGGTTGGCAAAGTGAAATATTAATCCCACACCTTTGTTTTCTCTAAATATTCCTCCTACTTTATATGATCTGACAAGCCTCTCCTTTCCTATTACTCTACTTACAACCTTTATATCACCCGATTCCCACCAAAAATGCCAAAATTTAGAACTTTTTGAGAATGCCTATATATTTATATGATCCCCATGGGGACAACCTCGATCCATATGGAAGTTACATAATTCGATCATAATTAAATTTACATGTCCTCAAGTGATTTGCTATAGCTCATGGGTTTAGAAACATTCCTCTATGATCTGTGTTTGACGATGGGGTGCCACATGGCCTTTGTGGTAACTGTTAGGTTATGAAAAAGGTATAAATATCTCCCTTTTTTCTCACATTTCATGATATCATCTTGATTGAATTTTTGGTTATTTAGGAGAAAATAGGATAGAAAATGAATAATATACTCTTTAGTGTTATTGTTGAAATTAGATTACATAGATCCTAAAATACGATTGGAATTGTCTGTTTTTATTACAGGATTGGTTAAATATTGTCAAACCCAAGATAGCAAAGGAAATCTTGAAGATGTGCAATCTATTGGAGGTTGACGACTTTATGGTGCAAGGCAGTTTTGAAGATGATTGAGTTTCTTATATTGTAACTTTATAATAGTAAAGAAATCCTGAGAATCTCTCGATCCTCAGGATAGCTTAATTTACCCAAATTATTGTAATATATAAGGGGTAAATAGATCCTGAAAATACATAGAAAAATTGCACCCAAGAACTCAGAACTTAGAATTGCTCTGCGTTAGCATTTTTTGTAAATGTTATACCAGCTATGAAATCAATAAAATCTTTGAGCGGTTTTACCATTTCTACATACTGAGTTTCAAATAGCAGTGCTTCTAAGGACCAAGGGCCCAGTCTGAAGGAGCTACTATTTGACCTGTAATTGTATCAGTTCAATTTTTGTTTTGTGATTTGATTCCCTTTTACAGAATTTAATTGAATGCATAAGTGTGTTGATGATTTTATGTCATTTGCAAGAGATAGATATTTCCTTAAGCATTAGATGATTGATGTTCCAATTTCTATTACTGAGATTTGATGCATGACAGCTCCTCATAAGTTCATATGCGTTGTTCCTTTTACTTAGATTCGCAATTGTTGTTCCTTTCAATTAGTTTACATTTGTTGTTCTTTTCAATTAGTTTACATTTTCCGTTCCTTTCCGTTAAGATATATTTGATATTCCTTTCAATAGAAGTACAATTGTTGTCTTTTTCATTTAGATTACAGTCATTTTTTCTTTCCATAGATAGAGTAATTCGCCTCTTTCCTTTCCAGTAATTTGATTCATAATAATAGTCAATTCTACAAGTCTTTATCTAGATTTAATTACTGCTTTTAGTTAAAATGAATTCAATAGCTTAATTAGTTCCTTTCCATTACATATAATTAGATTTCGAATCCTAGAATCTTTAATGAATGTTTGAGGAACTTGATTGTTGATAAACTCAAATTTGCTTCAACTACACGATTTTAGCCTCTACGAGCTATCTGCATAGACTTTGATGATATTCTTGAGATAAAAGATGAATCCTAGGGTTGATAAATTAATGTTAAACTAAGGTTGTTTTTAGACATCTTTAGACCCCAACAGTAACCATCAACTATGAGTCAAAACGTCGATGTTGATTAGACTCTATCATAATATTGACATACGTCGAGGCACCAAGATAAAAAATAACAAAATTTTGATGGTTAGTTAGTAATGTCTGATGGTATGATCGATTTTATATGCACTTTCGAAACTCCCCATCGAACTTCAACACCATATGTAGTAGCGAACTTCTCTCACCACCTTGCTTAAAAAAATTCCTTTCAATTGAAATGAAGTCACGGATCAGGCCTTCTAGGATTTGAAGAATTCTATGTGTACAACACTATTACTCTATTTGCCAAACTTTAGTAAGAATTTTATTTTGGAATGTGATGCATCTAGGTAAAGTAATCGAAGAAGTCCTCATGCAAGATGGAAGTCCATTGGCCTTTACTACAGAACAACTCTATGAGTGGCACTTGGGAAAATACACCTATCAAAAAGAAATGATGTTTGTCTTTCATTCAATGGATATCTGGCATCCCTACCTACATAGGTAACATTTCCAAAATAAAGATGATCATCATATTTTTAAATATTTCCTAGAGAAAAGGATTTCGTCCCCCGAGCAACATAAATGGGTCACCAAAATGTTGGGATATGACTATGAGATCATTTATAACAAGGTAAAGGAGAAGGTGGTGGTCGATGATCTCTCTCGAAAGTATGAATAGGAAGGGTCCCTCTTTTGAATCTCCTTGATTGTAGAATATTGGTTGAATGAGGTCTACAGAGAATTATTCATAGATCCCAATAATTCCCACCCGATCCAACAACTCCAAATAGTACCCCATGCATCGCAGGAATACACTTTGTAAAATGACAAGCTCCACTATAAAAGGTGTTTATATTTGAACAAACATTTCACCTTTAAATCAACATTGTTATCTGAACTCCATGAATCTCTAACAACAAGTCATTTCAACTTTTATAAAACATATCAATGGATCAAATGTTCATTTTGGGAGGAAGGCATGAAGAAGAAAATCCAGAGTTTTGTGGAATAATGTGACCTTTTCCAACCACACAAGGAAGAAATAATGAAAATTGTAGGTGAACTACAACCTTTACATATTCCACCAATTATATGGATTGACATTTCTATGGACTTTATTATGGGGTGACCAAAATATGGAAATAAAATTGTCATCATGGTTGTGGCTGATTTCCTTTCCTAATATGATCATTTTAATTTTTTACAACACCCCTTTAAATATTCCATAGTCACTCAAGTCTTCATGGAGAATATATTTAAACTCCATGGTATGTTGCAATCTATTGTAACGGACCATGATCCCACTTTCACTAGTAATTTCTAGAAAGAACAATTTAGGATCGAGGGTGCTCAATTGCATCTTAGCACCACCTATCACCCCTATACTGATGTTCATATTGAACTAATGTTACGAATTTGAACAATTCACCCCTATAACCCCTATACTGATGTTCATACTGATGTTCAAAATGATAGTCCCAATGGGTTCAGTGGTTACCCCTAGTAGAATGGTGGTACAATACAACTTATCATGGTGCCACTTGAATGAACCCCTTTGAGGTTGTCTATGGACAAAACCCCCCATCAATATTATCCTACTTACTAGGAGTCTATAGGGTACATGAGGTTGACAAAAACCCCAAAGATCAGGATGACATTCTCCACACTCTCAAAGACAATCTGATCATGGATCATAATCAGTTGAATCAACAGGATAATATACATTTCTCTGAGCACCATTTTGAATAAGGGGATCAATTGTTCCTTCATCCACAACCTTATAAGAATACCTCCCTAAAACAAAACCACCACCAAAAACTTTCTCCAAAGGGGGAACCAACAGAGATCCTTCGGCGATTCCATCATCTCCAGCCTTGAGGACAATGCTTCTTTGTAACGGGGAAGGCATGTTAGGGTCCTAAACCCCTAAAAAGATAGATAGGTTTTGATTTATTGTTATATATGGAGGCCATCTCTAGTAAATAAATCTCATTTAGTAGTGCGAAAGAAATAAATGTAAGAAGGATTACTAGAACGTTCAGCCTACTAGAAACTTCATTCTCTAGAATGTTCCTAGGAGTTAAATAGTATTATATAAAGAAGTAGGAGAAATGTAATGAGATATCTTGTGAAGTTATTTGTAATTGAATCTCTTCTCAATTTGAGGTTTCCCCCTCGAAGAGGCAAGTGAACATCGTTTCCATCAATAAAGTCATTTTTGATATTATGATTAGCTCTTAGCCAACAAAAATAGTGTTAAGTCTTTCTTCAAGAACAAAAGATATTCCAACCTAAATAATATTTGCAAGAACACCAATTTCTTTATGATCTACCAATCTTTCTATGTTGTAATTAAATTTTATTTTAAAACAAATAATTTTATTTTTTAATATAAAATTGTTTAATTGAAAAAAAAATCAAAATTATAATATTTATTATATGAATGTTTGTTAAAAAAAATCTCACTATACATAAAGTAATTACTTTAAATATTATACATAAAGTAATTACTTTAAATATTATACATAAAGTACTTACTTTAAATATTAAATAAATGGATTAAATTAATTTTACAATATGTACTTTTTGATTACTATAATAACATTTGATATTAATATTATTAATGATTTCAATAGCACACCTATTATAAACTTTGTTATATATTATATGATTTTTATCTATGTATATAAAAATTATCAAGTTGAGAGGCCGACAAGCCGACTTTCAAGCCAATGTTATGAAATATTGAAATATGGCAAATATCCATGGACCATGAAATATGTCATACTTTGTAATCCAATGCAAATGATTGAAAGATGTACATCTCAAATGAAGGATGTACATGTATGCACAAACTAAATTAATGGTTGAAAATATGAAGGTGCTTATAATAATAGTCAATGGGATGATTTCATAACAAAACCCACTGAGAATGATTGATTGCTTGATTGACAAGTTTGATTTGAAATGGATTTTTCAACATATATGTTCTTTTGGTGTTTCATCTGGTCTTATTCAATCATTTTAATAAAAAAGCAATATTTATCACTACTATGTTCTCATTTATTTTGTAATCATAATTATTATTATTTAATTAATTAATTTTCTGTAAGTGGGATTTTTGGAGGTGAATATTATAGATTTTTTTTGAATATTAGAATTTAATGTTTAATGAGCCATGTTTCGTGAGTGATATATATTAATGATTTATTTTTTATTAGTTTAGATATGTCATTTAGTTGTCATTGCATTAAGTGAGGGTCATAAGCATGAAGAAGTGGGATTAAATACAGTGTAAATTGTCACCTCCAAGATTTATAATTAATAATCTAAACTTTTTGGAATTAATTATGTGAAAGATTTAATATTAAAGTTATTTGCTATAACCCATCTCTCATGAACATTATTCACTAATGATTAAATTTTTGTGAGATTGAATATTTTACTCAACATCCATTGCATGATGTGGTGCACTTAAGGGTGAAGAAGTGAGATTGAAACTAGAAAAATGAATCATATAACATGAATTGTCACCTCTAGGATTTGCACCCAATAAAACAAGTCTTTCCAAGATTAACTACATGAAGTATTTAATGCTCAATTCATTCAATATAATCCATCTCAAATGATAACAATTAACTAATGGCCAATTTCTCATGAGCTTCAGTAGTCCACATAGCACTAATTACATCAGGTGATTCTCATGGGGATGAAGAAGTGGGATTAAAAATAAAGACATGAGTTACATTGTGTCAATTGTGAGAATGGAGACTTGCACCCGACAACTTGTACTTCCTAAGATTTAACTACATGAAGTATTTAATACTCAAATCATTCAATATGACTTGTTTCCCATGAGAATCATTCACTAACTACCATTTTCTCATGAACTTGAATAGTCCACTTAACACTTATTGTGTCATGTAATGTCCACACGATTGAATAAGTGGAAATAAAACTAGTGAAATGAATCACATAGTGTCAATCATCACCTAAGATACTCCTCATAATCAAGGCTTCTTGATATTACTTCCATGCAATATTTAATATTGAATTCATTCATGATGGCCCGATTCCCATGAGCAATATTCAATAATAAACTTAAATATTCCACTTAAAACTCATGGAGTTAGGTGATGCTCACAATGGTGAAGAAGTGATTGAAACTATCACATAGTGATAATTGTTATCTCTGGGACTTCCACATGGTAACCAAGACTTATAAGGATTAATTATGTGGATGATTTAATACTCAAGTCATTCATTATAACCCATCTCCCATGAACAACATTCACTAATGACCAATTTCTCATGAGCTTGAATGATCGACTTAGCACACATTGCATGAGGTGATGCTCATGGGGTTGAAGAAGTGGGATTGAAACTAGTGAGTTGAATCATATAATGCCAATTGTCATGTTCATAACTTGCACATGATAACCAAGTCTTCCCAAAATTAACTGTATGATGTGTTTAATATTAATTCATTCACCTTGGCTCGTCTCCCATTAGTGTAATTCACTCATGAACGATTTCTCATTATCTTGAATAGTCCACTTAGAAATCATTATATTAGATAATGCTTAGAGGGGTGAATAAGTGAGATTGAATCTAGAAAAATGAAACCTGTAACATCAATCATGACCTCAAATAATTGCACCCATAACCATTGCTTCTTAACATTAATTGCATGGAATATTGAATATTCGGTCATTCACTATGACCTTTTCCTATGAGCATCATTCACTAATAACCAATGGTTTCTTATGAATTTAAATAGTCCACTTACACTCAATATGTAAAAGTGGTGTTTTTTGGCCCTCGGCCAAGTTTTGAGAGAACCTTGGTCATGTTTGACCATTTTTGGGACTTCGACAGGTTGGTCGAAGACGGAGTTCCCAGACGAAGCGGAGATCGCGAGATCTCGCCCTTTTTGCAGGCTTTTTGGGATTTTAGGGTTTATGTAATGGGTATGGGATCTCGACCCATGGGTTTACCCATGTCTAGGCCCCTTTATTAATGTATAAATAAGTAGCTAGGTGATGTAAGAAAACGTCAGTGTGTTAAGTGCTAGTGTTGGCTATGTGAAAAGAAGTGTGAGAGTAAGCCAATCTGTGTGATTGTAGTTCTGATCGTCTTTGTGCAAGAACCTGTGAAGGTTGCTAAGTGAGAATAGTTGTGAATTCTTTTTGCATACTATATGTGAGACTTGTAGAGATATGTGCAAATGTTTTGTAAGTGATTTGTGAGCAGACAGTGTAAGGCTTGGTGCCTTGATCTAATTCGGGGAAGGAGGATCTGGCGAGGTGCGCACAGATCTCCTGTCCTTTGCGGAGTTGGATCTGTGTCTTGGTGCATGTAAGAAGATTGGAAGAAGCTAATAAATAAGAAGAAGAGTTGGTGGACGTAGCCCCACACTAGGGTGAACCACGTATATCTTGTGTTATTGTGCTTTGTGTTATGTGTCCATGATAGTTATGTTTATATTTGCTTAGTGCATTGTTCTTGATGTATGATAGATAGATCTATGAATTCTTAGTGATTTATGATGTGAATGAATGTTATATTTGAACTTATGCTAAGTGTTTAAAAGTCTTTGATCTGTTTATCACAGCGTTGTTTTGTATTTAGGGTTAGTATGCGAACTGAATAAGAATCACAAATTAATTGGCTAAGTGATATGTTGAAGTGTGTAATCATAGATTTGTATCCCAACTAGGTTGTAGACACTTGAGTCCTACAACCCCCCCTTCCTCTACCTCAGGTGAGACTTCATCTGCTTCACAGGTGTTGCCAAAAGGGATAGTAGTTAGTGTTTTGTTGGTGCGTTGTTGAAGCGTTGAACCTTGGGTTTTCCCTTGTGCTAACAAATGGTTCCATTGTCATGACCTGAAACTGTGATTTTTGGGAACTGAAGAAAAGAAGAAAGCTCTGTGCGTAGATCTGTTATTGTAGTGTGCATTATTCTACTTGACTTGTGAAGCTCTGTGCTAAAAGAGAAGTCCAATCTAAAGAAAAGAGGTAAGATCTTAAATATTTGTTCTCTGATAAAGGTAAGATAAGTGAAATTTTTTGCTTCGAAAGTATGAATCTAGGTATGTTTGATAGATTTGGTCCTAGTCTGAAAACTAGGGCACGAATAGAAGAAATAAGATTTGATTTGAATAGATTTGATAGAAATAGTGAAAGGTATGTTATTCCTATGCATAGAAAGAATTTTTGGACTAACAAGTGGATGCAAGATCCTAGAAAGAATTTGTGCAGATTGCAGGTCCATCACTGTGATCTTAGTGCACAGTACAGAAAAGGTTGGGGATCGTTTAAAAGAAAGAGAGGATTAACACTATGTTATAACTATAGAAGATCGAGACATCTTACTAAAGAATGCCCTAGCATAGGTCCTATTTGTCTTTGTTGTAAAGATGTGGATCATGATGTTTTGGATTGTCCTAGAATGATTGCTAAAGTTGAAAAGATGAACTTGATACAAGAAAACCATGAGGAAGATCAAGAAACTAAGGATATGTTAGAGAATCAGAAAGAATCATAGAATATATTATTAGAGATGAGAGAAACACTGAAGGATCATAGAGACATCAGTTTACTAGAGATCTTAAAAGAGAAGGAGTGCATAGAAACAAGAATAGGGGAGTTTGACATAGATTGTGTATTAGATGAGGAAACACAGGTGATCAATATCATGCCAGAAAGCACTTGGAAAATTTTGGGAAAGCCTGCTATGATTCCTTCATTGGGAAGGATAGGATTGTTTAAAGGAAATATGATAACCTTGTGTGGAAGAGTTACTAACGTACCTACAATAGCTCATGGAACATCGACCAAAGAAGAATTTAAAGTCATTAAGTTTGTGTAGAACATTGCCCCTTTTGCACTTTGTTAGGAAAGACTTTGATTGAGAAAGATCAAATCTGGAGGAAAGTAGAGGAGGAAGCTACAGAACAGAAAAAGAAAGAATTAAGGGACTTCATGGCTAGGAAAATAGCACGAATGATAGAATAATGAGAGGAAAAGTCGAAGAAACTGAGGGCCAGAGACTTAGCTGTCGAAGTTGAAAGAACGCGGGAAGGCTTGAAAAACCTGTCCATGCAAGAGAAAAGAAAACCTACCCTATAAGTAGTAAGAGAAGAGGTATTATATTCAAACCCTTTGGAAGACCCTTAGCAGTGTGAAGTTACTACGCTAAGAGAAAAAAAAGAATACAAATGGAAAGAGGAATCCATAAACTCAGATCACAGGAAAAAAGGCCAGAAAGCTCAGTAAGAAGAAAGCAAAGTTGGAAAGACTGTAGGAAGTTCCAATGAAGACTTCGCAGGAAGCAGGCTTATAGAACTCGAGCCTCGTTGGAATAGCAGAACAACGCAGAATGGAACTTCATCGCGACGAAGCTATATGACCATTGGAGGCACCCAAACTATTAGAATGATGCTACTGAATGGTTAGAAATGCAATTATTTCCAGAAAAATCGCCATGAGACCGTTGAGACCATGCCATAATGGATGGGTTGAGTCATTTCGACCCATTGAAGGAATATTCTACGACGTTGTTTATTTATTCTGTTGAATGCCGCACTGGGCCCACTTTTACAAACTAAGATATTCGAGCTAGTAGAGACATGATTTCCTACCGCGTTGTGTTGTCTATAGCTCTCCATTGATTCGATTACCTTCAGTATTTGTTTTCTTACCCGAGTCATTTTCTTATGAGTGCGCATGTTGGGAGAATTTAGTGTAGTAGAGAAGTCTGTGGAGAAGATGAAAATGCTTCAGGAGCAGTGCGCAGTTCAGCAGTAGGTCATTGCCATCCAGAGCAGAGTGATGGAGGTGACCTAGAGACTCCAGCTAGTGCAGGATGAACCCTGCACAATTTTTGAAGATCTTGAGGGATAAGGATAACAATTGGAACAGGTGGTCACAACAGTGGAACAACGTCTGGAAGGGCCTGCCACCGAGCAAGTCATTCAGGCATTTATCGAGCAGGAGGCTCTGGCGAAGTAGCAAGTCGAGGCAACTCGAGCTAAGCTCGAGGCCTTTGAAGCAGTGGTGCCTAGATCAGAGTGACTCGGGATGAGTCACAGGTGAGTGTTGGGGGCATGTTGGCCCTCGACCAAGTTTTGAGAGAACCTTGGTCATGTTTGACCATTTTTGGGACTTCGACAAGCTGGTCGAAGATAGAGCACCCAAGCAAAGTGCAAATCATGGGATCTTTCCCTTTTTGCGGGCCTTTTGGGATTTCAGGTTTTATGTAATGAGTATGGGATGTCGTCCCATGGGTTTACCCATGTCTAGGCCCCTTTTGTAATGTATAAATAAGTAGCTAGGTGATGTAAGAAAAGGCCAGTGTGTTAAGTGCTAGTGTTTGATATGTGCAAAGAAGTGTGAGAGTAGACCAATTTGTGTGATTGTAGTTCTGATCGGCTTTGTGCAAGAGCCTGTGAAGGTTGGTAAGTGAGAATAGTTGTGAATGATTTGTGCATATTGTATGTGAGACTTGCAGAGCTAAGTGAAAGTGTTTTGTAAGTTCTTTGTGCGCATACAGTGTAAGGCTTGGTGCCTTGATTTAATTCGGGGAAGGAGGATCTAGCGAGGTGCACGCAGATCTCATGTCCTTTGCAGAGTTGGATCTATGGCTTGGTGCATGTAAGAAGATTGGAAGAAGCTAATAAATAAGAAGAAGATTTGGTGGACGTAGCCCCACACTGAGGTGAACCATGTATATCCTATGTTATTGTGCTTTTTGCTATGTGTCCATGATGGTTATGTTTATATTTGCTTACTGCACTGTTCTTGATGTATGATAGATAGATATATGAATGTCTAGTTCTTTATGATGTGAATGAATGTTAGATCTGTACTTATGATAAGTTCTTAGAAGTGTTTGATTTGTTTATCACATCGTTGTTATGTATTTAGGGTCAATATGTGAAGTGGATAAGAATCACAAATTAATTGGCTAAGTTCTTTGTTGAAGTGTGTAATCGCAAATCTGTGTCCCAGCTAGGTTGTAGACACTTGAGTCCTTCAACCACCCCTGCCTCCACCTCAGGTGAGACTTCATCTGCTTCGCAGGTGTTGTCGAAAGGGCTGGTAGTTAAGGTTTTGTTGGTGCGTTGTTGAATCATTGAACTCTTGGTCTGCCCTTGTGCCAATAGTGTTCATGAAGGTGACGAAGTGGATTTAAAACTAGAGAAATGAATTACATAGTGTCAATCACTTTCAATACTTGCCCATAGAAACCATGACTTCTTGGGATTAATTGCATGGAATATCTAATACTTATGTCATTTATTATGACCAATCCCTTATGACTAACATTCAATAATTACTATTATTTTACGAATTTGAACAGTTCACTTAGTATTGATTGTAATAATGATAATCATTATAATACTAATAATCTAATGTTAAGGTCACAACCTACCTAGACACCAAATTGATTTATGAGAACCCCTTATTTGTATAAGGGTGTACCTTAATAGTGTAGCAAACATGTCCTAGTTTCCAGTGCTTTTCCATTGCAAATCAGACAATATTTTTGACTAAGTTTTGGAATTACAAGTTTTGATCATTGAAATTATAATATGGAGTTGCTTCTTTGAAAATAGAAACTTAGAAATCTATCTACAATGTCAAAATTTACAAATTTACAATTTTCATTGATAAAATAACTATTTTTCATCCATCAAAATATCAAAGAGGAAAAAACATTTACTACATAAGTAAAGTATCCTTACATTAAACAAGTGCAGCAAGGTTGCTTATGCTGCCTCCTAGAATTTAGAAATGTTTTCTTGTAATAACTATATGTAATTCAAAAAGATATTAATCTATAACATAATTATGTCTTATATATATAAGAGACTTATGATTCTTTTATATTTATATATATAAAGAGACTTATGATGCTTCATTTGTCTAGTTAGAAAATTAGAGTTTTGTGCTTATTGCATTGCAACTCTTTCTTTCCGTTAACATAGAGTTATGTGATTGATGGTTGTAAATTTAACTTCTTGTAGTTCTCACATTATTTTATCAATTATTTAATAAGTGATTAATCAGCTTATGATTCTTAGCTTAGGGTTTTGATTTAAGAGTGTAGATCTGTTTATAATGTACTCAAAATTTAATAAATTATTCTTAAGTATTAATGACTTGGAGTAATTAATAGGAATTGACTTTGTATTAAAGAAGTAAATTGAGTAATCCTATGAAAAGAAGTAAATTGAGACTAACATTGCAATTCAATTGGAGTAATTGATTGTAGAAGCTATAACATTTATTTTCTAGTAACTCTTAACCAATTGGTTAATGAAATTGATAATTGGAAGAAAATTGAAACTAACATTGTAATTTAATTGGAGTAATTGATTGTAGAAGCTATAACATTTATTTCCTAATAACTTTTAACCAATTAGTTAATAAAATCGATAATCGGAAGAAAGCCTAGTTAAAGATACAACATGAGGGGAAATAAATTTACCCATAATATTTTAAAGAATAAATTTAATAAGAATACTCAATTTATTTCCATAATAAATTGAGTATTATAATTAATAAGAATTGACTTAGTATTAAAGAAGTAAATTGAGTATTCTTATAAAAAGAAGTAAATTGAGACTAACATTGCAATTCAATTGGAGTAATTGATTGTAGAAGCTATAACAGGTTAATGAAATCGATAATTGGAAGAAAGCCTAGTCAAAGATACAACAATAGGAGAAACGTGCCATGAATAATGAGTTCCTTAATGTCTAAATCTGATACCAAGTTCCTAAATATAAAAAATACTAAGACTTGTGGTAAGTGGTCGTGAATCAATTCCCTTTGCTGCCATCTTCCTTAATGTTGTCATATTTAAGGCTATTTTCCATTTTTCAGAGAATAAAGCCAATCGATACAAAGCTTTGTTTTAATTTTTTTCCAGTTTACTTCTAGGTTTTAAGGGGAGGAAGATTTGGCATAACTTCAATGCCAATTTCCCTTAATTCAAGGGACTTTGTTTCTTTCTTGCAATAAGATGCGTGCATAACGAAGATTATTCCAATTGGTACTAGTTTGTATTTATTAATTTGCAATAAGAGTGTGAGGTGTCCTAAAAAGAATTATATGTCTTAGTAACTATAAGGGCCCCAACATTCCTAAGGATACATGAATGTACAAATCATACCAATAAAATCGTGATTGATAAAAATAAAAATAAATGAATTTAATTTCATTGCAATGGTAGTGAATTCAGTCGGTCCAGGGTTAGAGTTCATCATCTATAATTACAAATTCATTAGACGTCTGATTGATATATATATATATATATATATATATATATATATATATATACACCAAACCAACAAAAAATTGAAGCAAATTGTGTCTACCTTGAGGAAGGGATGTTGATATGGTAATGAAAATGTGGCAGAAATATGTGTTGAATGGTGCTTGTAGAGAATATGAGAAAGGAAACTGATGGCCTCAAGGAATGTTTTAAAAGAGTGTGGTGCTGCAGCATTGAGCGTCGTGTGGAGGTGTTGAAAGGATTGCAGAGGCTCCATGTAACCTTCCTCCACCAGAGAGAAGAGTTTTCGGACCCCTTGGTCTATAACAATAGTAAGGGACGATTGTAGGAAATAGGATAGAGCATCTTCCCCCTCTCGAGACTTCAAACCAAGGTGGGGGAGCTCTTTCTTCAGCTTCTCAAAAACCACCATCACTGCCAAATTTTTGTAGTATTCCAGATATAAAATAACATGCAGAACATAAACATTTTAGCTAGAAATGGCAGAACAACAATGATATAACCGGAACAATACCATAATAATACCATAATAACACCAAAAAGAGCACCTTGATTAATGATAACAATGTTCACTTGCCTCTTGAAGGGGGAAACATTCAGTAGAGAAGAGCTCTATTACAATAATATCCAAGACAATATTTCTCATACCCTCTACTCTTATTTATACTAAATCTATCTATCCAAAAGAAGAATCTAGAGGAAGATCCTTCTAGAAGCAGAAGCTTCTATTAGGTCTTCTTACATTTGACTTATTCTTCCTTATTGCTCGTCCTTATTAATATTGTCCTTTATTACATGGAATTATATTATTCTACCTATGTGAGGGGTTAGGGAGGTTAGGTCCCTAACATGCCCTCCCCCTTGAAGAACGACTTTGTCTTCAAGGCTTCAGATGAGGAAATTGTTGTAGAATAGTGGTCGGCTCCTAGGTGGCATCTTCTGGAGGTGTATCTTTCCATTGGAATAACACTTCTTTGAGGGTGCCTTGACGAAGATGACACTCTCTCTAGGCCGATATTGTTTGTGGCTGCAACCATATGGAACGTTCTTCATCCAACTTAGGGAGACTAGATTGAGTTTGGAACTTAGTTCCAATCACCTTCTTTAATAAGGAAACATGAAAAACAGGATGGAGCTTCGACTGACTGGGTAGAGCTAACTGATAGGCCATTGATCCCACACTCTTGAGCACTATATAAGGACCATAAAATTTGGGTGCAAGTTTCTAACAATGTTTATCTTTGAGTGAATTCTACTTATAAGGTTGCAGTCGAAGAAACACCTGGTCCCCTTCAACAAAATGGAATTCGGAATGACCTTGGTCTGCTTGTTTCTTCATGCAATTTTGATCCATGAGTAAAGTGTCTTTGAGGGAATGAATAATAGCCTCGTGGACTGTAAGATGTTTTTCAACCTCCTGAACCTTCGAGACCCTTGGCATATAGGAGAAAATTGATGGGGTATTTTGGCCATATATTGCTTCAAAAGGAGTCATGCGAGTAGTTGTATGGTAATATGTGTTGTACCTCCATTCAACTAGGGGTAACCATTGATCCCCCCGATTTTTCCTCTGATATGAAAAACACCTCAAATATGTTTCCAAAAAACTTATTGACAACTTCAGTCTAGCCATCTGTCTGGTGGTGATAGGTAGTGTTGAGATGCAATTGGATGCATTGTATCTTGAACAATTCTTGCTAGAAATTGTTGGTGAAAGTGGGGTCTTTGTCGGAGACAATAGAATTAGGCATGCCATGAAGCTTGAAGATATTATCCATGAATATTTGAGCCATTATGGCGGCTATGAATCATGGATGATTTTAGGGGCTAAATTCCGCTCATGGGCTAATTTTCCATGGTTTTTTCCAAAAATGAGATTCACTATTTTAAAAATGATTCGCCCAAATTCTATAGGATAAAATTATTTTACCTTTAAAATCACCAAAATTTTATAAAAACTATATCAAATACTTAGAAATTTGAATATTTTTATAAAAATATCGCCAAAAATTTATAGTTGACATATGAAGGCTTAATAAGATTCAC
Source organism: Picea mariana (assembly GCA_032191745.1). Taxonomy (NCBI): domain Eukaryota; kingdom Viridiplantae; phylum Streptophyta; class Pinopsida; order Pinales; family Pinaceae; genus Picea; species Picea mariana. Next base: position 110,067 of record JASDQU010099892.1, on the reverse strand, counting down.
CAAGGTTTCTATATTTTAAAATAAATTTTCATCCTTAAAATCATCCCTGTTGTGAATGGGTGTTGAAGAGAAAAAAAATGATCATATTTGGAGAGATGATCTACGACCGCCATGATGACTGACTTATTGCCCGATTTAGGTAATCCTACAATGAAATCCATAGAAATATCTAGCCAAATAGCATGGGGAATCATAAGTGGTTGGAGTGTTCCCAGAGCTTTGATAGTTTCTCCCTTGTTTCATTGGCAGACCTCACATTCAGCCACAAAAGTGTGGACGTCCTATTTCATACGCTCCCAAAAAAAAAACGTTTGACCCGTTCATAGGTTTTGGTAAACCCTTAATGCCCTATTGTGGGTGAGGCATGAGGTTCAAAAAGCACTGTGGATTTAAGTTGGGATTTCTTGCATAAATACAAATGGCCTTTGTAGAGAATCACTTCATTGTTCCAAGAGTACCTTGGAGAAACGAAAGAATCGTGTTGCAATTGGTGGAGTGGGCTATAAATTTTGGGTTCTTGTTGTCATTCCTGACGAACAACTTGGAGCCAATCTGGTACAATGAAGGAGGATAAAAGGGACCCTTCTTCTTCATATTTCTAGGAAAGCGCATCGACCACTACATTTTCCTTTCCCTTCTTGTAAATGATCCCATAATCATAGCCAAATAGCTTGGTCACCCATTTTGTTGCACAGGGGATGAAATTTGTTGTTCCAGGAAATACGTGAGACTCTGATGATCAATTTTGATTTGGAATCATTGACCCAATAAATAATGGCACCATAGATCCACAACATGCATAATAGATAACATTTGATTTTCATAAATGGATTGGCCCAAATGTTTCTTTGAAAGTTGTTTTCTATTGAAGGCCAAAAGCCTGCCATCTTTCATGAGGATGAATCCAATTCCTTTCCCGGAAGTATCACATTCCAATACGAATGTATTTTTGAAGTGTGGAAGGGCTAGGACAGGTGTCGAGCACATAGCATGTTTTAAGGCTTAGAAGGCATGATATGCAACTGAAGTCCAAATGAAAGAATTCTTTTTAAGGAGAGAAGTGAGAGGAGTTGCAATCTTTCCATAATTCCGAACAAACTTCCTATAATAGCCTGTTAAACCCAAGGGCAAGGCCAATCTTGCATAGATTCAATTTTCTTAGGATCCACTCTGACACCATCATTGGCGACAATATGACCTAGGTATTCCACTTCTGAGACACCAAAGGCACATTTAGATTGCTTGAGGAAATGTTGGTGCTTAGAGAGTAGATGGAGAACTTGATTCACATGGGAGATATGGGATGGCCAAGTTTTACTATAGATGAGAATATCCTCAAAGAAAACTAAGACAAAATGATGGAATACATGATTCATAAGACTTTGGAAGGTGTCTCAACAACATGAATGGAGGGGAGTTGTGCTATAATTCCCGAATGACCTTTTTTGAGGAGATTTTCCATGCGATGGGAACTGATGATATCAGGGGAGCCTGTTGTGATGCCTTGGAACTTAAATTGTTGTCCTTCTTGTTGGAATTGCATGGTTAAGTCCTTAAAATCCATGAGAATGGGGCCTAGAGTGTGTAACCATTCGACACCAAGAACAATGTCACAACCACACATGTCTATAGAAAACATATGGGATTTAAGGTGATACTGACCAATTTGGAGTCACACATTTTTGCATCATCCCCCACATTTCATGGAACCGTCATTCGAAATCATGATTTGAAAATTATTGACGACACGAATGTAACAATTTACTTCTTGGGAAATGCAGCGATGAATAAAGTTATGGGTGCTACCATTTTCCACAAGGATGATGAATTTCCTATTTTTTATGTAACCAATTAATTTAAGAGTCTGGAGAGTAGAGAAGCCAGTGAGGGCATTAAGTGAAATCACTGGGTCAATGTCTGGTGGATCAGAGGGTGGGGTGAGGTTAGATGGCAGTGTGAGTTCCTCCACAGGAGAAACAACACCATCTTCTTTAGAAATATCCTCAGTCACAACCATAAAAATCTTATGTTCCTTACACTTGTTCCCGGGAAAATATTTGTCATCACAATTATAACAAAGACCCTTGAGTTGATGTTCAGTCATTTCATCCCTGGTTAATTTATGGATCTTGAGGGAAGTTGCAGGAGGGGAATAATTGGTTGGTTTAGGGCGAGGATGAAAGGAGGGTTTGCGAATTTGGGAGGATACAATCTGTTGTGCTTCCTTGTCTCGTTGAGTAGCTTCCAACCAAGTTTGGGGGCATGCCATGAGAACATGGGCATGATTTTCATCTTTGAGGCCACTGATAAAGCATTCCCTAAAGAAAGCATCTAACATGCCCTTCGTTCTGAAATCCAAGTGCTCAAATGAGGCAATAAAGTCTTCCACTATCCAAAACTACTTTAACTTGGTTAAACGGCCTAAATGGTGGGTATCAGAGTCAAAGCAGTCATAAAGTTTGTCCACAAACTGTGTCCAAGAAACATACCCTTGGTGTGCATTTTTTCTCCATTGCCACCATTGCCATCTTTCCCGATCTAGATGTAGGAAACCATAACAAATCTTGAATAAATCATCAACAATACCATGTAAAGAGAAATAATGTTCCATTTAGGTGACCCAGCCTGTGGGATCCAATCCATCAAATTTGTTCACCTCAATTATGGGAGGGAGGAGGTCTCGAGAAAAGTGGGTAGTATGAGGACCTTGGTAATGGGAAGAGTCATGGCCATCCTGATAACATGGTTTTTTAGAAGAGGAAGAGTTTTGGGAACATCCCATGAAGTGTTATTTCAATGCTTTGAGGTCTTTGATGTGGGAACATTGTTCCTTGAGGATCTCAATAGCTGAATTGATTGAGCTAAGGTTGGCATTGATATTCTTGATGTATTCCTAGTTTTGGTGGGTGTACGCAATCAAAGTATTGAGTTCTTGGGCTCGTGTGGTAGCCATTTGTAAAAATGAGCAGTAAAACAGTATAGGAGAAACAAAAGGGGTCTAGAGAGGTGGGTGGGACCATGGTGAAGAAGGGCATCAAATGATAGGTACCACTGCGATCGAGGCGAAATGGGGGATCCAATGGGATAGGGGCCAAATAAGGGTGTTAGATAAGGGTCGGGTCCACAAAAAAATATTGTGTTAAAAATGATAGGTATCACTGGAATCAGGGTGAAGAGAGGAACTGAGTGGGATAGGTCCCAAAGAAGTGTGATAATTTCACAACATGAATGCAACAATAGATCTTGTTGTTTTTTTTGTGTTTCCTTCCCAAGGGTTAGGGTATGCAGGGTATCTACAGACAAGGGTTTTCCCTATGTTATATCTCTCTGATATATGTGCGGGGTCCAACATTAGTACTTGACCCAATATCTTAGGGCACCAACTAAAGAGGCTAGATTGTTCCCTTAGTCGTACTACCCGACTACCTAGGTACTAGAGAGTATCTTCCCTAGTATCATTCTTTGTGGCACTATAGCAGTCAGGTGACTGATCGATTTATCTATGGAGGGCTTCAAGAGATATAGGTCGATCTATATACAGGTTTTGTCTGATGTGCTACCACTCGAAGGGGTACCAACAGGGGTTACAAGGGTGGCCAATAGATGTGCTATTAAGTACTACTTGTATTTCCTACGTGTATGACTCCCCGACAACGGGTTTATTTTGCATAACGACATATCTTTGTAGCTTTAAGACACCGGAATACATCTCTACCCTGGAAAAAAATTAACCCACAATTTTCTCCCAAGGAAAGTGCTTTGATACCGCTTGTAGTATTCCAGATATAAAATAGTATGCAGAACAAAAATATTTTAGCTAGAAATGATAGACCAACAATGATATAACCATAACAATACCATAATAATACCATAATAACACCATAAAGAGAACCTTGATTAATGATAGCAATGTTCACTTGCCTCTTCAAGGGGGAAACCTCCAATAGAGCAGAGCTCTATTACAATAATTTCTAAGACAAGATTTCTCATACCCTCTACTCCTATTTATACTAAATCTATCTATCCAAAAGAACAATCTACAGGAAGATCCTTCTAGAAGCAAAAGCTTCTATTAGGTCTTCTTACATTTGAATTATTCTTCCTTATTGCTAGGCCTTATTAATATTGGCCTTTATTACATGGAATTATATTATTCGACCTACATGAGGGGTTAGGGAGGTTATGTCCCTAACATATTTGCATTTCCAGTTGAAGTTCTTCAAGTCTTTCCATGAGCGAGGCATAAGAAGGCGATGAAGATGAATCCCCCATTTTGTTTTGTCAATGATTGAACCTCTCTACCTCCTACTATTGTTTTTGCCTCTTCCTACTCGAACCATGAATGTCATCCTCCTCTCACTTGGATATTTTTGTACTTTCACTTCGCTACGGATGGGGTGTGCACTTCAAGTCTCTCCCAAAGCTGGTGGGCAAACAATATGGGGGATAATCGTACCAGCCTCCACTGCTTACATTCACTAGAGACATAAATGGGTATTTCGGAAATTTCTTTGGTGTCTGAACATAAATGGTTCTTCAACGGTTTCTTGTTTGTGTTATTTGGCGTCAATGGACTGGTTGTCATGTGAGTATGATTGATGGAGTTAATATCAACGATGACTACACCCACTATCTACAGGACGGAAGGACACACGGATTATAACTTGACGTACATATAAACATGCTGAATTTAATTTATAGCCTCGAACCATGTGAAGACTCTAATAAAATTCTTGGTTATATTACATAAATATCTCTATATTAGAGATTAGGGCAAGTATTCTCTTGCAGTAATTTGGAGCTGAGCATGCAGGTCATTCCAGGATGTGGATTACTCTTGGAGGACTATAACAACTCTCCACTTCAGCCCAGGGAGATTAAGAATTGACATCAGCTATTTTTGGGTGAGTTCTCCCCCTTTTTCTCTTTCCATTTTCGGAATGAGGGGTTCTAGCTGACTAAAGGAATTGTTGGTTAATTAACCCTAGTTAGTTGGCCTAATTCCCCTTGTTAATTTGCTAATCAAACCAACATATCAACCAATGATATGTTTAAAAAAATAAATTATTTAAAATATTAAAAAATAAAATTTTCAGTTTACTATGTTTCACATCACTTATTTTACAAATAATTTTAAAATCAAACCAGCTTAATACAAGTCAACATTGAATAAAAGTTATAGTATTGAAGGTAGTATAATAATACTTTTACACTAAAAATAAGAAAAAAGAGAAAAAAATAAATTTTAAATGGATCAAATAAAAGAAATTGCATAAAGGTAATCATCCTCTATAAATTTTAAATCTAATAATGAAAAAGCCCAAATAAAATATATAACCAAAACCCCTTAAGATTCAATCCATAATTTGATGAACTTAACAATCTACTTAACATTCATCCACTTCATTCATTGCCAATACTATGCATTAAATATATTTATAGCATATAAGACCTTTTTTGTTTTACGGAACTTATCTCCTAAAGGTTTCCACTAACAAATTTTATATTTGGTGGATGTGAAGAAGAGGTAAGAGAGAATCATCCCATTTGCAGAAAGTAGTACTAACTGTCCTATGAAATAATTAATAGGTGGAAGCCAAATATTTTCCATGATGTTTACACTAAGAACATGGGTGGAAGGCCAAATATCTTAATGGGTGCAAAGCGCCAATGATGTGGAATATTCGAATAAGATGGGGCCATTGATACACATTCCATACAATCATAGTTTTATGAAATGTTTTTGGCATTAATCGAGTGGAGCACAAACCCTTCGAGAAGACCTTATGTTATCTATGTGATATTGATAATTGACAAGCACACACTAGGGTTGACTTTAATCTATGAAATCATGGGCTATGATCCTGTAATCTTAAGCCAAATTGAAGATGGCACTTGATTGGATGTTCTGGAAGTTTATCTTTATCAATTTGATTTTCAATGTACAATAAAATCTTCGTCAACATTTTTTTCATTATACTAGAACAAAGATGAACATTTTTTTCATTATGAACAAAGATGGTCATCATTATTACGAATGATTGGTTTATTTTTACTGAAATGGTTAATTTCTAAGTTAGTTAATATTAATGAATGATTGTTTTCACTTTAATACGATGATGGTGATATTTAATTTTAAACTAATTATTATTAATAATAAAAATAATAATTAATCTTGAAATTAATTATCATTAATAAATGAGAATAGTAGTGAATTTCAAAATTAATGATCATTAATTAACAAAAATGATACTGGATTATGAAAGTGGATATCACTAAAAGTGATAGTCAATACAAAAACAAGTTACGTTTAAAGGATAACTAATGTCATAGTCTAAACGTTTTACAAAATGACTCTTCTCTGACGATTATTTTCTAGGGACATTTGTCTAAAATTCGACGAGAAATTGTTAAATCTGTAGATTTGAGTGATTATTTATGTATAATCTGAGTGCCCCAAGGGTTTTTCATCATGTTGAATCTATTTATGCATTCATAAATGGATTTTAAACAACAAAAAATAGTGATTTCGTGCATACTTATGTCGCCGCATTCTGGCCAAAAAAAACATTTCGTAGAATAGTTAGACAATGCCATAATTAATTAGCATTAATGGATGAAGGTACCTAGTACATAATTCAAAATATACTTATTATTAACAAGGATAATTATAGTTAGATTAAAATGATAGTCACTTAACAAAGGTGACTTTTACACTCAATTCCCATGCTAGTTACACTTAAACAAGGTAATTTAGTGATAATCACTTCCCAATTATTAGATTGAATATCCATTAAATTAAGTGATTGCAAATTTCCAAGCTAGTGAAACAATGCTTAACAAGAGAAAGTATTTATTGAATGAAGGTGGCAATCAATTTCTAGGCTATCTATACTTAAGGGTGTTTCCCATCCATCAGATGAGGGTGATAATCAAATCCTACACTATTTATAGTTGACGAGGGTAACTATTGTTTGGAACAAGTATTAATGAGGGGAAATATTTCACTTAACTAGAGTGATTTTTGTTTGGATGAGGATGGTAGTCAATCTTATGCTAGCCACCTAATTTTTTTTAAGACTAGGGGGATCAATAATTGAATAGTGACTTAAGCTAGCTACAATTGGACAAGGAGAATATCATTTGGACGAAGAGATGATATTCAACCAATCCCTAAGTTGGCTACCCTTAATGAGACTAATTATTGTTTGGATGAATGTGGTAGATAATTCCTGAAACTGTCATTTGGATGAGAATGGTAGTCAATTAATATGTTGATTACCCTTAATGAAGGTGGTTATAATTTTGTAATTGTGGGCGCTAGTCAATTCCTAATGTGGCTAGGTACCCTCAACAATGGTGACTATTGTTTGGTTAAGGGTTGCAGCCAATTCCTACACAACTAGATATTATCAATGAGGGAGACTATAATTAGATGAGGATGCCCTAGTCAATTCCTAAGCTAACCACCCTTAATGACGATGATTATTATTGAATGTAAGTGGTACTCAATTTCTACACTTTCCATCATTAATGAGGGTGTCTATTTAATTTCAATTCTTAGGCTAATTACCCTTCATGAGGACGATTCTCATTTGGATGAGGGTACCAGTGAATTCTTGCACTAACTTTATATTTTTTGGTAAATAAACACACAAAGAGCTATATTTCCATAAAGAAAATGTGCATCCCTAATTTTAGGGCATTAAGCTCAACATAGTGAGTTCTTGGGTATGATATACACCTGTTAACACCATTGGTTGAGCCTAAATAGATAATTACAACTATGACCTACATAACCACTTCTCTCAAAGACATGATTATGTTTCGTAGTTTTTGCTCTTTTTCCATAAATTTCTCCTAAGTATACACCAACCAACCCTTATGTGACATACCAGAAACCCAAAGTTAGGCCACATTACCTCCAAAACACCCTCCAGATGCTCTAATACCAATTTGTAACATCTTCAGCCACCAGCGGGCTAACCATGCTACCTTAAGATTGTACTTCTTAAACTGATTTTGAAATCCTGTTTATAAATTTAGMAAAGAAGCATGAAATGAACACATGCAATAAACAAGATTCATGCTAACCCATCCAAGAAATAAGCAACATGCTATGCACAACAATAACTAACCTGCATGCACAACATAAACACATAATCTTAGAGACAATAATAATACACAACGAAATATAAATAAATATACAAGGAAACACAAAGAACACTTATTGTTAATTGAACCTATTATCCATCGAGTTGCACTAGATGGAATTGAAGATGGGCCGCCAGAGACTGAGCAGAAAGATGCTCAGAAGTCAGAGTTCACAGATTCAACAGGTCTTTTTAAAGACCACCTTTTTCTGCATTTCCATCCCTCTAGGGCATTCTAATAAATGACTTGAGCATGAAAGTTGTAAAATACTATTAGCCACCTAAGATCTGGGTATGGGCATGTAATCTAGAGTGTTTTTTTTCACTTGTTCATTATTCTGTGCCTACCTTAGTGGGCAATTAATAATTTCTAAGTTTTTTTCACTCAAGACTGACTCTAAAGCTGGAGTATGTGCTGGTGGTTGGGACTTGACATGGTATAACCAATATCTAGTGTATAAATGTATATGATTTCATGCTAATTCATGTCTATTTATTCATATGGAAATTGCACTAGGTCCCGATAGATTTTTTTTAATGTTTTAGTGAAAAAATAAATTTCCCACAAAACGAAATATTTTTAATGTAAAGTCAATAAATTGTAAAAATATGGCATCAATCATTTTCAGGTGCCATGTTTGTGCTATTTTTCTAATCCATAGCACCCTTTATACCCCTATTCCCCTTCTGTCTAGGAACAAAAGTGATTTTAATCACTAAAAAATGTATTTATCTTGAAAAAAAGACAAAAAAGGGTCATTTAATTAAATTCCCTAAATTTTAGGATAAATGTTAAAAGTTAAGAAACATGTGGGGGACATGTTTTTCCTCAATTTTCAGTCAACTCAGAGACTCAGAGCTGGGGTGATTTCAATGGAGAGGAAGGTGAATTGTTTGATGAGGTGTACAAGGGAGATGATCCCAAAGCTAGATTTGACCCTCCCTTGCTATGTGGTGCATTAGGGAGAGACGACACACATCCCTATGTTGACACTCTCCCTCACACCCTAGTTCCACTCCACCTCACTCCTATTCACTATTGTTTCACTCCAATCCACCTCACATCAATCCACTCCACTCCACATCACCTCACTCCATATCCCTTTTACTCTATGCACCACTCCCTCATCACTTGTGCATCTCCTCATGCACTAGCACATTCTCTCTTGGGAATTGTCACCCAGAATGTAATAAATAGAAGGCGACCCCTCTCCTTTTAGCGAGTTGGAGTTTGGGAGACCTTGTTATTCATTGTTTTAATATCTTTCTTGTTGGAATAAAAAGACTGTGAAGGTCATCTATTGGTGTTTGGTGCTCATGTGTGGATGGATGTTGGATATAATTTGAGGTGATGTTGCTTTGATTTATTACATGTATCTATTGTTTAATTTGGATAATCATAGGGATACTGTAATATCCGCAAGGACGATCCCCTATTGTATTTATGAATTTTAAACATGTTTTGTAGGTTGGTGAGCCAAGTGTTGATAAGCTGGTGGGATTATGTGTTTATTGGGCCGGAGAGCCTAAGTGTTAAAGGCCAGGATCTTGTTTTGTATATGTAGTTATGCAAAATCATTAATAAAAATATAAACATTGTTGCATGCAAACCAACCAGGAAGAAAGACTGATGGGGGAATGAGCTTCCACAAGGTTGGGTAAGGGAGGAGGCTAAGTGTTTGGGCCTAAGGGATAAGCTAGGGGGCTTACCTCTAGAGGAATAATATTTTAATATTATTTCCTGAAGACTAAGGGAACATGATATTTGTTTTTATCCTAAGTTTCTGGAAAGTGGGATGTGGGCTAAATGGAGTGCATGCAACTCTAGGAAGACAAGTGTCGACCTAGGTGCATGTAGCTAAAGCTGAAGCGTCAGCTCGTGTTGGGGGGGTTCGTTGGTCATTCTGCCATCATCCGCCTAGGTTCGTCCTCCATTCTCGACCCACTGTCTAGCCATGAAATGGGGGGCATCCATCACGGATCTCTGGAACAGGTAACCCGTGAGTCAAATGGTGTTGGTAGTTTGCTGGTCATTTGACCATCCTACGCATGAGTTCGCATGCCCATTCTTCCATACTTGGTACGAGCTCACTGGAATCCTTCCCGAGAAACCATTTTGTCTCTGCATTGGACCTTTGCATAAGCCACGCACCTCTGAAAATCAGACCCGTGAAGCCGACCCATGTCTTTTGTGAAGCCTGAGTATTCCGTAAATGTTTATGTCGTCTTTGTTATAACTGTGGGTTATTGTGGCCATACATCTCCTT
>JASDQU010099892.1:56452-96997 GCA_032191745.1 Picea mariana | reverse complement strand
GAAGCATCTAGAGGAAGATCCTTCTAGAAGCGGAAGCTTCTATTAGGTCTTCTTACATCCGCCTTATTCTATTTTATTGAAAGGCCTTATTAATATTGACCTTTATTACATCCGAATACATTGATCTACCTATGTGTGGGTTAGGACCTTAACAGTCACAGTGGAGTTGTGGGAGGTAAAGATACTGCACAAAAGGTACTTAAATCTAGACTATGGAGAGCTACATTATTTAAAGACACTAAAGAGTACACTAGATCTTGCAACACCTGCCAAAGAGTAGGGAAGCCATCACGTAGAGATGAATTACCCCTTCAGCCAGTCAGAACACTTCAGGCATTTGAAAATTGGATTGTTGATTTAATTGGATCGATAAACCCCCCATCTAAGCACTCAAAGGCTAGATACATCATCATCAAAATTGATTAACTCACAAGATGGGTTGAAGCAGAGGCAGTTTGAGATTTATCGACATATATAGCTGCTAGATTCATCTTTGAAAATGTCATTACTCAATTTGGATTCTCTAGAAGCTTTACCAGTGATCAAGGTACTCACTTTGTTAGTAGTACCATCACAAATCGAGTAATGACATTTTAGTATGCTTCCATCTCATCAAGACATTTCATAGCACATCTTGAGTACAGCTTCCCTCATTACCATTATTGCACTTATAAGGCTTGTGTCTGTCGATCTCATTGTTTTCAGCATCCATGATTTAATGGAAATTATTGGGATTTAGTCATATAAGGTTGTCTAACTGTTTTCTCAAATATTTCAAATTTGCTCCTAGTGTGGCACTGCAGAAACTCCTAAGTTTGGACAGGCATTGTGGAATCTGTTACAGACTGGCTGGTAGAGGGGAATTGGATGTTAGAGTTTTTGCAGGCAGTTTCATACAATCTAAAGCATATCTACTGTGAAGCCTCGCTGTCCAAATACTCCTTGAGTTTTTTGAGCTCTGTTGAATAACATATTAAGGTTGTGCTTGTGTTTCCCTCTTGGGCACTGTGAATAGAGGATCCACATTACCAACCTGCCCCTTTTACCTTTTCTATCACCAATTGTCATCTAGTTGCAGTATTTTTAGCTTCTCTTACTATAATTGAGAAAATCTTGTTTTCAAAGCCATTTTTCCTATCTCTTTCTTGTCCCTTATTGTTATACTACGAAATCTGCTACAGATCCCCTATTCTAGCACTACCAACCTGTGCATCAAACTCAGAATTGTTATCCTCTGATCAGATAAATTGCATCAGCTCATTTTCTTTATATTTTCAATTGTTATTTCAAGTCTAAAGTCTGTCTACTTTGGAAATTTAAAGATCCTTGTTGATTAAAATGGTGATGACCTTGCAAATGATTGTGAATTGTTAGCTTAAAACTTTGGCAGTTGATTCCTCCTTGCATAACCATTTTCCTGAAGGGTTTTATTATGTTTCTTAACCATTTGTTTCCCTTTCATAAGCTTAGAAGTTAAATAGGCAGGAAATCTTTGAAGCCTTAAAAGAAGCCATCCTTGAAAAAGACCATCATTCCAAACCCTAAGACCTTTGTTCTTTGTTTGTCCTATCATATCTCTCAGATTATTGTAGTATTTCCCCTCCTATAATAGAAAATGGATACACCACAGTAAAAGAAGTGCAAAAGGGTGGGAGGGTAGTCAAGACCAAGCCCTATGATATGTAGTTATTAGATGTTGAACCTTTTATCAAAAATGTCTTCCAGCGAGTTGGATGTCTCAATTTATGTCAAAATATGCAGAGGGGACACCTTGAGGTAGCCAGAGAGTTTGCCTTGAATTTTGATGGCACCAAAACCAAGGTGGTAACCCTTGAACTGGAGGTATCTGAAGCCACCATTGTAGCAGCCACTGAGATACCCAACACTGGTGAAAGATGGTTTAAATCCATGAATCTTAATGCAACCTTCTCTAAAGTGTTCCTCAAACCAGAATGTCAGGGAGATAACCTATCAAAGGGAGTTCCTAGGAGCCACTTGGTTGAGGGATTTGACAATATGTTAAGGTTGATCCAGAGATATTTTACATGTGATGGAAGATTCAATATGATTTACCAATACAACATTAGAATTTTGTTGCACTTCACAGGCAAAGACCTCATGAACATCCCTTTCTATTTGTTTAGGAGTATGGGGAAAATGGTTGACAGGGTCCAAGCCAAGTCCAAGGCTGTGGACACAAGTGGTTTTCACTCAGGATTGATTAGGATGCTTGTGATGGAGGAGTTGAAGAAGAGAAACATAGCTTGGGAGCAGTTCATTTCCTCTACACATCTGCAATTAAATGTATCTTTGACTCCTCAATCTAAGGTGCAAATCCATCTTCAAGATGATAGTGATGTCCACACAGAGACAAGTAAAAATAGGAAGGGAAAACACATTGCTAAATATGATGAGGCTCCTAAGGAACAAGAAGAAGAAGAAGAAGAAGGGGGAGCTCATCACTCTCCACAAAGGGAATTTTCACCCCAACCAGCTCCAAAATTGGCAGAAATTCCCTCAGCTAAAACCATGAGAAGAAAAGGGAGAAAGTTACTCTTCCCCTCACTAATTGTTGCAGTTGAGACTAGAGCTAGGAGGCCCTTCACCAGGTCATCAGCCAAGAAGGAAACTGCTTAAAAATAGGTCATAACAGAAGCTCCAGTAAAGATGAAGGATAAGGGTAAAATTGAGACTGTTGAAAATCATATTGGGGTCATAGACATAAGTACTCCCCTTGAGAACCCTACCTTCAAAAGGTTGATCAGATGGATAAGAGATGCCAGAAAGGATATTTCTCACTTGAAGGAAGAAGAGTTGGCTGAGAGGAAAAAGTTGAAGGATCTAATGGATATGTATTTAGAAATATTGATCTTTCCAGGTTTACAGCAAGGAGATTTATGCCTCTCCATAGGCAGCTTAAGAATTTATACAATCAGAACAAAGATTTAAAATCTCATATCAGAAAGCTCAAGCTGGAGTTACAGCCTTTCAAATATGAATTAGCTCAAAGAAATATGAATGTTTTAGCTCAAGTTGCAACCAAGAGGAGTACCAGAATCAGAAGGTGAAATGAAGTGGCTGGAAGAATCTGAATTTTGAAGGTGGTTATCCTTGCATTTTTAAGTTTTGGTGGGAAGTATTATGCTTATACCTGATTTTGCATTCATACACCCTATTTGGAGGCTTCCACAGGCTTATATAGTTTTGGTGAATGTTTTTTGGGTATTTTGGCTCAAACTGCATAAATCGGACAGCTACAGGACATTTTGTAGCACTTGGTGCTGCGAAATGGTCTACATAGACATAAGTTGCAACTTCGTTGTGGAATCTGCTACAAAATAATCTACACAATCAGGTTGCAGCTTCGTTGCGAAATCTGTTGTGAAATGGTCTACACATGCGGGCGCTGCATAATTCGCTATGGGATTTACTATGAAATCCGCTACGAACTGGCTGATACAGTCAGCACTACAAGAGTCGCTGCCAATTCTTGTTTTGATAGGTTTTGAGAGAATTAATGGTCACCAGATGGCTAGTGGAGCTTAGCACATCTGCTTGGAGGTCCGTTGGAGATGGAGGACACATGAAAATGAAGGATATACGCTCAAGGGACACCTCATTATGAAAATATTATGGTGTTAGGATGGTTACCAACATTTTCCTAGCAGTTTGTTTTTTCTACTTGAACAGGTGTAAGACTTTCAGTTTTAGGTGGGAGAATCCTATGTTAGAGTATCAAGCTCGAATTGTATGTTATCATTCCTTGTTTAGGCTATAAATGCAGCATTAGAAAAACATTTTGAGGTTCAAATGGTTTATGTAAAAGACTTTTTTGGTAACCTTATGAAACAGACCCTACTATGGTTTTGATGTATCAGACCTCATGAAATCTTGTTTAATGGAAGTTAGTTCTTTTTTTTCCATCTTATTTCTCTCACCCTGAAATTGTATTATCATTGAAGGATTCAAATGATATGTGTAGTTGTATGAAAATGGACGTTTGATTGTGATATTGTTGTAGCTTTCTCAGAGTTTTGTTTGCTTGGATTTCAGAAGTTCTTGTATCTGAAGCATTTCCTCCTTTATCTACTAGCATAGCCTGAAGCTAGTGGTAGATTCACTTCATCTTATTATTAATTATTCCTCCTATCCACACTAATATTTAAAACCCTTACCTAAGCTAAAAAATACCTCTTTTGTTGATTCACTTTATCCAGAATTCCCTGTGTTTTGACATTACTCAAATGAGTTTTATCCATTTGACACCTCATTTGAAAACTTATCTCATAAACCTATTAATGGGTACTGAGCTTACACTTTAGCAGTAAAAGTGTAACTTTCAATGCTAACATTCTACAAAAACCTCTCTTGGTTTCTACACAGCTATTATAGTTTGAGAATTACAAGTGGCGTTTTGCAGCCTATTTTTCATAATTTTGCCTCTTGAAAAGCAGGAAATCGGTTAAAACATGTCCTTCTATGTTTGTAACTATTTATATTTTGGGAAAGAGGATGGAATTTGAATTGTAATGCTATCATCCCTATCTATTCTATAATGTAAGCATTAGAATTCATTAGGGGGGTTGTTCTAGGAGTTGCCTAGGCTTTGCTCAACTTTGGGAAGGGAAACCCCTACAAATGTAATGAAGGCCATGCCTATTTCTTTGTGAGGTTAATACAGCAAGCCTGTTTATGGAATGAGATTCATCATGGTGCTTATGTTCATCATGTCTCTTCCATGTTTTATTTGTTATCTTACAACAATTTTCTAAGAGCAGTGTGACTGGAATTCATCCTTGTTTGGTGCTCCTTTCACCATAGAATATGCTTGTTGTGTGCTTCTGATTCTCTATTCCAGAATTCATCCACTGCTAGATGTTATGTCTCAGTACTCAGTTAAGTGTTATATATTTTGTTTGTTGTCTTAGAATTCACCTATTGTTTGATGATCAATTTCTGCAACCAGATTTAGGTGTTTATTCTTCTGCAAATGCATGTAGGGATTCACCCATTGTTAGGTGCCTCTTATGTAGTGGTTTTTGTTTATGTGTTCATGTTTTTCCTTCCAGGATTCATCCTTGGTTAGATGCTCTGTTTGGTTTCCTGCCTCTTGTCCTCCTTCTTCTAAATTTGCCATAAGATATTCATCCTTTGTTAGATGCCTCTTATTACAATGCGCTTTCCTCTCTTTCAGACCACCTCTACATCATTTTAACCTATTGAGAAGGGTGCCTACTTTTCCTCAGTGTTTCAAGGAGGATTTTACCCTATGTTAAGCTGTAAACCATTGAATTTCATGCCCTAACTCCATTTCCCAATGGTTTTTCCCCCTTGAATGTCCTCCCAACTACCACCTTTTATTTTTTTGTTTCTTTGCTTTATACAAATATGGCCATTGAGCATATTGTTAAGCTGCCACCATAGTGACATTGGGAGGTATACTTGGGGAGAGATCCATGTCTAGACTGAAGGAGGCCAGCCTTACAGTCTGAAGATTGGTTGAAATGGTTACTTGTGTGACTTCCCATTGCAACCTTTGGAAAATTACAGAGTGATAACACCCTTCATTATCAAAAAACAAGATACTACGTAGTAATGATCAAATAAGGAAAGTAGTACAAAACTTACCTTAGTCTACAATCATACTCAATCTTGCTTTAGGTCCTCCTGAGAAAGTTGAGATAGAGAATAACTCCTCTTAATTCTTGCTTGCATTCCTTGACTTCTTTTGAGGTGGATAATGTTTCTTTCCTTGCATATCACTAGCTTCAATTCTAGTCTCATAGTGACAAGGGCTTGAAACCTTGCACATCACTAGATACAAGTCTAGTTTCATAGTAACAAGAGTTGCAAGTCTAGTCTCTTTGAATAAGGTGCACTTATAGCACATGTTGGACCCTTCATTTTGATGGATAAAAGTTGCACAAGAAATGTTGTGGCTTCATTTTGGTAAACAGAAGTTGCGCAAGTTGTTGAGGAGCTGGACAACGGACTAAAGGAAGAAACAGAAAGAGGTTGGAAGGATAGCACAACAAGATCAAGAAGAAGAGAGAACTCTTGGGTTCTCATCCAGAAAACCTAGATTGGCTTATATATATGAGATCGATATCATTGTAATGGGGTTGTTGTTGGTGGTGGTGTTTTTGTTTTTGTTGTTTTTGTTGTTGTTGTTCATAGCTAATAGTTAATATAAAAGTTGTTGTTATCAGTTTCTCGATCATCAATTCTAGCTAAAGTTATGGATTCTGAGTTCAGAACTAGAATGAGAATGTAATAGAGTCATGAAATGTTTTGGCATTGAAAGAGAAAGGCATTGGGATAACCTTGGCTCTGTGCAGTATAGAACATTTGTTATTAGCTTTGGCATGACCACATTGTATCTGTAAATCAGTCTGACCTTGTATTTTGAGAGGAACCATGTTATATGATAATAAAGTGGGATACCCAAATTTTGAATGTATTTTGTGTATTTAGTCTTTTGAATGTATCAAATGATTTCTCTGCATTATCTGTTATGTCTTGTTGGCAGCAGGCCAAAATGGGAAAGAAAGCATGCACAAAGAAGAATGACAGCTTGAGGAGAAATCATGGGAAAGAAAGCGTGGAGGAGGAAAGCAACAACTAGCAAGAAGCACAACATGCACACATGCAAGAAGGAGGCGACAGTTGGAAGGAAGCAATGAACGCATGTAGAGAAGGAAGACCTAACGACAGTAGAGTTAGGGTTTTTGGTAATATTTTTTATGTAAACAGTTGAAGATCCCGATAGACATAAATATAGGCAAGCAAGTATCAAAGAGAGTTTTGAAGATTTTGTGAAGGTTGAGATTTACTACTGTTGTAGATTTGAACTCGTTTTATGTAATGTTTTGATAAGAGAATTCCTTGTAACAAGTGAGCTAAGCGAGAGGTAGATCTTGAGGATCAGATCATAGGCTGAGCCTGGTGTGATCTAGTTCGCCTCACAGAGATCTTACCGATCTAAGGAGAATTGTAAGTGTGAGGCGCGAGAACTGCAGAACCACCATAATAAGAGAGCCAAGAGCCAAATATTTGTGGACGTAGCCCCGAGGGGGGTGAACCAAGGTAATACCTGTGTGATGTGATGAATGCATGCATATATTTTTTTACTTTTGTTAGTTAAATCTTGAATGCGATGAATGAATGAGTTATTATACTGTTTAGTTCATTGGTGTTGCGCTATTAAATCTCAAAGGTAAGATAACAGTAATTTGTAATACAAATCATAAGTAATGGCTCAGAACACAGACCCCTATCTCCTACTCAATCCTAGGTTGTAAACACCTAAGTCTTACAGCCACCCATAAAATCTATCTCGGGTGAGACTGTGCAGTGCATTATGTGTGGTGTGTTTCCTTCTAGTTCACCAGAAGGGCCGATAGTTTTAGGCTTTGTTGGTACCCTGAGAGATACAAACCCCGGGTCAGTAGCGCAGATTTGTTCGGTAGGTTAAAACCAACAAATGGTTTTGGTTTCGTTGTAAGAGGAACAAGAAAGGACCGAGTATATGAGATAGAACACATGTGAAAAAAAAATGAACGAAACTAGAAGACCGATGAGTCATTAGAAGGGAATGTTGAGATCGTGGAACCCTATGAAAGTAGAAATCTAAGGTTGGTTGAGAACTAAAGAGATAGAGTTTTCCTAGAAAGATAATAGAAACCCTAGCCTGACGCCTCACAAATATCTGGATAAATACGTGTTTATGGATTCACACGAAGACTTTTTATGTGATTTTCCTCACCTATTGCAGGAGTGGATACTCAAGTTGAAAGATAACCACACGATGAACCAAATCCGACAGCTAGATTGGACCCCAATACAGATTGACCAATTACAATAGGTGAACAATAAATTCACTCGCACAGTCAACTTTTGGCTTGATAGTATTGTGATAGGCTTCATCATAGAATTTGCAATTGACACAGCGAAGTCATACAGCACGACAGAGCAGGAATTTCTACGCGGACCTCATGGAAGATACATTCAATCACTGTATACTTCGATTAAAATACTGCTATATAACAAAGGTGTAATGACGATGGAAGCAGACAGTTAAACTTCCCTGTGTGCATGGGGGAAGGGGGGAAGCACTGATAGAGGGAAGGATAAATGGTCGAAGGAGAGGATAAAGGCAAGAAGGAGGAGGAATTCTTGGACCCGATCTTGATGGATGATGACCAGCTTAAGTGGATCTTGGCGTCACCTAGAATGACGCGTAGTGGAGTACCCTACCAATATAAGGTGAATACCAAGAAAAGAGTCATATCTGCGAGGGAGGGCTTGGAAAGTGATGAAGAAGAGGTAGAGGATCTCTAGGCTGTGGAGAAGATTGAGGAAATCTTGCACGCAAACTATAAGAGGAAAACAAGAGGCCCAAGAACAAGGGGATAATATAGCCATCCTTTCCATATTAATGTCAGTGTGGAACCCATAAACCCATGTGTGACTAATACACCAAAGAGAACATCATCGTTTAGACAACCGAATTTCAAAGGAAGCACGATAGTGAGAAGCACATCTCCCATAGGAGCAACAACTAGAGGAGCCAGTTCAGGAAGTACTAGTCAAGTATCTACACCGCATGGTGGAGGTAGCAATTCAGTATTCAGAATGGCAGGACACAACCCCATGATCAGATTACCAGAATTCTAAGGAGAAGCAGCAGAATACCCAGAGAAGCATTGGTTCATTTGTGCAAAGATATGGGAGGCAAAATAGATCACAGATGAAGATACCAAACTTACATAGCTAGCAATCATGCTAAGAGACCGCGCACTAGACTAGTACATGAGTCTAGACAGAAACAATGCTCCTGGGACAACGAGGACACTGGAAGACATCAAGAAGCTACTAATTAATGAGTTCCAGAAGCCAAGCTCAGAGGACCAGTACATGAATGAAATGATTGAGATCCGATAGAAAGTAGGAGAGTCTGTATGGGAGATTGAACAAATATTTAAGCGATTGAAGGGAAAGTTAAAATACCTTATGATCGAGATGCAGCATTGGCATCTGTTTGTCAACTCACTACTCCCACACCTAAAATACCCCTTACGATAATACAAGTTTCAAACGCAGGCCAAGGCACTACAAGAAGCCTTGCAGCTAGAAGAGAACCAGTACCAACAGATGGACCCGGCTATTGAAGAATTGGAGGATTTTAAGAACGTCACATTTCAGTTGAATCAGAACAAGAAAAAGAAAAAATGAGAAGTTGTTTGGTGCACCACATGCAGGACAAAAGGACACCACAAGAATGAATTTCCAACATTCGCGCAGTATATGGCAACACGCATGCCAAACCCACTCCCACAGGGAGGATTATGGTGTGAAATATGCAAGAAACTGGGTCACAACCCTTATCACTACACGATGATGCAGAAGTACCAAACAGTTCCCAAGAATTCTTATTGCACTTTTTGTAAGTTTTTATGCCACAAAGATAAAGATTGCAGAACTATGGAGCTTATGCGGGAGAGAACATTGGACACCTTCAGGGTATAGGCAGAAATGATGATTGGGCAAGCAGCGACATAGTTCAATCAAGCCCTAGATCCATACAATACTACACAACAGCAGTACAACACTGCGCAACAACCATACAACAATACACAGCCACAGTACAACCCGGTACAACCCCAGTATAATACCGTGTAGTACAACCAAACACCACCATATAACTCACCAAGAGGGTACAGAGTAGGATATCGAGGAGGAGGACGAGCCAGAGGAGACTTCGTATGTGGTAGAGGAGCAATCACATGTCACAATTGTCAGCAACCGGGACATTATGCAAGGGAATGCCCACTGCTGCCAGCAACTTCTATGTACTCATGTGCATCTGATCACGAGACAGAGTAATGCCTGACACTGTTAGTAAAGATCCAGGAAAAAAGGAAACAGAACAACCAAAATGTTCAATGGATTTCAACCGAAGCAAGGGAGGATGGATGAAATATCAACATAGTCACCCGTAGAGGAACGATGACAGGAAATGACACGCCCCAACAAGAACCTTCACAGAACCAGTGGGTAAGGAAGAACACTGAACTAAGGAAGCAGTTCGATGCACACAAAGAAAATGAGACTTTTAAGGAAGCCATACATGAATTTCAGAAGAAGGACACAGCGTCAACTTCCACTACGCAACCAGTCCATGAAGCCCCAGAATACGAAATGCCGCCATCATTGGATCATACCAAAGGAATGTCACTCAAGGGACAAGTAACTACTATCAAAGAATTTTTGCAATCATGCATCAAAATATTAAGTGGTCCTTCATCTGTGAAAATATTGCAAAACATCTTAGAGAAATGTAGCAACGAGACAATACAAAAGCTAGAACCAAAGATTGTCAATCACCTACACACAAGGAGAAGAACAAGTAGGGAATTCAGATTGAATGCCAACATTGGGGATTTCAATATGGGAGATATCATATTGGACCTAGGATCTGAAGTAAATGTACTACCCAAGAAAACCTTGCAATGCATGGGAGAACCAACCTTGGGATATTTGAATGTCCAATTAAAAATAGTGAACCAACAAAGATTCCTACCAATCGCGAGGCTGAAGGGCATAACGGCAGGTCTTGATGGTGTGCGCACCAAAGCAGATTTTGAATTCATTGAAATAGTATATTGCACAACACCATACCTGACACTACTCGGTCTGGACTGGGCATTTGACAACTAGACCATAATTAATTTGAAGACAAGAAAAATGACATTTCAATCCATAGATTATAGGGTTATAGCACCACTAGATCCATTAGAAGGGGAAAGGTTCGTAGAACCCACTTGCCTAGACTTAGAGGAAATTGGTCAGTTGTACAAAACAAATACACGCGAGGAGGATTATGTAAACCCAACTGCAGATGGGCTACTCAGTTGGCACAGTATTACTTCATGCGCTACGGATTCAGACATTGGATTAGAAAACTGGTAGCAGAGACTACATGAAGTATTCACAAGAAGATGTGCAAGAATAGACCACGCAGTACAATGGATAGGCACATAAATCACAGAACCACCCAATTTTCATGGACTTAATGATTTGGAAACATTCTTGACACAATATGAATATGAAGTATTAGAGAAATAGAGGCTACTAGCACTAGAATTAGCACTCAAGGCCACACCCACCAGATGGTGGGGCGCACACAAGGCGACCATCACAAACTGGTACCAATGTAAGAGGCTACTGCGCATAAGGTTCAGTGCAGCACAGAAAAATAGCAAACAGCAGAAGTATGAAGGATTAGGGACACCAGCGAAACACTTTATGGAATGAAAAATGTTGTGGAAATTGACACCACCAGAGGTGTGGCCTCACCACTTTATTCATACAATCAGAAGGCATACCAGTGAACTGGTATACATATCAGGAACTGTGCAAAGGAACTACAACATGGGCGACATTGCAGCAAAACTTTACCACTACTTTCTCATTCGAGCATGAGAACCCCAACATAGACATAGCTCTGAAATGAATCAAAGGAGTCATATTCATTGAGGAGCCAGAAGTAGGACATATTACCAAACAGTAGCACCGAAATAAACAGACAGTCAAGGAACTACTATCATGTTACCAAGTACAGGAGGACATGCCAGATGAAGAGAACCCACGTGACATTCAGATTGCAGAAGTAGAAGGTGACAAAGAAATGAAGGGATCACAAATAGAATTTGAAGTTATTTTCACTCCAATCAAAGTAAATAAAGTTAACATTGGTACAGTGGAACATCCCAAAATGGCCAACATTGGAGACTAATGGGATGACCCAATAGTAGAAAGAATTACAAAATTGTTGCACTAATACAGTGACTTATTTCCTACAACATTTACAGAGATGAAAGGTATAGCAGGCGAACTGGGAGAAATGAAAATATCTCTCATACCGAAAGCGAGACTAATCATACAACGACCATATAGACTGAACCCTATATATAAACAGAAAGTTAAAGAGGATATTGGCCGAATGCTCGAAGCTGGCATAATTGAACCAATCAAGGAATCAGAATGGATAAGCCCGAAGGTCATACAAGACAAGAAACAAGGAAGAGGGATCAGGATATGTGTCGACTTGAGGAAGTTGAACGATGCATGCCTACACAACCCATTCCCTACACCGTTCACAGATGAAGTGCTAGAGAATGTGGGGGGACACGAAGCGTACTCATTCACCGATGGATTCTTAGGTTACCATCAGATTAAGATAGAACAAGAGGATAGATACAAGACCACATTCGCGATGGAATGGGGATCTTACCAATATACAGTCATTCCCTTTGGAGTGAAGAATGCACTAGCAATCTTCTCCAGAGTGGTTATCGCAACATTTAAAGAATTCATCCACCAGTTTCTCGAAGTATATCTGGATGACTAAATAGTATATAGTCTGTTGAAAAACCATGTAGAAGTCTTGCGCTTGATGCTAGAGTGATGTAGACAGTGTCAGATATCACTGAACATAAATAAATTCATATTTGGAACACTGTTTGGGATACTATTGGGCCATATAGTATGCAACCGAGGGCTATTGGTCGATCCAGAAAAGGTCGCCTTCATCGTTAATTTACCAGCGTCGAAAACAGTCTGTCATCTACGAGCGACGTTAGGACACACAGGATATTATCGGAAATTTATCGAAGGATATGCGCATATCACGGCACCAATGGAAAAACTAGTAAGGAAGAATACAAAATACCAATGGAATGACGACTGTCAACACGGTCTGGATACCCTGAAGGAAAATATGGTCACTGCACTGATATTAGTATTTCCAGACTGGGGAAAGGCATTCCATGTGCACGTAGATACATCAGCGATAGCACTGGGAGCTATCTTAGCACAGCCAGGAGCAGGAGACTTGGATCACCCGATAGCATTTGCAAGAAGAAAACTATTTGACTCAGAACAGAACTATAACACAAAGGAAAGAGAAGGCCTAGCTATGGTTTATGCACTTCAGAAGTTCAAACACTACTTATTGGGAAAACATTTTAAGATGTTTACAGATCACTCATCCCTAAAGTACCTAGTCAACAAGCCAGTATTGGGGGGGAGAATCTGCCGATGGTTACTGTTATTTCAGAAATTTGACTTTGAAGTAATCGTCAAACTAGGAAAACTAAATGCAGGCCCTGACCACCTATCACGGGTCACAAATGGAGAAGAACCCACAATATTAGAAGACAAATTCTGGATGTACATCTATTCTTGGTACAAATTGTTGATGACTACCTCGTAGAGATCATTCAGTAATTGAGCACAGGTATCGCACCACAAGAGTATACCACCACACAAAAGAATAACCTGGTAGTTCACGAAACCGACTATCAACTAATCGTAGGACATCTATATAAAATGGGCGTAGATATCATTTTATGAAGGTATGTGCTTGAGCACGAATGACCAAGGATTTTATCAGAAGCCCACAAGGGATTGGCAAGAGGACATTATGCGGGAAAAGCTACCACACAGAAGGTACTCCATGCAGGACTATGGTGGCCAATGATCCATAGGGACTCGAAAGAATGTTGTCAAGGATGTGATGTCTGTCAAAGGGTAGGAAAACCCAACATAAGGGGTGAGATTTTGTTATGACCGCAAGTGACACTACAGGCATTTCATAAATGGGCAATAGACTTTGTGGGACCTATTAACCCACCAGCCAAAATAACAGGGGAAAGATACATCGTCACGGTGACGAAATACCTAACAAGATGGGCGGAAGCCACACCAGTAAAGGATTGTAGCACAGAGACCGTTGCACACTTTTTATTAGAACAAGTAATTACTAGTTTTGGGTGCCCAGGAGTTTTGATGAGCGATCAAGGCACGCATTTCATAAATAGCACCATCCATGCGATGCTCAAAGAATTTGAATTTCACCACCACAAAAGCACACCATCTCAGCCACAGGCAAATGGCACAGTAGAATCCTTCAACAAAGTTGTAGAGAATGCATTAACAAAGATCTGTAATGTCAACAGAGACAAATGGGACCTCAAAATACTAGCAGTATTATGGGCGTATAGGATGACATGTAAGAAGTTAAAAGGGCACACACCATTCAAACTCATCTACAGCCAAGAAGTGGTAGTACCATTGGAATTTTTAATATCCAGCCTACGCATAGCCACTATCACACAAATGACAGAATGTGGCATGATACAGGAAAGGTTGCATCAGCTGTTAGAAATGGAGGAAGAACGAATCCTGGCAGGATTCTATCAACAAGTGCAAAAAGCCAGAGACAAAGCATGGCACAATCGACACATTAAGAAGAAGACTTTCACGGAAGCAGATCTAGTATTGCTCTACGACATCAAATCGTTTCAGCACCCAGGAAAGCTGAGAATGCATTGGTTAGGACCATACGAGGTCAAATATGTAACAGACGGTGGAGTTGTACAGTTAAGAGATATAGCAGGTGTATACCTCCGAGGAATGATCAACGGGAGTCGATTGAAGTTGTACAAGGACAGTCGACCACCCACCATTTTTACACATTATTTTCGTCACTCTAATGATGACCCCATAAGCATGTGTTCATTCTTCCAAAAAAATCTTTCACGTCAGGAAAATGGATGAGTTTCTTCCCCTACAAGGCACATTTTTAGAATGACGTTGCAGGCTGACAGTGGTACACAGTGCAGAAATCAATGATTTATGCATGTTGCTCTATGCCTGGCCTGCAAGATTTTCGCATGTTGCTATATAGGCAGGGTGCAGCAGCGCTTGAAGCTAAGAAAAGGAAGAAGTTTCTAGAAGGATAATATTCTAGAATGTAAGGTGGTGTCCGTATGGTTGTGATCTTACTGGTTTTTCTGATTTGGTGGGATCATTATCATCCTAGTAACCACTTCATCTTCTCCTATATAATAATGGATTTCTCATGGAAAAGGTTAAGCAAGGTCAAGCAAGATTGAGAAAAGAATAGATTGAAGACTGTGTGAAAAATCCTGATACAATTGATGCTTGAGGCCTCCATTTGTCCATCAAGATTTGTGGATTATCTTCATGCAAATTCGGAGCAAGTGTATGTGTGTGTTCGAACAAAGGACCACTGAAAAGGAACTTGCGACATCAAGGCAATTTGGTTGTATCTTCCACTTCTACTTAATATGATACAGCGGCATGTTTCTTTCCCATAAAATCATTAGTGTTTTATTACATGACTCCTTGATAACATGTTTAGGTTTCCATTGAATTTATAATTGTTTCTTTCACTTTGGTTGGTTTGTATCATTGCAGAACTGATCTCATAAGAGCACCAGAGTGAAGCAGGGACAATAGAGATATAGGGAAGTGATATATAAAGGTATGTCATACACTCCTTCTTTGGTGATAAATTCAATGGTAGCAACCTAGGGAAAGAGTCATGTCATGTCTGATTTTGTTCTAGATCCAAGTGGATCTAAGGATATTAGTTTATGTCCACATTCACTGATTTATCCAATAACAACCGCGCAATAAAATAAAAATAAATAATAAAAATAATAAAAATAAATAAATAAATAAAATGAAAAGCCATGAAAAAGCCATAGGACGCTCGAAACATGAATGCAGTAAAGGCAAGAGTAACGATCACATGCCTAAGACAAACGAGTGAGAAACGAAAAGTCGGCAAAAGCAGGACAATAGGACAGCACAAAGAGGAATTAAGGCACGGCAAGGACTGATGGAACGTCACATTAAACACACCAACTGGAAACGGCCAGAGAAGCATAATGGCAAGTACAAAATTGTCGCACATGCATTGAACCCACAGTTATGGTGCATCAATCGCATCATGGAGGAAGCGTCTTCGATAAGCTTTAGGACAAGCTCATATAGCATGCGAGCATGAAAGCAACTTATCTATTCACGAAAGAAGAACATAGAGAGAGCAATAGAAACTCAAACAAATAGAGCGAGATCATAGTCCTCTACAGACAGTAGATGCTCGACACTCACCACTATGGCACCACCGAAGTCCATTGAACTAGGATCGACCGCCAGGCCAACCAGAGTTCAAACTAGGTCACGAGGACTGCTGGAAGAAAACGAGCAGTAGCAACCGGATATCGTCAATATCAATGAGATCCCATCCCTAGAGATATCACTGCTAAGCCCTACACCGATACTGGAAGAGATTCAACAGCCACAACCAGAGGAACTGAAAGAGGATATGCAAGCAAAACTGTAGGAACCTCTGAATGAAGAAACAAAACCTCAACAAGAAGTGCAACCAAAAAGCACCAAACCATCCACAGAAGGTAACGGCACAACACAAAATTGAGGATCAAAAGGACAATCCGACAAGTTGCAGGTACCCAGCCTTGGTCAACAGACAGAAGAGACCAAGAGAACTACCTCGACTTGGCTATAATGGCTTACAGGGAAGAAAATGGGAATTGTTGGAACTTCGTACCAACTACCATAGCAGGAAGACAAAAATTTTATACCGAGCTCACCTTATAAGAAACCAGCAGCAGAAATTGTGCTACCACGCATACCAAAGGGAGTACAGGTAGAGCTGCAGTTACTGGGTCACATTGGTAAGCTCAAGTATTCCGACCATGATGTCTCAGATGACACTAAGTACCCAGAACTTGCACCCAGAGTGTTTATGCAGAACATAGTGGTCAACCAACTTGGAGAAACAATCAGCCAGTCGCATCAGTGGGCAGTTGGACTGGACCGAACCGGCATTTTAGGACTGCTACAACTCCCACACTTTGGCAGAGGCCAGTATGCGACAGCATGCGTCAAGCAGTTGTTAGCAGTTACGCATGGAGGGGATATATGGCTATACAGACCCATCCCCATAACAGTGGACCTTATCACGCAGATAACAGGACTACCCAGCTAGGGTATGGATCCCACGCTGATTCTGGATGATAAATCCAAGGAAAAAGCATTAGCAGAGGAAATGAAGAAGAAATATGGCACAACGAGGGGGGACAAGAGGAATTATAATCAAACGGATGAACAACCCAGCAACACAATTGGGTGCAAATATCTTATCCTGTAAGTTGCTAATAAAATGCCACTAAGACGAAGTACCAGCAGGAGTCATCGTAGTTGCAGCTTAGTGCGCAGAAGGCACCTTCATGAGATGGGCGCCTTATCTGTTAAACTTATTTCAAGTGGACTGTAGGGATGTGCAAGAACTTGGCACAGAATTTCATTACTCATGGTTGATAACCCTTATAGCCTTCATGGGATGGCGGGAACCAAAATATGTAGTTTTTTCTACGAGACCACGGCCCGAGGGAGCGAGATATTGAGTACTGAGATTGGGGCCACAAACCAGACAGAAGAGGGAGAATGGAATCATATTTGAAGCATACCTATGGGATATGCAGGAAGTTATTAATCGGTCATGGACAATAACACCAGAAGTTGTTGCGCGATATGGGAACATCGCTAACTTCTGGGCAACACGGCAAGCCATGTGGATACAACCAAGGTAGGATCCCGATAAACAGTGGCTACCGATGCGCTACTGCATCACAGAAGGTGATATAGACATGGTCATCAATGAATGGCCTGCTGAATGGAATATCCCATCCATTCCCCAAGAAGTATCGGAAGGACCCGCARAAGGAGAGGCAACGCAGGCAGAAACACAGCCTCCGCAGAAACCAGTGCCCAAGAAACCAAGGACGAGCCAAAACAAACCAACTCCAGCAATTGAAGGGTCAAAGCATACAGAAACCCATAAGGGGAAGAAAGAGACCACCGAATAGCCAAAACAAGCCAAGGGAACGCAGGAGACCACCCCAAACCCCATCGCACAGGAGCTCGGGGAAATAAGAGACCGGTTGAACAGGCCACAGGCGCATGCAAGAAATCAAAAGAACAACAAGTGTCACCATACCTGATGATCATGGAGGATGATGGATAAATGATTGCCATAATGGTCCAAGATTGTCTAGCGGAAGACTTTGACCACGCAACACATCACAGGGATAATCTACAGAAAGAGATGGAAGAAATAAGACAGCTCCTCAAGACACTCAGAGAAGCCCAAAGAACAAGTAGAAGCAGAGGCATAGAGCAGTCGACAACACAAACCAACGAAAGAGTGGATATCGAAGAACGAGACCCAACCCTCCCAATGCCACACACAAACACAACGGTCCACATAAAACTGAGCATGTTGCGAATGGATGAAATAGTGGCACAGATACCACTGAAGGATTTGGACCACATTCAATTGGTCTTGACACGGATGTCATCAAGGGCACTGCACAAATTACAGGTTAGCGTCGACCACGAGATGCAGTCTCAGGCACATAATAACTTAATCGAGCTACAGAAAGCAACAAAGCAGCGGGAAGTGCTGGAAAAAGAGTACGAGCAGGCCAAATCCGAAACTCAGAAGGAGATGGAAAAAAATAACGAATTGGAACACAGAGTAGGAGAAATTTTTGGGAAACTTCCAAACACTGTGGAGGGAAACAAACTCCCAGCCATAGAAAAGATCAACCAGATTGCGTAGGCAATTGCGCAATACCAGAAGGAGATCAAGGATCTCCGAGAACAGCTAACACCAACGACTCCACCAGCAGTAAAGGAGAAAAGGAGGCAGGAAGCAATAGCACAAATACAGGAGATGGAGAAATAGGTTAGCACAGCAGCTGACTTGCTTGACAAAGCAACGAAACTTTGGACAAGATTGGAGGAGGATCCACAAGTTCAAAACTAGGACAAGGAAGAGGAAAGGATCAATGCAGTGATCCAAGAACTCAAGCAAAATCAAAGGATCATACCGATCCCAGAATGTGTAAATGGGACGCAAGAGTTGAAGAAGATGCATGCAGAACTCATCACTGCACAAACATAGAAATAGGAACGGCAGGCTCAAATAGAACCATTACAGGAACGGGTAGAAGAAGCACTTACATAGGCAGAAGCGGATAGAGCATAGATGGTGCAGACCCAGGCAGAATGCACAGGACTACTGAGCGACAAAGTGGTCATTCAGGTAGTACAAACCATTAAGGAGAAGACCGTGCAGGCACTGACAACACTAGTAGAGCTAAGGGAAAAGTTCTAGATGATCACTGAGGAGATCGAGGAGGCTCAGAAAGATTAGGTGACTCGGGACGAGTCATATGTCAGTGTTGGGGGCATGTTGGCAGCAGGACGAAATGGGAAAGAAAGCATGCATGAAGAAGAATGACAGCTGGAAGAGAAATCATGGGAAATAAATCATGCAGGAGGAAAGCGACAACTAGAAAGAAGCATAGCAAGCGCTCATGCAAGAAGGAGGCGACAACTAGAAGGAAGCAGAAAACGCATGCGAAGAAGGAAGACCTAACGACAGTAAAGTTAGGGTTTTTGGTAAGATTTTTTTGTAAACGGCTAAAGAGCCCGATAGATATAAATATAGGCAAGCAGGTATCAAAGAGAGGTTCTAAGATTTTGTGAAGGTTGAAATTTACTACTATTGTAGAGTTGAACTCGTTTTATGTAATGTTTTGATAAGAGAACTCCTTGTAACAAGTGAGATAAGAGGGAGGTAGATCTCGAGGATCAGATCGCAAGCTAACGAGCCTGGTGTGATCTAGTTCGAATCAATGATATCTTACCGATCTAAGGAGAATTGTAAGCGTGAGGCATGAGAACTGCAGAACCACCATAATAAGAGAGCCAAGAGACAAATCTTTGTGGACATAGCCCTGGGGGGGGTGAACCACAGTAATACCTCTGTGATTTGATGAATGCATGCATATCTATGTTTACTTTTGTTAGTTAAATGTTGAATGTGATGAATGAATGAGTTATTATATTGTTTATTTCATTGTTGTTGCACTATTAAATCTCGAAGGTCAGAGAACAGTAATTTGTAATACAAATCATAAGTATGGCTCAGAACGCAGACCCCGTATCTCCTACTCAATTCTAGGTTGTAAACACTTGAGTCTTACATCCACCCATAAAAGCTATCTCGGGTGAGACTGCGCAGTGCATTATGTGTGTTGTGTTGCCTTCTGGTTCACGAGAAGGGCCGATAGTTTTAGGCTTTTTTGGTACCCTGAAAGATACGAACCCTGGGTCAGTAGCATAGAGCTATTTGGTACGTTAAAACCAACATGTCTTATATGCTTGAATTTCTTCATTTTGAATGGTGACGCAACTCTCTTTTATTCTTTCTTGGTTAAGGAATGTTCATATCTTCTACAGGTTTAATTGAGCTTGCACAAGACTAACATGAATCTCGACTCTTCAAAGATTCATCTAATTATTTTCCTTACCCTTCTCTATATTTCTTGTCTCGGTTGCATTTCATGTGAGACTTATTCCCTCCCGGGGAGATGAAAATGATAGCTCTCTAGACTACTTCAGTTATTTTTGTTGGTAACTATAACAGGACCTTGGTCTGATCAATTCTTCGCCAACAAAATGGTTTCATTATCGAGTTTGATGTTGTAAAAGGGAAATTGTAAAGAGGATGATTCCACGTATCTATATATATGATATTCACCAATGGTGGGATCAAAATTGTGATGCCTTTATATGGAAGGAAGCGAATTCGCGAGGTAAAAGCGTGAACGCTACAAGAGAATCTGTCTTTTATTCAGAAAGATCGAGTGACTAGTATGAAATATTCTGGGTAAAATTTCCAGAAGAATTGTTCCATTGGATCGACCGACTACAAGAAGCTCCAGAGTTCAAAGAACATGTCAGGAAGACCTGTACTTGGGATACCTAGAGAATCGCAACTCTCCATCGGTAGGATCGCCCGATCACGTGAGCAGTTGATTTCTTGGTTAATATGACCCTAGAAGGATATATCATTGAATTCGCTACTGAGAGTCACCAATAGTTTTCACGAGAGGAAGAAATTTTCAAGAAAAACGCACATGGGAAACTATTGAAGGAAATTCCCCTATGGATCAAGGTGTTCTTGATGGAAGAGGCGATGATAATTATTCCCTCGACTGAGATGGTAACCTAAACACCTATGCTTGGGGTAGGGTGATTTTGGGGTATGATCATGACCGGGTAAGGGGAAAGGGTTCTTTGACATATGGGGGAATATCAAGAAACAAACGCAATAAATGAGTGATCCTTAAGGAGAGTTGTCATAGTTGAGAAGTGGTGGCACAAAAAGGTAAAGAAAGCAGCAAAGCAGTCAGAGGTGTTGCAAAAAAAAATCAGATCAAGAGGAAAAGATGAAAGAAAGAAGGAATAGTTGTGGAAGGTAAGAAGACAAGAAATATTGGCCATTCTAAGATTACAGAAAACAGAAGCACAGAGAGAAAGGAGTCCCCAGATGGAAGGACAAGAAGAGGAGGGTGTAGGAGCAAGAGAATATGAAGAAGGCTTGGATATTGCAGAAGACGGAGAAGATTCAGTTCTGAGACTAGGAAAGATCAGGAATCGGGCTAAAAAGGTTTCCCCAGAAGAAGAAAATGAGACCCCCAGATCAAATAAACTTTCCCAGAAGTCATTGGAACCAGCCTCGAATTGCATGTTCCCCAGGTGTCTTCCATACCCATGGTAAATTCTACACCATCTACCTATGTTATTTCTATTCCATCACATCCAACTAATCAAAGTCAGTCTATAAGTGTAACCATTGGGAGGATATTGGGATCCCTAGGCATATCTCAACCAGGACCATTAGGTTTCATTCTAATAGGAGCAGTGAGACCCACAATGGATGGAAATATGGGAGGATCGATCACCTGATACCCAAAATTTTTGGGTAAAGGGGACGAACATGTAGAGCAACATTGGTTCTTATGTGAAGATATCTGGAGATCCAGAGGGACTCTCATGCAAACAAGTTAGTAGAGTTTCAGACTTCCTTGAGGGGCCTTGCTCTCAAAGGTTACATCATTCAGAGCAACAATCTCTCTCTGAGTTGCAGGAGATTCAACAAAGGGAAGGAGAATTTGCCTGGGAGTACAGTAAAAAATTTAAAGATGCAATTGGGAGGCTAGCACATCCAATTCATGAACATCACCAGAGCGAATGGAACATCCAAGGATTACTACCTCTGACGAGAATTCCTTTAATGCAAAAACGGATATCATCCTTAACATAAACCTTGGAGTAATCGATGAAGATCGAAGGCATGGCAGGTTATCCACAGAGTCTGAGGATGACGAGGCCTCCAGTAGATGAAAATTTGTCACAAATACAGTGAAAAATATTGGCACTAATGAAGAATATTCAATAATTAACCACACCAAGACCAGGACGACCTCAGGTTTGGTGCACAGGATGATACACAGAAGGGCATCTAGCGAATGAATGTCTGTACATGAGGGGAATGGGACCTCCTCACAATCCGATGGGACCTTCTCCATGACCAACGGGAGGAGTTGCACAAGTATCTGTGACTCCACCATTCCATACGCCAGGGATATACAATACCTTCCTAGGCGCGCAACCAGCTCAGCCAGCTGAGTATTGTGAGATTTGTCAGACACATGGGCATGCACCAAAGGAGTGTCCTTTTATGCAGAAGTACAAAACTGTGACCAATACAATAAATTGTTATTTTTGTGCATCTACGACCCATGATACAAATCAATGTAGAGCGATAGACGCACTTGCTAACAGATTAGATAGGATAACATTCAGAATAAATGAAACCCCCCAAGGACAAGGCAGAGGCGAGGGAGGTGGGGTTGGAGGTGGATTCAAAGGAGGAAGAACTAGAGGGAGAGGGTCGAGCATATTTTATAAAAGCAATGAACAAGGTCACTTGGCCATAGACTTCCCTCATCCAAGACAGCCATGGTGTTCTCATTGCAGAAATAATGGGCACGCAATTGAAGACTGCCCAAAACTGATTGTGAAATGGGAAGATCGGGTTCGTCAACGAGGAACTAATTTTATAAGATTAGAATTGAAAAGGGGAATTTTGGGATAGCTACCCAAGATTATTCATGGAGGATCAAAAACTGACGAGGACAAAGACAGTCAACCTAAGGTTCAAAAAGTTGTTCCCAAGAATAACAGGTATGCCCTTTGAAACAGAAATTATTCTTCAAGGATGCAATAGAAGTATTTAAGAGCATCTCGGCTCTAGAAATAGAGGAAATTTCCCCTCAAATTTCCATTCAAACTAAATTGGCACAATTCCCTACCTCACCGCCAGCACCTAGAAACTTTGTAATTCCAAGGAGACACCCCAAGCAGTCTCAAAATGTAGTCAAACTATGGTTTCAATTGTTATCTAATATTCTAGGGGATGATCCACTTACAAAAAATTTGCGCAACACATTGTACCTAATATTGGGAAATGAGGGAACCCCAAAAACTACAGTAAGGAGAAATCTCCCAGAGAAGAATACCCAGAGAATCCAAAGAAGAAAGGTGTGAACATGAAAGGAATTTAGGTTAGAAGCTCAACTAGATGATTTTGAAATGAAATATGTCATGCTAGATTCGGGATCTAATGTCAACATCCTACCCAAAAATACCTGGGAAGCTTTGGGAAAACCTCAGCTAGTATATTCCCCCATCTAGTTGAGAATGGAAAACCAATAATGCATCTTCCCAGTAGGAAGGATGGAAAATGTGGAAATCAACGTCGGATGAGTTAAAAACACAACCAATTTTGAGGTAATTGAAATCATGGGAGATAAGGATCCCTACCCTGCTCTACTCGGCGTAGATTGGGCATATGAAAATGATGCTATCATTGATCTAAAGAGGGATACCATGACGTTTGAAGAAGATGGGATAAAAGTAGTTTAGCCCTTAGATCCATGTCTAGGCCCTAGATACACTGAACTAGTGGACCACAATATGGAGTTAGATGCTCTTGATCAATTATACACCATAACAGCAGGAGCAAGACCAGATTACATAAATCCCACTATAGATGGATCGGTAAGTTGGAGAAGCATATAGTCTGTTGACGAGGATTATGTTTTATCATTTGAAAATTGGCAGTAAGGTTCAAGTGAACGATTCTCAAGGCAATGTACAACTATCAGAGCAGCAAGATGGATCGGGACTAAGGTCAGAGAATACCCGACATATGATGGTACCTTAGAGGTACACAGTTTTCTTACCAGCATGGAAGAGAAAATAGTGATAGACAAAAGGATCTATGTTATTGATTTAGCTTTGCAAGATACCCCCGCTAGATGGTGGGCCACTCATACAGCCTTGATTATGGAGTGGGAGGACGCGAAACAAGCCATCCAATGTCGGTTCCAAGGTAGGGGTCAGCTAAAAGAAGAGATGAATATCGATTTTCAAGGTGTGCAACTATTCGATGGACAATCTGATCCCAAAACACATATTCAGCATTGTGTAAAACAGTGGCAAGTTGCAGAGGTACCCCCTCACCTATGGGTTCAGGTATTTCTCTATTTTATGGGTCCAATCCCAAAATCTTGGTATATACATGAGAAGACAAGAAGACAAACAAACCATTGGAAGACCTTACAAGACCAATTTTGCAAGGACTTCTCCTTTACAAGTAAGTACCTTGAGCTCAATACATCTCTCCAAAGAGTCAAAGAAATGATTTTTACTGATATTTCCAAAAAGAGATCGAGCCCAATAGTATGTGTTGACCATGTTCAATTGTTTCAATCTAGTTTGAGTTCTGAATCTGATAATATACCTATAGCTTATTGCAAAGTTGAGAAAGACCTGGAAAAACTCGATGACTTAGAAGAGATTAGAAATTTAACCATTAAAGAAATGGAAGGCAGTATAGATATTTAGGATACTATACCTAGTCACATCGATAGCTCCTACAACCATCCAGTGAAGTTGTGGAAAGTTAATATAGGGAGTACAGACCATCCTAAGATAGCTTCCATAGGAGATTACTGGGATTAGCAGACTATGAATGAAGTACACAGCATGTTGTGGGAATATGAGGACTTGTTTCCGAAAATGTTCTCAGAAATGAAAGGCATAAAAGGGGCCATGGGAGAAATGAAAATCAACCTGAAACCCGGCTGAAGACTTGTGAAGCACAGACCATACTGACGTAATCTAGAATAAAAGAGAAGGTCAAGAAGGATGTGCACAAAATGCTTGCGGCATGACTTATTTTCCCAATTGAAGAAACAGAGTGGATTATCCCCATACTTATCCAGAGAAAGAAAGATACATAAGACATTTGGGTCTGTGTGGACTACAAAAGTCTGAATTCTGCATGTGTACATGATCCGTTCTTGACACCTTTCAGTGAAGAAGTGTTAGATCATGTTGCAGAAAAAGAATCTTATTCGTTTATAGACGAATTCTTAGGATATCACCAAGTTCAAATTGTAGAGGAAAATAATAAGAAGACCACATTCATAACTGAATGGGGATCATTTGCATACAATGTAATTCCCTTTGGCTAGAAGAATGCCCTTGCAGTCTTCTCTTGGATCGTCATAGCATCATTTCGAGACTTCATCCACAACTTTGTAGAAGTCTACATGGATGATTGGATGGTATATATCCTATTAAAACTCCATGTAGCGCTACTCCGGTTAATGTTTGATAAATGTCGTGAATTGTAGATATCTCTGAATCTCAGGAAGTGCATTTTATGTGTACCATATGGCAATCTGCTAGGCCATATTGTATGCAGAGAGGGAGTCTTGGTAGGTCCATCTAAAGTTGTGTTCTTTCTGAACATGCCACCACCTACAAGTACGAAACTGTTGCACTCCACATTGGGACACATGGGATATTACCATAGGATAATGAGAAGATATGAAACTATCATTGCACCCTTAGAAAAATTGTTGAAGTATGAACTATTCCAGTGGACACAATAATGTGACAAAGCATTCGACATTCTCAAAGAAAAACTAAGTACTGCACCTATCTTGATATTTCCCAATTTGTAAATTGAATTCCATGTACATGTGGATGCATCAAGTATTTCCCTGGGAGCCATTTTAGCGCAACCAGGGGAAGGAAATATGAACCACCCTATCTATTTTTTCTAGTATAAAACTTTCATGAGTTGAGCACAACTACACAACCACTGAAAGGGAAGGTCTAGATATGATCTACGCATTACAAAAGTTTAGACACTACTTGTTGGGCTCTCATTTTAAGTTTTTTATTTACCATTTTGCATTGAAGTACCTAGTTAATAAACCAGTACTGGAAGGAAGTATTTGCAGGTGCCTATTTCTCTATTAGGAGTTTTCATTCAAAGTCATTATCGGACCAAGAAGATGCAATGTAGGTTGATATCACCTTTCCAAGTCTGAGTCAGGGGAAAGTGGTGGAGCAGTGGATGATCAGCTCCCAAATGCGGACCTATTCTGAATTGAGGTCATCCCAGAGTATCTTGAAGACATTTCTACCTTCCTTAGTACAGGCATATTCCCAGAGTCTTAATCCACAACCCAAAAGCGACATATGGTAGTTCGTGCAGTAGACTATCAACTGATTGTGGGACAACTTCACAAATTGGGACTAGACAGCATCCTCAGAAGATGTGTCTTGACCCATTAAAGACAATATATTTTGTGGGAATTTCACAGTGGAGTTGCGAGAGGACATGTGGGAGGTAAAGCTAATACACAGAAGGTACTTCAAGCTGGACTATGGCGAGCTACATTATTTAAAGACACTAAAGAGTACGCACAATATTGCAACACTTTCTAAAGAGTAGGGAAGCCATCACATAGAGATGAATTACCCCTTTAGCCAATCAGAGCACTTCAGGCATTTGAGAAGTGGGTTTTTGATTTTATTGGACCGATCAACCCCCGAGATAAGCACTCAAAGGCCAGATACATCATCACCGCAATCGATTACCTCACAAGATGGGCTAAAGCAGAGGCAGTTCAATATTCCGTGACATATACAGCTACTAGATTCATCTTTGAAAATGTCATTACTCAATTTGGAGGCCCTAGAATCTTGACCCGTGATAAAGGTACTCACTTTGTTAGTAGTACCATCACAAAGTTGACAACAGAATTCCTGATACAGCACCACAAAATCAGTCCCTATCATCTGCAAGCTAATGGTATAGTGGAGGCATTCAATAAAATTTTGGAAAGAGGACTGACAAAAGTATGTTGTGCAAACAGGGAGGACTGGGACGATAGAGTTCCGACATTTTTATGGGCTTACAAGACTACCACGAAGAAGCTACACAGGTACAATCCATTTCATTTGGTTTATGGGAAATAAGTTTTTGTCGCTATAGATTTCATTACCCCTAGTCTCTATATAGCATAGGTTACACACATGACAAATGATGAATCATTTGCGCAAAGGATTGCAAAATTGCACGAACTAGAGGAAGCAAAATTCCTAGCGGATTTTCATCAGTCAATTGAAAAAGCTAGACAAAATGATTGGCATGATAGGAATATTAGGGCCAAAAATTTTGTGCGAGGAGATAAGGTGCTACTCTATAACAGTCGATATCAGACACGTCTAGGCAAGTTTTGCATGCATTGGTTGGTTCCATTTATAGTTGCGGAAATCCGATTCTCTGGCGCAGTCAAGCTCGTGCAACTGGATGGTATCATTCGACCAAGTTAGGTGAATGGCTCCCACCTGAAACCTTATATTTCATAGGATTGAGTTAAAGGACGGTTGCTCTAGCCCTAGGGAGCATGTACAATAGATTAGAATTTAAGTTACTGCAATTTCTTTAATTCAGTTAATAACATCGGAGTGTGCATAGTTGCGCCACGATATATGTTTCTATTTCATTTTAACCATTTCTCTGAACAGGAAATACTTCTTTGGTCACCCAGGGTCGAAGGAGACACCATTACATTAAATGAAGTCATTAAGATGACGGAGACATCCATTATGGTCGGAGGCAGGGCGAATCCAAACTATATCGCAACCCATGTGCCATGTGCATTTAGTCCAATCATAACCTTTATGATAGCCACCATAACCCATCAGAAATTTTTGTTAAGCCATAAAGGCGTGATACGCATAGATTCCATCGATATCCCCGACGTGCTTCTCAGCCATTAAAAAGTTAAGCCCCTCAGCTCGACCGCATCCCTATCATTTCGTTCATTAAAATCCAATATCATTAGATAGATCTTACACCGTTATCCATCTCATCATACACCAAAGCCTAAGATTGTGTTTATGGCCTAATGATGAGTGTCTTGATGAGCACCTACAGAGTCTTCTAGTTATCCAATTATAATACCCCTAGAACTTGAGGAGCGAGAATCATTGTTTGTTGTTAGCTACCCTATGATTTTGAATTTTCTGCAATCGTGTATGCTCTGAGAGATTTTTGTTCCCCTATCACAAAGTCTACCCTGATTCACCCAGTTTATCATCACTTCAGAGCTAGCATGCAGAGAGCAATAGGAGGCTAGAGTTCAGCTCCCAAAGAAGCAATCCCAGATGAGTCGTATGATCCTAGGATCAAGATCCTCGGGGATTTCAAGTGGAAAATGGAGAAAGTGAAACTTATGGACCTTGATTTGATGGACCAGGTATTATTTCCACAAATGAATAGTACCTTATTCTAGGACTTGGTCCCAAATACCATGGGAGGCATGCATATTGTCTCAAATCCATAGTTCATCAAACTGTTCAACTCTACAATTATGCACCTCAGGGATCTACCGGTATTTGGGACCATTGGCGAGGTTGTGTGGTGCACAAAGTTTCTAATCAGTCGAGTGCATGACAGAAACTTATGGCTCAACCGAAGATACCTGATTCATGTGGATGACATCCACCAGCTCACCATATTATCTCTCGAGGGTGAGGATGTGTCCAAAGGATTTCAAGGCCCGAGCAAGCATGTGAAGAAGAAAGGCGAAGTTATCTTGTACGAAAATTTCCACACACAAAGAGGTGGGTGAATAGCGAAGATTGACCCAATCCTTCCAGAAATAGTCCAGACATCCTGCTATGTAATTGCGAGCAATGTCATGTGTTCCTAATACAAGGGAGAATACACCCTAGATGCTCTCTCAATAGCAGATTTCTACGCAAATGGAGTTGTGTTGAACTGGCGCAGCTACCTACTAGAAGAACTCGTGGTCTCTTGTGACGAAGCTCAGGAGAAAGGAAGAAATTTCACATATGGATACCTACTAGTAGCATTTGCAATGTGGAAATGTAAGCCACCCATGGGAAGACAGTTGGCACTAGCGGACAAATATTGCCTTGCAAAAATGTTTAAGCCATGGCATGCAAGGCTAGATCAGGAGAACATGGAGTTCAACAACGCCGCATTTGAAAAATGGTACAATCAGTTGATCGACGCAACTCATAGGTGGTGCATACCATAGGATTTGTTGAACCTCAATACCTGGAACATAGCCTTTGGCCTGAATCGCCACAATACCCTTGTCTAACCAAGGCATGCGAGGCATGAAGACTTCCACTCCAGGTTATTCCCCTTCTACCTTGATGAGGAAGCATTTGATAGAGAAGTCATGTCATGGACTTCATCAAGCGCAACCCACACAATTCTGGTATGCATTACCTCTTGCCTCTAGAGCTCCTAAAGAGAAAGGCACGGGGAGAAGAAGTAGGCTCGAGTTCCGACTCAATTGAAAAGAATTCGAAGATACAAACGTCGTCGAACTTTGAAGTAGAAGACGATGCACAACCTCTGGAGTGGCGGCCAAGGACATTGAAAACATTTCCACAACTCCTAGAGCAAGAACTGTTATCAGGTAAAGATGTTAATGAAATTCTTACAGCTTCTTTCATAGGGGATCCAGTAGCCAAGAAACCCCGAACAGGGATTTCCCCTATGAATATTTTGAACCCACAGTCGATATCCTCGACTATACCTCGTACTCGAGAAGCCACTTGAGCTACCAAATTGTGATAGATATCCAAGATGATCCCAAGCCAGATACTATCGCATTCGCGACCATTATTATGGAACAAGCTCCATCACCCCCACAAGCCCAGTCGCCACCACAAGATACCACTCTTCGCTCCCAACCCACATCCTCGAGCTGATGCAGATGGATATCCCTGACCCTCCCGATATTAGAGATGTACCCACTACCATAACTATTGAAGATATGATCCAGCCAATCACTCGGTTGATCCCAGTTTCATTCACTCTACCTTCCACGGAAATTTAGAAAACTGAGGTCCATTTGGTTACCTCAAAATCATAAATCCCCCTTCCTACAGCCAATGCAGAAATCCCAGTAACCAGAAGTGAGACTCCAGCAGTTTCACCATCATCAGAGACAACCAAACAACAGGTTGAACACGCGCCAGTAGAACAAAGCAAAACAACACTGAAAGCACAACTGGAGCCAGTACTCCAAAATCCACAACAATGTGCAGAACTATTACAGTTGTTCCTTGTGAAAACAGAGTTTCTTCCTTTACTTCCGACGGATCTGAAGACTAGACTTGCACATCAACTGCAAGGTCCATCCCCAAGGGAAGAGGAGGTGTAGACATCCTCCAAGCATTCAATGCTAGTGGACTACCACTACAAGTTTGGTTACCCCTGGATGCAACTACTTCATCTAGCAACCTCGCTCAACTTTCGACATTGCAACTAATGGACTTAATCAAAGCCTCCACTGAGCAATTGGAGCAGAGGCTCCAGTCGACTGAACAAGAATTTGACTTCTGGAAATAAGGACTCCTTTCTCAAGAATGAAAAACGTAGAAGGAATACTCAAAGATCCAGGCTGAGAAGAAGATAAAAAAGGTAAAACAAAAACTAATCGAGGCTTCGACAACTATCAGAAAGACAATGCCTCAGTTGTCAGAATCAAGCGTGACAAGCAAGCTGACGGAACAAGTTGAATTAATTCAAGTAGTCTAGTCTGAGATTGCAGAACGCGTTGAAGGTCTCGAAGTATAGTTGCACGACAGTAAGAGAGAAGTCGAACTACATCCCAGGAAGCTATAGGAGCAAATGGAGAAAGTTGTGTTGGAAGGAAACAACGTAAGAGATACCTTGCATAAACGGACTGCATAATGCACAAAAATCTTCAGAGAGGTTAGTGATTGGATGGGAATCATTTCAAGGTGAAACCAAACCTTGGAGGACTTGCGAATGAAGATCCAATCTCTCAAGGAAGAAGCAGCAAACACCCTGGATCTGCTGGAACAGCAAGACAAATTTCACAAGATCCAGCAAGTGGACAATGATTTGAATGCATTGTATGAAGCTCAAATTGTAGCTAAGAAAGAACTACGAGAGTTTCGACCGATAGTCCAGACAACCTATGTACAAATGCACCACATGGACACTATAGCTGACTCGGAATGGAACTCTCTAGTTGTGTCCAAGCCCAAGGAATGCATAATAGACACAAATCAACAATTTGTTGTTGAAGCTTCATTATTAGCCAGAAAGTGGCAGGATAAGGTGGAAAAATTCCAAGAGGTCAGGAAAAGATCCCTCGAACTAGTCTCGGAGTTGGGTCCTTTGTTTGAAGAGGCAAAAAATGAAATCATGCAAGCGGAAAGCAGAAGCAACTTACAAGCAGAAGAAAAAGGAAAACAATAGGCCAACCCAGAGACCACAAAAGAGCCAAAGATTTGACTTGGGACGAGTCAAGGATTGTGGTCGGATCCTATTGGGTCATTCATTTTGATGGATAAAATTTGCGCAAGTAATGTTGCAACTTTATTTTGGTAAAAAGTTGTGCAAGTTGCTGAGGCGATGGACAACGAACTAAAGGAAGAAACAGAAAGTGGTTGGAAGGACACTGCAGCAAGATCAAGAAGAAGAGAGAAATCTTAGGTTCTCAGTCAGAAAACCTAGATCGGCTTATATATATGAGATCGATGTGATTGTAATGGGGTTGTTGTTGTTTTTGTTGTTAATATCTAAATATTTAATATGAAAGTTGTTGTTATCAGTTTCTTGATCATCAATTCTAGCTAAAGTTATGGATTCTAAGTTCGAAACCAGACTGAGAATGTAATAAAGTCATGAAATTTTTTGGAATTGAGAGAGAAAAGCGTTGGGATAACCATGTCTCTCTGCAGTATAGAACATTTTCTATTAGATTTGGCATGACCACATTTTATCTGTAAATCAGTCTGACCTTGTATTTTGAGAGGAACCGTGTTATATAATAATACAGTGGGAGACCAAAATTTTGAATATATTATGTGTATTTCGTCTTCTAAAATGTATCAAATGATTGCTTTGCATTATCTGTTATCTCTTATATGATTGAATTGCTTCATTATGAATGGCGACGCAACTCTCTTTTCTTCTTACTTGGTCAAGGAATGTTCAGATATGTTATAGGTTTAATTGATCTTGCGCAAGACTAGCATGAATCTTGACTCTTCAAAGATTCGTATAAGTATTTTCCTTACCCTTCCCTATCTCTCTTGTCTCGGTTGCGCTTCGGGTGAGACTTCTCCCCTCCCGGGGAGATGAAAATGCCAGCTCTCTAAACTCCTTCAGTGCCTTTTGTTGGTAACTATAAGAGGACCCTGGTCTGATCAATTCCGTGCCAACAACACACACTCAAAAGTCACACCAAGGATCATTCTTGAAGTCTATACAATTTGCAACATACCTCTCACATCAATTATCTTCAAGCTTTCATCATTCTAGATAGAACTTCATGTTTGATAATTGACAAATGGATGGCACATCCATTTCTAATCTTCTTCAATTTTCTGTCACTTCTGTCTTTTTGGATGGTTGTAGGTAGTATAGGCCTAAGAACAGATTTTAAAATCTACCTTATTATTTTTCAGAAAATGTCATAAAGGACTGTCACAAATTCGGCCTTAAGAAAATCTCAGATTTTCCCTTTTATCTGTCAAGGAATGAGCCTTAGAATAGGTTTGTAGTTCACTTCAAATTTGGCTTGAAACTAGCCTC
The DNA here is from genome assembly GCA_032191745.1 of Picea mariana. Lineage (NCBI taxonomy): Eukaryota > Viridiplantae > Streptophyta > Pinopsida > Pinales > Pinaceae > Picea > Picea mariana. The sequence continues at coordinate 64,197 of JASDQU010099892.1, read as the reverse complement.
AGTCCCGTCACCGAGATGCCTTGGATCTATTTTTTTCATAGCCTCATATCTGTCACAAAATGTTGCTTGAATGCACCTCAGATTTTTCCTTTAGTCTTCCTGCAATTTACTTAAAAACTCAGTCTTTCAGCCTCATAGTCGGCGTCAAATCTCCTTTAAGAAACCGATATGTAATTGTTTTAAGTCTGTGGTTTTAGGGTTGTTGTTAGGTCTATGTTTTAGGTTTGCAGTTAAGGACTGAAACTCGGCCTTAAGTCTGTTGTTAAGGTTTGTTGTTAGGCACTTAAGTTTGTGGTTAAGTTTGTAAAAGGTATGTTGTTAGGACTCTTCTGCAGCATCCCTAGAGGGGGCTCTTCATGTTGGTAACCACCTTAAACAAGGCTCGTCCAGGTCTAATAGGCCTGCGTCCAGCCTTGAACTTCACCACAGAAGTTTAAGGGAAGGTTCAGCTCTCTTCTTATACCAACAAAAGGGGTATGGAAGCCTTTAAGTGTCCTTGAATTGCCTTCATTTATTCTGCACATGATCATCTTCAGGAACTGCTATGATACCATGTTAAATTTTGATGTTTAGCTCATGCACATTTGTTTAGGTTTCGTTTACCATAAGCTATAGCCATAAAAATGCAGCAGTTCTACAATACTGGCTGTAGTAAACCAAGATCACAAGAAGAATAACCATGCACAAAAAAACACAATATTTTATCCTGGTAAAACCCTTCTCAATCAAGGGAAAAAACCAACAATCCTTTGTTATACTGTCAAGAGAAGATCCACCATCCACCACCAAACCCTAGGACACAAGAGGGTGCTTTTATGACTAAGAAAACTAGTGCCTAGAACAATGCGCACAGGAGTCCTCATAATTTCAAACCAAGTGTTGAATTAGTGAGAGAGAGATGATCCACAATGGGGATCTATCTCTTATTTATACAAAACTTAACTCAAGGAATAGACATGGCACTTGGCACAATAGGGCCAACATGTACAACTAAGTAATATAATTAATCTTTGACGCAATATTAATTATCTTTACATGGTGGGGTCGACTTGTACCCTTCACAACATAATTTAGGGTTTACACAATAATCTTACTCTTAGACAATATAGCAAGGATCTCTCTCATCGTCTAGTGCTCAGCCACTAGGGGCACGTCCACCTTTGTTCACCCACAAGGACGTCACTCTCAACAGATCAACTCAACTGAGTCCACAGGAGTACCATCTGGAGAGCCATCTCCAATCAGCTCAACTAAGTCCATAGGAGTCCGACAGGAGACCATCTCAAGTCAGCTCAACTCAGTCCAGAGGAGCACAACGAGATATCACACGTCATCTCAACTCAGTCGAGAGGAGTATGACACAACCATCGCATGGGCTCTCTCACAGATGTCTCAACTCAGTCCAGAGGAGAACAATCTGGAGGATGTCTCATGATGTTGCAATCATCAACAACTCCAACGTAGGAAGGCATGCTACCCCAGCGCAAGTTGGTAACTCCAACGTAGGTTGGTACGCTACCCCAGCAGGTTGGTAACTCCAACGTAGGTTGGTACGCTACCACAACGCAGGTTGGTACTCCAACGCAGGCTGGTATGTTACTCTAGTATGAAAGGCTGGTGAAAGTGAAAAACTTCCTATAATATATAGATCCGTGATTGACAACAAGAAAATGACCAAATATGCAGAAGCGCAGAAGCAGTGATGATGACCGTGATGAGAAGAAAACCTTCCTTGCTAAGAGGGATTGTTGAAGATTGAGTAGCTTCGGAAGATATCCTTATTGTATTTGACCAAAACAAAACCCTTAAGAAAATTATTATATTATATTTGTTAAGACGGTCCTATTGTGCCTTTGTAAAATTCGACCCTATTGTGCCTTGACAAGTAAAATGAAAAATAAAAGAGTAAAGTGACAGGTCATCCCAGACCTAATTTTAGGTTGTCCAGACTATTATTTATAAAGGAAGCCAACGCCTCGTTTGTACACACACTAACTCTGCAGCTAAGAAGAGGAAGTGTGCAAGTCCCAGAGGGAGATGTTATTGCAGCTAGGAGGTGACGTTGTGGAAGTTCTTGGTTTATCTCTTGGGTATCTCTTGGTTAAGTGGTGTGCTACTCTTCCTTGGTCAAGAGTTAGAGGAGGATATTCTACTTTGTTAGTTCTCTTTTGGAGAGAGAGACATTGTTCTTGGTTGGTGAATCTATATTGAGGAAGTTTGCTGGGTTTTTCCACTTGGGGGGTTTTCCCAGGATAAATCTTATGTATGTTGTGAATTTTATTCTTTCAGTGATCCTTTATAAGTAAAAGAACACTAATCTAATTAACTGCTTAAGACACAAAAATCAACACTCAATACCACTTGTAAACCTTAGACCACTGAAACTCGCATTTTTCACATCCAAGTGTGTTAATTGTATCTCCACAATATAGGTATTTTCTCTTGATCGACATGCTTTGTTTAAATTAATTTAGTGAATAGGTGGAGGTCTTGTTGAAGTAACATCTCTTATACCGAAAAACATTATTGTATTCACCAAAGATTTATTGTAATATCATATGTTGAGACATTCAACTCATTAATGTTAATTACTACTTGGATTTGAATTTATGGCAGAGCTTTCACGAAAATCATGCCACATAAGTAATGGTATTAATATAAATGTCTGACAATTGATGTGGCAGTCAAGTCATAAATGTTCTCGAAAGTGATGCTTACATGTTAGGATTCATGAAAATAAGCTAAGTATGAAAAGTGCATTATGAATAATGCGAATGTCATTTTGGAGGATGTGGAATGTGGATTGTGAGATGTCAAGGGATGGGGTGAAGGGGGTCTCCCGCATCGGCATATATAAAATAAACTAAGTGTAAATGCAAGTACATTATGTGGGAAACAGAATTGTGAGCTCATTTTGCAGGACACGAAATTGTAGGTTGTGGGAGTTTTAGCAATGACCTTTTCCCCACAACAAGACTCACACGAACAAAGAAAATGACTAAGTATAGAAGCATGCAGGCTTGCGGCGATAAGGGAAGGCCTTCCAACAACCCACATGTGCAAAAAATGTTTAAGTATAGAGCATGTATAGAAATACACTAAGTACTACCAAAGCACATAGAACATTGATCAAGCAAACTTGATCAAAACCCCCGCATATGCGTCAAGAAACCAATACAAAATGTGAAAATCAATGTGAAATGTGAAAATACATGTTTATTTCCAAACCTTTTTTAACCAATCCATTAACATTGCTTCAAAAGTTCACGATTGAAATTATCGATATATCAAGCATATAACCTTCTTTTATCATTCCACAAAATGATACACAAATTTGATTGGCCGAAGTTAGAAAGGAAAGACCTTCGCATCTACATTAGGAAACCCATGCAAAATGTTGAAATCCAGGCAATACACAAAATGAAAAAAGACACATGGAATGCAAACATCTATGCAAAATGTGAAAATCAATGTGGAATGTGGAAATACATGTTTATTTCCAAATTTTTTGAATCAATCCATTAACATTGCTTCTACAAGGTCATGAATGAAATTATCGATATCTTGAACATATAACCTTCATTTTTCATTCCATAAGATGCTATACAAAGTTACTCAAAGGACCATCAAGTGAGAGGTTGTACATACCCATGCTCTACTACCTTGATATCTACTTTTTACTTAGACAAAGACCTATCACACTAGGTGACCAAAAAATCAATGTGGAATATGGAAATACATGTTTATTTCCAAACCTTTTTGAACCAATCCATTAACATTGCTTTGACAAGTTCAAAAATGAAATTATCGATATCTTGAACATATAACATTCATTGTTCATTCCAGAGGATGCTAGGTGAAGTTGACCCAAAGGACCATCAAGTGAGAGGTTGTGCATCCACGTGCTCCACTGAGTGACTTTGCATAAAGGAAAACTACAACATCAAAGTTAAATTCCAAATTCTTAAGGCAAAAGCTTTCTAGGTTTTCATGATGAAGATAAGACAACACTCTTCAAACTTCAAAAATTGGCACCTAGTTAAGAGAAAGCTAGGCTCAAGTGAAGACCAAAATAACTCAATTAATGAATAGAAAAGGAAACATAAGGTCTACAAGATTTTTTGGGGCATATAGACTCAACTCAATCAATGAGATTTGATTCTAAGGTCTACTAGAAAATTTGATTTGACTCAATAATGTACTAGTAGTGAGGGGGTTTGCAATCCAACATATGAGATTATTTTTTAGATTATCTACGTAGAGTAAGTCATTAATATAAGACCCATATCCATGAGTATTAGTCGCAATTGACCAATTCTCATGATTTTGAATAGTCCACTTAGCACATTCATTGCATCAACAAGGGTGAAGAAGTGGATTTGAAACTAGTGAATTGAATCGCATAGCATCAATCATCACCTCTAGGGCTTGCACTTGATAACCAAGACCTCCTGAAAGGTTACCCATCCCAAGACTCCTCTAGCTCAAACGTGCTTAACTGTGGAGTTCTCCCCACAGTCAAGCCCACTTAGTTGGTTACCCCATTTGCAAAACCTTAACAAGTATTGTGCCTTATGAACTATTTAATTAGAGCTCCCTTGACTCTTTTATTTGAGCACCAATGGGCTTCCATAGTCCAACATATGAAATATTATTTTCAAGACTGTCTACATAGAGCAAGTCCTTAATCTATGACACATATCCATGAGTATTAGTCGCAACTGACCAATTTCTCGTGATTTTGAATAGTCAAATTAGCACTCATTACATCGGGTGATGCTCACGAGGGTGAAAAAGCGGGTTTGAAATTAGCAAAATTTACAACACAACAACAATCACCTTTGAGGCTTGCACCCAATAACCAGGTTTTCTCAAGAAGTCCCCCATCACAAGATTCCTCTGACTCAAGCACACTTCACTGTGGAGTTCTCCCCACAATCATAATGTAGTAGTAGTTTGACAAGTAGGCATATGTAGTTCAAGCTAGGATATTGAAGGGTGAAGTTGTAAGATTGAAGACTTGAGTTAGAAAATTGTAAGATAAATCTAAGAAGTTAAAATGAAACCTCATTTCATTGTTTAAATAGCAAGTGTTGTTTTATGGGGATGATTGATCCTTCTAAATTATAGTCGATTGTTTTTATTCTCTCATTTTTGTGAATTCATCCTCTAAATTCAATACAAGGTTAAATGATGATGTTTTGCTTACTTAGTGCTATATAATTTAGGATTGTAAATTAGTTATATATTTGTAACATCATTCCATCCACTACTAGATCGCAATAAATTCAACATTTACATTTCTTCTAAAGCTATGAATCTTATACAATGACCATAAGTTCTTATCCATATTTGTCAATGTTTTATCCACCAATCTACATTCTAACCCCTTCGAACACTTAATCAAAATTTATTTTATATATTATACATTATTCATATTATAAAGATATTTAATATTTAAAATATTATTATTACAATATTATAAAGATATTTAATATTTAAAATATTAATTTAGAATAGAATAAATATATTTATAATTTAAACTTTGAAAATTATAGGATTCAAATTGATAACTCTTATTATACATGTTCTTATTCAACATCTATTCAAACTCTCATTAAAAACACATAGAAAACATATCAAGAAGGAATATTTTCATAATTTGGAGTTGTATTTAAAACATGAGAGAATATTTTCATAATTTGGAGTTGTATTTAAGCTCTCTCTAAATTAAAACCTTATACTTTCAAGCTCTATTCTTTTCAATTTTAATATAAACTTTTTGTTTTAAAACCTTATACTTTCAAGTTCTATCCTTTTCAATTTTAATATAAACTTTTTGTTTTAAAACCTTATACTTTCAAATTCTATCCTTTTCAATTTTAATATAAACTTTTTGTTTTAAATATTTAGAATAATTTTATAACAAAACTTTATACATAGGTTTTATCAAAACCGAATTCATTAAAAATTTAAAAAAAATCTTATTTATCATTTAAAGTATTAAAATTAAATTTAAATATTTATTTTCTAAATATTATTTTTCAAACAACTAAAAATATATCTAAAATCCAAATCATGAAAGATGGAGAGGAAAATCTTGTATCAAATTTAAATGGATAGTACTTGTTATCGCACGGTTTATAGGAGGGGTTTAGATAGCTTGAGTCAAGGCTTAAAACCGGCGTAACAGGAGCTTCCCCACCCACTGTCACCTCGATGGAGAGCTCTTTCTATTTAGGATGGTTGGTCCAAGGGAGACGTCCCTAAGTAATCTGGGTTAAAGAAGGGCCAAAGGTAATGGCAAGGATAAGAAGTTCCCTTTCACAGATTACAGCCAATAAGGAGATAGTCAAGAAGAAGTCTTCCACTGGATGGCAGCTGTTTGCGAGACAAAACAAAGAAAACTAGAATATGTGCTTGCAGTGGGTTAGTACTTCATAAAATCAATGACTATCGTCTAATACATATATGAGAAAATAATCAAATGCAATTATTGATGAAGTCAATGATTGCTAAACAAAGTCAAATGACTAATATCACTTCTTCAACAAAGCATAAGAGATAAGAGCATTCAATGTTCACAATTAAAACCTTGTATTATATCATTAATGCAATAAATGTTCCAAATCAGCTCACATACATAAAGTTGTTGCATCACCTATATTGTTGCTACAACAGGTGTGACATCAAGCATAAATTTAGGTCAACAGAAAGACAATTGAGTGGAACGTTTTAGCAAATAAGCTTGTGAATACAATTAATAACTCAATGCCTATCAAATAAGGTGAAAGAAGTCACAACGTTGCATGTATGAACAAGAGATCTAGACATGTGACGTCACCTATATAACTTTTGTTGTCTGCAGTTTAGGGTTAGCTAGCCAAGGAGTGACGTTTTGACAAATTCAACTAGCAAAAAGGCAATAAAACTCCACGGCTATGATGAGAAGACTAGGTTGCACCTTTCTATCCAAGCAAAAATTCAATTTAGGCAAGACGTCATCTTATTAGGGTTAGTTTCAAAACTAGCTAGGGTTAGACGCTACGTTAGTTAGGGTTGCAATTTAAAGGTGGTTTGAAAGAATTTAAGGCATAACAAGCTCAAGAAAGAGTTTCTAGACTAGTGCCTTGGGTTAATGGAGTCAAAGGAGATGAGACTAATGGTTGAGGAAGAACTCAAACTTAAGGACAAGAGAGCTAGGGTTTGATGGTGTTGCTATGGCAAGGCCACCAACCCTAAACCCTAAGAAGGAAAGACTTACCTAGGTGTAGCTAAAGCTAGGCCTAGAGCTTCCTCTTCTCTCCTTAAGACTTGTCTGACAAAACGGCTAGCTTAGGAGCACAAATCTAGGGCTGAAAAGTGTTGCTTCATACAAGGCTTTCCAAAACCCTAGAAGTAAACCCTAGGTGTAAAATCAATTAGGCCTAGGACGCCTTCTTTCTTCAATTTGTGCTTAAAACTAACACAAGATGAGAGGGAATCTAGTGTAGCTATGGCTAGGCTAAACTCCTTCAAATCAAATGGCTACAAGCTCTATTCATGGGGACATGAAGCCACAACCTACTTGTGTGTTGGCTCCCTAGGGTTTCAAGGATTAAGCAATTAACAACAAGATAACAATAAATGCAAATGTTAAATCAACAACCATTCACTCAAGAAGTTTTGATGAAAAACACTTACAAGATCATGAAGAAAGCATAATCCACTTCCTAGTTGTAAACCTTCCAATGAATAAAAGCACC
>JASDQU010099891.1:1182342-1195633 GCA_032191745.1 Picea mariana | reverse complement strand
AGATCCTCCCAGTCCTCATCTATCATGCTTGTCGGTTTCTTTGACTTTCCATCGAAGGCCTTTTTCAATCCTTGTTGCACAAGCAGATCTCGTATATTGAGCTTCCATAGCGCAAAGCTATTCTTACCGCTGAACTTTTCACCTCAAACTTAGAACTCTGCACATTCGCCATTAGCACAAAAAATCCAAAACCACTACTTATAAAACTGAACCTTTTTATAGTGGAGGAATTTTATTATATTTAAGGCTAAACCCAAAAAACATAAACTTTAATTAAAATGTTTAAAAAAAAACTTTATTAAAAAACCATAACCCCTTCCACCCTTTTACCTTTTATTATAAAAAAGGAACCTTCTAAAAAAGCTTACCTTCATTATTTAATAAAGGATTCTCCATAATAATATAAGGGATATAGGTCACAACCATGTATTATGAATAAGACAAGAAAAAACCCTTCATATCATCGAAATTTTTTCTTTAATTTTTGGATCGTCGCACCTTTTATGAGAATCACCTACAGAAATTAGAAAATCGTCGCACCTTGGCAAAGTATATCCTGCGACGATGTCACTCTTTTCAATGTGTAGTGCCTGTGACTATGTCGCGTTGTGTGTTATGTAGTGCTTGCGTCGATGTTTCACTGTGAACTTCTATGTGCCCGCGTCGTTGTCGAAATTTTTCTAATTTCTGAAGTGTGTCTGTGACTATCGCACTTTGCCACAGGGAAAATCTGGGACGGTGTAATAAAACCCATCCTAGGTTGATCCACTTCACTCGGCTCGGCTCGGTTAACCTTCTCTTTGATCCAACGACCAAATTCTCTTCTCCTTCTCTCTCATCTCCTTCAACTCTAAGCTCTGATACCACTTGTTAGGAAGCGGAAGAAAAACACAGCATAAAACAGAGCATAAACAAGCAAGATCAAACAAACATTAAACCAAGCACAACAATCCCACAATTTGATATAGTGATGTATGTGGAAACCCAATGAGAGAAAAAAACACGGGCAATGATTATTGGTATTCTTATTATTCAAGGGAGAATTACAATAGCCTTCAGAGGCATACAATCATTCTCTCCTCACACACACTCTACTCTCTACACAGATTTCTCCCACACTCTTCACACATTGCACTCTTATCTCTATGGGTATGCTTGTATATATAACATCTATCACTCAGTTACCCAAACGGATCATGAATAGATCACATAGTTACACGAATAGTTCATAAATAGATTGCATGCATGTGCATTAACATAGTTTCATGCATGTGCATGTGACTGCATGGGGAAATTTGTTGGCATGTTTCCAACACCAAAACCCATAAATACATATATAATGGGTACCACAAAAATGTTTTAAGGTGCATAGATTATATTTTCAAAGAATACAACACACTCAACCATCTCCCACTTGTTGAACACTATGCAACGAATCTCACTTAATCACAAAATCTACTTGTGGCATCTAAGCTTATTGAATCCCTACACCAAGAAAGATTCTCTTCTCTAATACACTTTGTTAATGCTTTCACAACATTTTGCGCGATACCAACTTTCTCCATCAACAACTTCTTATCTTCAACCATGTCTCCAATAAAATGGTATTCCACCACAATATGCTTTTGTCTTAGCACAATAAGTACAGTTCTTTGTTATAAATATTGCACTTTAATTGTCACAAACTATCTTTACAACTCTCAGTAAGAAACCAACAACCAAACACATCCTTTATAACCATATAACTTCCTTACTTGTTTTAGTAGCTACCATGTACTTATCTTTCATAGTTGAGAGGGAAACTACACCTAGTGTCTTTCTCAACCAACTCATTGCTCCACCAAATAGGTTAAATGCCTAAACACTTGTGGATCACCTTTGATGATAAAGACCTCTAGCCTATTCTACATCAAGAAAACCTTTTGTACACATAACACTATATTCGGTTCGTGCCTTCTATGGTAGCATATTGCATAATATAACATGCCATGCAAATATCTAGAAAACCCCTTTACAAAAGTCCAATAGTCCTTCTAGGATTTTGACTTGTATTTGCTCAAAAATCCCACTACATGGGCAATGCGTGTTCTAGTATAAATCATGGCATTCATAAAACTTCCAACAACACTAGAACAAGGAACAAAAAATGTGTCCTATTCCTCTTCTTGCATCTTCAGACATTGTTCTGCAAATGACTTTATACTCATAGGAATATGATCCTTGACTAGTTTACATTCATTCATATTAAATGTAGTGATATTGTCTCAACATATTTCCTCTTATTCAACTAGATTCACATCTTTAAATGATCCCTCTGAATTCCCATGCCTAAAATAAAATTTAAAATACCAAGATCTATGGCATATCAATTTGACCACTTTTAATGTCATTGAAGATTACCTCTTGATTATGAATATTCTTCCTTGTTTCTAGGTTCCAAATGTTTTATCCTTTCACACCATATTTCTAACCAATAAAGATACATTTTTCTACTATTTTTTTAAACTTACTTCTTTTCTCCTTTGGACCATGCACATAAGAATCAAGACAAAAAACCATGAGATGATCAAGAGAGGGTTTTTGATGCAGGAGCATCGTACAAAAACAAAGCACGCACCTAGCCAAAGGAACAACTGGACGCGCAGATGAAAAAAAGGGCACGTTTTTATGAAAACGTTTTGAATTTTGAAATCTGAAGCATTAATGTAATAGCTAGGAGAAGCGTACTTACATTTATGTCTTGGAGATATGAACAGATCTGGAGAAATTACTCTCATCTATCGGATGTAATATGCATTTAAGTCTGTTAATGTAAAATAGGTAGATATGAATGTCAGATTAGATAGTTTAGAAGCGTAGGAGGGAAAACGGATACAGACACCCTCACCCTTGTATCATTGTAACAAGAACTTTATGATCATTCAAAATTTCATAAGCTGTAGAGTTATAGCAGAGAGTTGTAGAGAAGAACCCATGTACAGGAGCACTTGAGTTAATATATGAAGCTTTGACTCACTTTCATGGGGTTATGATGCTCATTGTTTACATTTGTTAAATGGTAGGTTTACAGTTGTTTTATTATCTCTGTTATGCATTTGTTTCAATGTTGCGTTAGGTGTATGATTTAATGTTGAGTGTATGAAGTCTGAGAGAGAAGAAGAATGAGTTTCAATTGTTTCTCTTCCTGAGAATTTCTGCAGAGAGTGCATTGAACGTTCGCAAGGTGTGCGTTGACAAGGATCTGAGTTTTATCTTAGAAAGCTCAGGAGAAATATCGTTGTTCTCATAACCAACAGAAGTGCAAGTGAGGAACAGAATCATGCAGGGTGTGCGCAAGCTGGTTGAAGCCTTAGAACTTATAAACTAAGGTGAAGGTTGAAGTACTACTGTGGCAAAGAGTGCACAGGGTTGAAGACTCAAATAACTAAAGGTTGTTTGAAAGTTTCCGCAAGGAGTGCGAGCAGGGTTCCTTTCGAGGCTTGAGTTTGCAAGTGAGAGCTCAGGAGAGATAGAACCTTTGAAGTGTTCAAAGGGAGGTGGAGATCGAAATAATCTCACGGAAGTTAAGTTTAGGTGGAAGGATGCCAAGTCAATTTGGCCAAAGATCCTTGAAGAAGAGTGAACGAACGGTGAAATCTCTTCATGGAAGAAGTGCAAAATCTCGTGGACTGTTGAGTCTCGTAGATCTGTGAGAAGGCTGGGCTGAGTGTCTTTTAGTGTTTAGGAGCTCAGGAGGAGTAGCGACCATTGGATGAGAAGCAACAGGAGCCGTTGATTCCCCTTTGAAGTGGAATTTTGGCATTTCGGCATTTCAGGGTTTGGCATTTCGGTAATTCCGATGACAAGGACGCAGGGCACTTTTCATTGAAAACCCCAAAGTCGTGAAACATGACGTGTCTTTGGAGTAGGTTTGTGGTCATAGAGGAAGTAGTTACATGGACCAAGATTTGGTCTGGGGCTAATTATCATTTAGACATTTCAGCATTTCGGCATTTCGGGGTTCGGGAAGTGGAGGAGACGGTGATTTTGGAGTCGAGAGTTTCAAACTCCTGGTTCATAGAATCCCAAAAAGGTCGGAGCCATTAGGTCTATTTCGAAATTTGGGAATTGGCACGACAAGTGATTTGGAGTCGAGAGTCGTGAACTCCTGGTACGCGAAATCCCAAAAAAGTCTGAACCGTTGGATCGAGGGAGGTTCACAGCCGTCGATCTCTCCAAAGGCAAAATTTCAGAGTTCGGGGAATCATAAGGGAAGAGGGATGACTGTAGTCTATTCGCTCGAAGTCTCGAAAGCTGAAAATAGTGGGTAATAGGTGGTGTGTGCTCATCGCATTGGAGTGGTCAACCTTCGTTGACAATTTGCATTTCGGCATTTTCCAAGAGCTATGGAAATACATCGGGACTCTCCAACTCCTGAAACCCAAAGTCCTTAGTGGCTTAAACAAAGAGTTTGATTAACCCTCGGCATGGTTTTAGTGAAGATCCTGTGTGGATCTCAGCCCGAGGGTAGGGGGTCGGTGCTCGTTGTGGTATCAGAGCCTGATTTTTTCTGTATATTTCAAGCAAAGGAAGCTATAGGAAAAGGAGTAGTCTGATACGCACCAGTTGTGGTATCAGAGCCTGATTTTGTCTGTATATTTCAGGCAAAGGGATCTAGAGGAAAAGAAGTAGTCTGATACACACCAGTTGTGGTATCAGAGCACAGAACAAATTCTTTGATTTTTGTAGTAGAGAGAAAAGAGGAAAATTTTACAACCATGCCACCAAGAAGAAGAGACAGGCAACTACTTGATCTAGCAGTGGAAAGAGAAATGCGTGAGTTACTTGCCAGACTTGATGCTATGGAGACAGTACAAAGGCTCACAGTCGATGCTAGGGATATCAGCGAGGCTGAAAGTGAAAATGAAGCTGGAAATGAAGAAGAAGAAGTTGCAGTCGAAGATGCTGCAGAAGAACTCCTATTCAGGGTTGTTGTAAGGATAGGTGCTAGAGAAAAAATGGGCATTCCCATGTATGATGGAAACTTAGATGTTGAAGAACTTCTAAACTGGATTAGAGCTCTAGACAAATACTTCGACTATGAGGTTGTCGAGGAAGATAAGAAATTAAAACATGCCATTACTAGACTTAAAGGGCATGCAGCACTGTGGTGGGATGAACTGCAGGCTGACAAATACTGCAAGGGCAAGCAGAAAATCAAAAACTAGGATAGAATGGTTGCAAAGATGAAAGCCAAATTCATACCCAAGGATTATCAAATCACTTTGTTTTGAAGGATGTAGAATTTGAGACAGAAGCTGATGTCAGTGGAGGAATACACTGAAGAATTCTATAGGATAAACATCAGAGCAGGTCATCAGGAAAGCGATGATGAAAAAGTTTCCAGGTACATGAATGGTCTGCAATATGACATTCAAGATGAGATGGGCATGATGACCATATGCTTATTAGATAGCTCTGAGAGATGAAGAGAAGATGAGATGGAAGTAAGTTCAAAGAGGCCGAGGTAGAAGTCAAGCCAGAGGCAAAACAGTTTCCCAAGACAGAACTCAGAAAACTAAAGAAGAGGGGAAGAAACCTCAACCTGAGAGAGGAGGAAGCTCACAGGGAAGGCAGTATGTTGATAGAAACACTTTTCCTCGAGCCAGAGGAAGAGGAAGAGGTAGAGGAGGTGAAGTGAAATGCTTCATCTGTGGAAAAATCGGACATAAATCCTATGAGTGTCCAGATAAGAAGAAATATGGTGGTGAAACTCACATTGTCAAAGCTCAAGGATGGAATGTTGAGACAGAAGACGTTGAGGGCAGAAGATCTTTGATGATAAGGAAATTTCTCTTGAAGCCAGAGAAGGAGGCATAGAACCCAACCCAAAGAAACAGTCTATTTCGGAATACTTGCAAAACTAAAGATAGAGTATGCAAGGTCATAGTGGACAGCGGTAGCACAGACAATCTTGTATCTACAGAGATGGTAGAAAAGCTGGAGTTGGAGATTGTTGTACATCCAAGCCCATACAAAGTTTTGTGGCTACAAAAAGGACATCAAGTAAATGTCACTAAACAATGTTTAGTTGAATTTAAAATAGGAGGATATAAAGATGAAATATTATGTGATATCATTCCCATGGATGTTTTTCATCTATTGTTGGGTAGACCATGGCAATATGACAGAAACGTAGTTCATGATGGGAGACAGAACACATGTTGTTGTCGATTAAGGATAAAGAAGTGAAAACAAAGATGAGCAACACTGTACTTCTCATGAGTGGGAAGGAACTTCTTAATGAGGTTAAGAAGAAGGAAGACACACAATTTATTGTGTTCAGGAAGCCCAAAATTGTTTTGACCAGCACAAGAATAGATGATTTACTAGAAGAAATCCAGGAGTTGCTAGGAGAGTTTTTTGATATAGTAGTGGACGAACTACCTTGTTCATTGCCACCTATCAGGAGTATAAATCATCATATCGATCTTATACCTGGAGCCAGTTTGCTGAACAAAGCAGCATATCGGTTGACGCCACAGGAAAATGAAGAAGTTAAGAGACAAGTCTAGGACTTAATGGACAAAGGATTGATTCAAGAAAGCTTGATTCCATGAGTTGTTCCGACAGTGCTCAGCCCAAAGAAAGACAGAGGCTGGAGAATGTGTACAGAATCAAGGGAAATCAATAAGATTACCATCAGATACAGATTTCCATTGCCAAGGATGGACGACTTGATGGATTTCTTGAGTGGAGCAAAGTTTTTTTCAAAGATTGATTTGAAAAGTGGGTATCATCAAATTCGAATGAGAGAAAGTGATGAATGGAAGATATCATTCAAGACGAATGAGGGGCTCTATGATTGGCTTGTCATGCCATTTGTCTTAACGAATGTGCCCGGTACTTTCATGAGGTTGATGAATGAAGTCCTGAAGGATTTCATAGGGAAATTTCTCATTGTATATCTTGACGATATATTAATTTTCAGCAAAACAGAAGCAGAACACTTAAAGCATTTAGATACAGTAATGAGAAGATTACAACAACAGAAATTGCTGATTAATATGAAGAAATCATCATTTATGAGGACAAAACTCATTTATTTAGGTTTTGTTATATCTACAAATGAACTGAAAATGGACTCGGAAAAGATAAAGGTGATTAAGCATTGGCTATCGCCAAAGAGCGTGTTTGAAGTAGGAAGCTTCCATGGTTTGGCTATCTTCTACAGGAAATTCATCCAAAACTTCAGTGGAATTAGCGCACCGATGATGGATACGGTGAAGAAAAGACACAAATCTTTTCACTGGACAGAGGAAACAGAGAAGAGTTTCAATCTGCTAAAGAAGAAGATCACTGAGAAACTAATTCTGGTTTTGCCAGATTTCAGAAAGACATTCCAGGTCAGGTGTGATGCGAGTGGATTTGCAATTGGAGCGGTCTTGAGCCAAGACGATAGGTTGATCGCATATTTCAGTGAAAATTTGAATGAAGCGAAGATTAATTACTCCACATATGACAAAGAATTCTATGCAGTCATACAAGCGCTGAAGAAATGGAGACATTGTTTGGTTCCCAAAGAGTTTGTTTTGTACAGCAATAATCACGCTTTACAATTCATGACTTGATAGGAGAAGTTGAACCAAAAACATGTTAAATGGGTTGAATTCATGCAGAATTTTACTTTTGTGATTAAGCATATTTTTGGAACTACTAACAAAGTTGTTGATGCTTTGAGCAGGAAATGTTTGTTTATGCAGGAATTCAGAGTCAAGACTTTGGGTTTTGATAACCTTAAATAAATGTACAGGGATGACCCAGATTTTAAAGAAGCATATGAGGCGTATGAGAATCCAATTCTTAGGGATAGAAGCCAATGGACTGAATACATGATCCAGGATGGATTATTGTTCAGAGGAAATCAGCTATGTATTCCAAAATGCTCCACGAGGGAGAATTTGCTGAAGGAAAAACACAGTGGAGGATTGGTCGAACATTTCAGTCATGACAAGACGTTTTCAAAGTTAAATGGCTCATATTTTTGGCTAGGGATGAGGACAGATGTCAAGAAATTTGTGGACAGGTGAAAAATTTGTCAGCACACAAAAGGAAAAAGGTAGAACACAGGGTTATACCAACCATTACCCATACCTGAAAGGTCGTGGGATGCAGTGAGCATGGATTTTGTATTGGGACTGCCAAGGACGTAGAGAGGATATGATTCAATATTTGTGGTAGTCGACAGATTTTCAAAAATGGCACATTTCATACCATGCCAGAAAACCAGTGATGCAACTCATATTGTGAACCTGTTTTTCAAGGAAGTTGTCAGACTTCATTGTTTGCCAAAGAGTATCATTTTTTATTGAGATACCAAGTTCGTGGGACATTTCTGGAGGACCTTATGGAAAAAGTTGGGGACAAACTTGTCTTTTAGCTCAGCATATCATCCTCAGATAGATGGATAGACAGAAGTTGTGAACAGGAGCTTGGGAGATTTGTTAAGAAGCTTAGTGACTAAACACCACAGTCAATGGGATGACATTCTGCCATAGGCAGAATTCACTTACAATGATTCACTCAATAGAATCGTAGGGCAGAGTCCATTCCATATTATATATGGAATGCAGCCAAGGGGAGTTTTTGAATTGAAAGATGCAAAACAAGATGAATTCAGGAGTGCAAGTGCAGAGGACTTTGCAGAAGGAATGAAGGAGCTCCATAGCCGAGTTAAGGAGTGATTGCAGAGTTCAAGTCAAGAATACAAGCGGAGAGCAGATCAACATAGGCGAGAACTTCAATTTGAAGTTGGTGATCTGGTTCTTACACATCTAAGGAATGAGATATTCCCAAGGGGAATGTATAATAAGCTAAATATGAAAAATATTGGACCATGCAAGGTCATAAGGAAATTTGGGGCAAACACATATGAGATTGAATTACCCGATGGGGTCAGAATTTCATCGATATTCAATGTTGTGGATTTGTACCCTTACAGAGCTTAAGAAGTAGGAGCAAAGAATGAGCAAGAAGAAGTCCAATGGACAAAACAAATGCCTACAGCTGAAAATCCACATATGGAAGGCATAATTTACAAGAGGATTAGCAGAAAGACCAGGAGAAAGGAGTATTTTGAATACTTGGTCAAGTGGAAAGGACATCCAGTTGAAGATGCCAGTTGGGAGGATGAAGCAGCAATTCAAAAGCATGGGAAGACCTTGCAAGAGCTCATGAACAAGAGTTCATGAAAATTTTCAAGCGAGGGAGTATGATTCAGGAGCATCGTACAAAGCCAAAGCACGTGCCTAGCCAAAGGACCAGCTGGACGCATAGATGAAAAAAAGGGCACGTTTTTATGAAAACATTTTGAATTTTGAAATCTAAAGCATTAATGTAATAGCTAGGAGAAGCGTACTTACATTTATGTCTTGGAGATATGAACAGATACGGAGAAATTACTCTCATCTGTCAGATGTAATAGGAATTTAAGTCTGTTAATGTAAAATAGGTAGATATGAATGTCAGATTAGACATCTTAGAAGTGTAGGAGGGAAAACAAATATAGACACCCTCACCCTTGTATCATTGTAACAAGAACTTTATGATCATTCAAAATTTCATAAGCTGTGGAGCTGTAGTAGAGAGTTGTAGAGAAGAACCCATGTACAGGAGCACTTGAGTTAATATATGAAGCTTTGACTCACTTTCATGGGGTTATGATGCTTACTTTTTACATTTATTAAATGGTATGTTTACAGTTGTTTTATTTTCTTTGTTATGCATTTGTTTCAATGCTGCATCGGGTGTATGATTTCATGCTGAGTGTATGAAGTCTGAGAGAGAAGAAGAATGAGTTTCAATTGTTTCTCTTCCTGATAATTCCTGCAGAGAGTGCAGTGAACGTCTATAAGGTGTGTGTTAACGAGGATCTGAGTTTTATCTCAGAAAGATCAGGAGAGATATCGTTGTTCTCATAACCAGCAGAAGTGCAGGTGAGGCATAGAGTCGTGCAAGGTGTGCGCAAGCTGGTTGAAGCCTTAGAATTGATCAACTAAGGTGACGGTTGAAGGACTACTATGGCAAAGAGTGCATAGGGTTGAAGACTCAAATAACTAGAGGTTATTTAAAAGTTGTCGCAAGGAGTGAAAGTAAGGTTCCTTTCGGGGCTTGAGTTTGCAAGTGAGATATTAGGAGAGATAGCACCTTTGAAGTTTTCAAAGGGAGGTGGAGATCAAAATCATCTCGTAGAAGTTAAGTTCAGGTGGAAGGATGCCAAGTCAATTTGGCCAGAGATCCTTGAAGAAGAGTGAATGAATGGTGAAATTTCTTCGTGGAAGAAGTGCGAAATCCCATGGACCATTGAATCTTGCAGATCTGTGAGAAGGCTAGGCTAAGTGTCTTTTAGCGTTCAGGAGCTCAGGAGGAGTAGCGACCATTGGATGAGAAGCAACAGGAACCATTGATTCCCCTTTGAAGTGGAATTTCGACATTTTGGCATTTTGGGGTTCGCCATTTCGACAATTTCGATGACAAGGAGTCGATGCACTTTGCATTGAAAACCATGAAGTTGAAAAATGCAACGTGTCTTTAGAGTAGGGTTGTGGTCACAGAGGAAGAAGTTACATGGACCGAGATTTGGTCTGGGGCTAATCGTCGTTTAGCCATGTCGGCATTTCGGCATTTTGGGGTTCGAGAAGTAGAGTAGAAAGTGATTTTGGAGTCGAGAGTTTTAAACTCTCAGTTCACAGAATCCTGAAAAGGTCAGAGTCATTAGGTCTATTTCAAAATTCAGGAATTGGCACGGCAAGTGATTTGGAGTCGAGAGTCATGAACTCCCAGTATGCGAAATCTCGAAAAGGTTTGAACCGTTGGATCGAGGGAGGTTCATACCCATTGATCTTGCCAAAGGAGGAATTTCAAAGTTTGGGGAATCATAAGGGAAGAAGGACGACTATAGGTTGTTCGCTTGAAGTCCTGAAAGCCGAAACTAGTGGGTAACAGGTTGCGTGTGCTCATCGCATTGGAGCAGTCAACCTTCGTTGACAATTTACATTTCACCATTTTCCAAGAGCTGTGGAAATACATCAAGACTCTCCAACTCCCGAAACCCGAAGTCCTTAGTGGCTTAAACAAAGGGTTTGATTAACCCTTGGCATGGTTCTAGTGAAGATATTGTGCAGATCTCGGCCCTGGGGCAGGGGTTCAGCGCCAGTTTCTTACTGATCCATGCTTCATGTGGATTTTTATCAACCATCACTGATATAGGTGATCAATTTAGTAGGAAACATGTAATATCCATTGATTTTTCCCATAATTCTTGTACTAATGTCTGACCACTTAGCATACTCCTTAACTTTGTGATCAATGGCATGATCATTCTTTATACAACTCCATTATAGTGAGTTATGTATGGAGTATATTTTTGTCTTGATATTCTATGCTACTTATAGATTTCCTCGACTTCATTTCCATGGAACTCTTCACCATTATTTGTCCTCGACATCTTTATTTTATTTATTGTTTGGTTTTCCATAAGATCTTTAAGAACTTTAAATTAGTTGAAAACCCCAATTTTTTATCCAAATAAACATATCCTTGTCTTCCTAGACAAATCATTTATAAAAGAGACATGGTATATAGATATCCATGTATTCCAAGATAAATCATTTATAAAAGAGACCTGGTATAGAGATTTTGATAGGGATTCTTAATGATTAGCATATGATAGGGATATTTGTTTCACTTTATTATTTCTGTTGTGTGCACATTATTATGGTTTATTGTGGCTTAATGTTACTTTCTTTCATGCTTCTCATGAATAATTGAGTGTATCTCCAAATATATCTATTATTACTTCTAGTTCTTATCTTTTAAGATCTTCTTGAGCCTTTCTCTCCAAGTTACTGAGATATTTTTGGTAATGTAAAGCTATATAAGGTTTGGTTTTCTTAATGGAATGGTAGTTAGATATTTGATTTCACACTTCTTGTGCAGATCTCTAATCATGAATAAGATTTCCCACACCACTGGTATCAGAGCTTCTTTCTAATCCATTATGGGTTTTGATTTATGCTCCTTGTTTCTTTGATTTTTATCCTCCAATCCAATTTGGGTTAGGGTATTCAATTCTTGCTTCTTCAACTTATAACCAATTGTATGTCACTTACAATATGTTATAGAACTATAGATATCTTCTAATTATGTTAGTAACCTATCCTATTAGTAATCATTTGTAATATACCTACATAGTTATTGACCACCTAATCCAACATTTTATCTTTGCAATGAATTCTGCCAACATTCCTCAACAATCTATTCAACTTTGCATCTATTCAACAATTTATTCAACTTTACAGTGAATTGTCCCTACTTATTTTCCAATGGGTACAATTTAGAGCATGGTCTAGCATGATGGATGCATTGATCATTTCCCTCATTTTAGAGATTCCATTTCAAGCCCCTCTCTCTCCCTATTAATAGCTAGAGGTAGGTGATTGATTTGTTTGGTATCATAGCTTGTTAGATCTATGTTACTCATCCACTACATGTCCAAAAACGTGTCCCCCCTTGGAAAATCCAATGCATGGCTATAAATTTTGGTGCTAGTATAAGAGATATACCTACTCAAGAATTCTTCAAAGTTATGTTTGGATGATCGCGAGACTATTT
This sequence comes from Picea mariana, assembly GCA_032191745.1. Taxonomy (NCBI): domain Eukaryota; kingdom Viridiplantae; phylum Streptophyta; class Pinopsida; order Pinales; family Pinaceae; genus Picea; species Picea mariana. Next base: position 1,182,982 of record JASDQU010099891.1, on the reverse strand, counting down.
TTTGGAAAGAATAGGTAGATCATGAATCATAATAATATATTTTGTAGGATCCTCTTCTTTTTGGTGATATATTTTTTGGGATCCTCTTATTATATCTATCTCCATATCCATACTCAGATCCACTTTCTTAATATTTTGATGCAGCGTGGTGGATTTGAGGGCATCATGGGGGATAACAAAGGATTGAGTGTCATGATCAATGAATTCAAATGGGATATAAAATTTACAAGTGCTCAAGTACTCTTAGCAAATCAATATCCATATAGGGAGAAGACTTGGCATAAATATAAAAGCAATGTAGATTCTTTTATATGTGATATACTGCCAAAGGGTAACATAGTGGGGATTCAAATGACTCTGGTTGGGATTTTGTATATAATAGAAAATGTCAATTTATAGTACATAACTATTAATTCAAATGGAATGACATAATAGTCGAGATATACTTGTAGGTGCAAATATTTCCTCAATATCTAAGTGTGGCAGTGTTTCAATATTCAAAGCTTTGCACAAAAGAAAGTGAATTGTATACTAGGAAATAATCCATTGAAGATGTCCTATAAGGTGGTATTTAGAATGAAATATCCCAAAAATATTCATCATCCAGGTTCATCCCTTCCACCTATTCATGCACAGGCTC
>JASDQU010099891.1:1171329-1182322 GCA_032191745.1 Picea mariana | reverse complement strand
TGAATAATTGAGTGTATCTCCAAATATATCTATTATTACTTCTAGTTCTTATCTTTTAAGATCTTCTTGAGCCTTTCTCTCCAAGTTACTGAGATATTTTTGGTAATGTAAAGCTATATAAGGTTTGGTTTTCTTAATGGAATGGTAGTTAGATATTTGATTTCACACTTCTTGTGCAGATCTCTAATCATGAATAAGATTTCCCACACCACTGGTATCAGAGCTTCTTTCTAATCCATTATGGGTTTTGATTTATGCTCCTTGTTTCTTTGATTTTTATCCTCCAATCCAATTTGGGTTAGGGTATTCAATTCTTGCTTCTTCAACTTATAACCAATTGTATGTCACTTACAATATGTTATAGAACTATAGATATCTTCTAATTATGTTAGTAACCTATCCTATTAGTAATCATTTGTAATATACCTACATAGTTATTGACCACCTAATCCAACATTTTATCTTTGCAATGAATTCTGCCAACATTCCTCAACAATCTATTCAACTTTGCATCTATTCAACAATTTATTCAACTTTACAGTGAATTGTCCCTACTTATTTTCCAATGGGTACAATTTAGAGCATGGTCTAGCATGATGGATGCATTGATCATTTCCCTCATTTTAGAGATTCCATTTCAAGCCCCTCTCTCTCCCTATTAATAGCTAGAGGTAGGTGATTGATTTGTTTGGTATCATAGCTTGTTAGATCTATGTTACTCATCCACTACATGTCCAAAAACGTGTCCCCCCTTGGAAAATCCAATGCATGGCTATAAATTTTGGTGCTAGTATAAGAGATATACCTACTCAAGAATTCTTCAAAGTTATGTTTGGATGATCGCGAGACTATTTTTTGGAAAGAATAGGTAGATCATGAATCATAATAATATATTTTGTAGGATCCTCTTCTTTTTGGTGATATATTTTTTGGGATCCTCTTATTATATCTATCTCCATATCCATACTCAGATCCACTTTCTTAATATTTTGATGCAGCGTGGTGGATTTGAGGGCATCATGGGGGATAACAAAGGATTGAGTGTCATGATCAATGAATTCAAATGGGATATAAAATTTACAAGTGCTCAAGTACTCTTAGCAAATCAATATCCATATAGGGAGAAGACTTGGCATAAATATAAAAGCAATGTAGATTCTTTTATATGTGATATACTGCCAAAGGGTAACATAGTGGGGATTCAAATGACTCTGGTTGGGATTTTGTATATAATAGAAAATGTCAATTTATAGTACATAACTATTAATTCAAATGGAATGACATAATAGTCGAGATATACTTGTAGGTGCAAATATTTCCTCAATATCTAAGTGTGGCAGTGTTTCAATATTCAAAGCTTTGCACAAAAGAAAGTGAATTGTATACTAGGAAATAATCCATTGAAGATGTCCTATAAGGTGGTATTTAGAATGAAATATCCCAAAAATATTCATCATCCAGGTTCATCCCTTCCACCTATTCATGCACAGGCTCATTTAGCTACCACATTATACATAGATGATTTTAGGGGCTAAATTTCGCAAATGGGATCATTTTCCATAGTTTTTCCCAAAAAATGATTCACTAATTTCCATTTTTTCTAAAATGATTCGCCCAAATTCCATAAAATAAATTTATTTTACCTTAAAAATCGCCAAAACTTTATAGAAACTATATAAAATCCTTAGAAATTTGAATATTTTTAAAAAAATATCACCAAACATTTTACATTTTTCATATTAAGGACTAGTAAAATTAGCCCATGTTTCTACATTTTAATATAAATTTCCATCCTTAAAATCATCCCTCGCCACATATTTGTAGAAATATATGGGCCACAAATTTAGAGACATGACATCTCCATCGAATATGGATCTCTCCATCACATGCCTAAGGTCATAAATTTATTTAAGATTTTGATATATTTATTGAATTGGGAAAGCATTGAGAAAGGAAAACTGACATATCATTGCCTTCGAGGATTAAGGAATTGAATGACATGCAACCATAATGACATTGGTAACTTTAAAAAAAAAATAGGTTTCATGTGTATTTTGCAATTTAACGTTTAAAAAAAATCAATCCCTTATACATATGAAAGAAAATATCTGATGAAAATTGTGCATTGTGTTTTCTTTTCTTCAAATGGAGAGAGTACCTTTTTTCTAATATTTTCTCAAAACATTGATTTTAAGGAGATCTTGTGTTCTAAAAAAAATATTGTGATAGAGGTATTAGCGAAAGGTATTAAATTTATCTTGTGAAATCCCTTTATCCATTATTTTGAAAACAATATTAATTTGAAAGGGAGATTTGTATCTATTGTTGAAAGGTTCCTTTATTTGCAAGCTCTCGCTACATCAAAGGTAACAACCACTTGAGCCATGGAAACATTGATGCTAGTGGAAATGGAGGCAAAACTTGCCAATATAACTATCTCATTAGTCAATAAGGTTAATGCTATTTCCATTAAAAAGCATCTCCTTGGTGTGCAAAATGCCAGGTACCCATTTACGATGGATATCAAGATTTGGAAGTTCTTCATAACTAAATTCTTGACATGGATAGATGATTTGACAATAATTTGATTCCTGTAAATGAGAGAAAAAATTTCACCTAGTTAAAGCTCACAAGGATTGTCAAGTTTTCGGTTGTAGAACATATGATGAATCAAAACCCAATCACCACTTGAACTAGTTTTGTGGATTCCTTAGTTTCATCTTCTATCCTTCCAACTACAAATATGTATGAAAATTAAGTGGAATCACTTTCATAGAGGATTCAACATGCTTGTGAAAGACTACAACCACCAATTAATTTGGTTGTGAATTCTTCTTAGCATCATTGATCTCCTAGAAAAGATTGTCTTCAAATTTAAAAGTAGATTGTAGGAACATTTTTATTGAGAGATAAAGTACATGGAAATCACCATCTTTGATCCAACATATAATTAAGCAAAATTTACCAAAGTGAATCTTTTAGATCAACACAAAAATCAATGATATTCATCCTTCTCCAATGTTTCCAAATATGTACCTTCGAAGCCTACTCCTACTTCTACATGGTCATCATCTTTTTCACAATCTTATTCTTCTTTTTATTTTATTATGTGTTGAAGTAGACATTTTTGGGTAAGTTTTGGGAATCACTCAAAAGAGGATCCCGTGACATTTTAGTAAAGGAGAAGTGTGTGCGGAAAGTAGTTAGCGCATTTTAAGGAGTTAGCACGCAAAAGACGGAAGTTAGTTAGGAGTTTTTGGGACATTTTGTCCACATTGTAATGGAATAATCTCTAATGGAAAACTATAAATATGTAATGGGTTTTGGGTAGAAAGTAGTGATCGAAAATGAGTTAAGATGAAGATCAATCGAGAGCTTTGTGTGCACTGCAACATAGAATGGCTTGGGCAGGTTTGGGTTTTTACTGAAGATCTATGTATGAGCGCAATGCACATGAATGTAATGGATATTATGAATGAATAATATAAGAAGATAGTCATTGTGGATGTAGCTCAGATTGGGGTGAACCACGTTAAAACATTATGTCTTGATGTATTGTTTATGTGTGTTATGTTTTTTATGGTTGTGATGGATGGTTAATATAGATGTGTTTATTGTTTATTGCGTAATGATGATGAATTTTTAGTATTCTAAATATGTAACTGATATATTTTTTATGATCCGACACACTTAAGTTAATGAGGAATAAATTAATGTTAAGTGGAGTAATGTCATGCACAAGGTATATTGCATGATAATTAAAGGTTAAGTAATGGAAATCATGCACACAGTAGATGACGCATAGTATGGTCATGTTGAATACCTCACTTTCCCTCATCATTGTAGAAACTGTGTTCATGCAACCCCTCTAGATGCCTCGGGTGAGACTTCACTTACTTGCAATTATTGATGTTGAAAGGGTCGGTGTCTCAGGGTTTTTTTGGTTTATTAATGATTAAACCTAGGCATGCCCATTGCTCGCCAAAAAATGGTTATGTTGTCAAGATCGAAATTCACAAATGAGGGGGATTTGGCCTAATAAGGAGGAAATTGGAGAATGGTGGAATACTAAGGAGATCGAGTTTGATCGGACTCATAATCCAAGGATCAACACGGAAGAATTGTTACAATATATGTTTTTACAGATTTACATGAAATTTTCTTTATTGACTTCCTGAATGTATTAGAAGAATGAGTACATAGATTTATTGAACAAACTCGAAAATTTATTGAATTTTCCATAAATTCTACTCAATCGTACAAGGTTGCTGAAAGAAAATTCTTCAAAAGACTATGTGGAAGATACCTGAAGTCAATATCTACATAAATTGATATTTTGTTGTGTGAAAAAAATGTTATGATGATGGAATTGCTAAGCACCTTCGTGCACATTGGGGAAGTGGGGGCTTATTGGGGAATGATATGAGCATAGAAAGGGATGAAAAGAAAAAATGAGGAATGGACACAATGAGGATGTCGAGTGAAGAAGAGTGTCTAGCCAATGAAGAGATTGGAATATTATGTAATGGTAAGATATTTAGACCCAATAAGAAGAGGATTGTGGGTCGGAGAGAAGGGCAGCACAATGAGATCGATGAGAGAGAAATTATTGCAATATTCTAGATTGAAGGGGAGTCTATGCACATAAGAAAATATATGTCAGCCTAGTCTAGTAGAAGAGGACTCCACTTAGATGGGGAGTCTATGCACATAAGAAAATATATGTCAGCTCAGTCTAATAGAAGAAGATCCCACTCAAAGAATGAGTGGGATCCTCTTCTATTAGACTGACGGGTTCTTGGTTGGTGCAATCAAAGAATGAATAGGGCGGATCCTTATTCTCACTGTCACACCTAATTCTTGTCGAAGAAGGCAGTAATTTAGGACCAGAATACCGGCTTGACTCTTATCGGCACCACCTCCTTCAATAGTTTTGGCAGATTGGCTTCTAATATGTTATCGACAAATTGCATTTGGGGCATCTAATCTTTGCTTACTAAAATATTTTTTTATATACCTCATATAGTTTTATTTTATGGATCAAAGTTCTAATAACGTAGTTGACATAGCTATTTAAGTACTTTTACACTTTTGATTGGAATGGGTTGAGTGAAATTATGAGTTTAAAGTATAAGTGGAACTATGTATAAGTAGAATTATGAGAAACAAAAATGAATAAAGAGTTAGCCAAAATCATACCAAAAAATATTAGAGAAAAGAGTGAGTTTTTCACAATTATTTAATCTATATTATTGAATAATTTAGCATAGATCTAACTTACTCCTAGATCTATGAAGCTTGGAGAGGATTAAATTTCTTGAGTTGTAAATTTTTTTTATCATTTAGTATGAAGGAATTAATACATGTAATGGAACGCCTCAATAAATTTGATCTCTCTCCATGTTTGATAAATCCACTTATGATTGATGTACATTGTCTTAAATTTTCAAATGTTATTGTCATATATGTATTTATGTGACAACACCTATGTCAAGTACTAATTTGTAAAAAATAAACATGTATGCAGGCATGTATATATAACATAAAAATAATTAAACATATGTATTTACTACATAAATGTGAATAGGAAAGTATCTATTAGTAAGGTTTCCTTTGGGTTCGAACTGATTACCTCTAAGGATGAACATAACTTGTACATGTATGAACATATTTTGTAATGTAGTTGGGTGGGTGCAAGTTAATGATGGTGTCTCATGAGGCGTCTCTGCTAGCTTGGAGGGATGATTCAAGGTGTTTTTGCAATGAATTTGAATATGGTGTAAAGAGATGAAATGTAGGAAATCAAATTAGCTTTCCAAATATATAACTTTTATTTATAGAATTTTTGTATAACTATGCAAAATTTGTTTTTTAATTCTTTACACACAGACACTATGATACAACACAACTTCGATTTTTAATTATTAGTTCTATTATTGGCACATGTTGAAGACATTGTTAAAGATAGAGTTATGAATCCAAAGGGGTTGGCCAAGTGGTGGCAGAATGAGACAAGTTCTGGAGTTAACTTAACTTCAAAAAGACACATTCCAGATTTATAGAAGAATCTGTGAACATGTGTAAAGTTGAATCTGACAGGTGGTCAGTGAGAAAGAGGATCAAGATAAGTGTCACAAGTCCTAGCCAAAACAAAAGAATTCATGATAAGGGAATGGGACATCATTCCTAAAAGGCGAATTTGATAGCTTGAGAAAGGCTACGAACAAACTGACTTGACACAGTAAAATTTTACAAAGATTACACACAACAATTGGAGCTCGAAATTATGCAAGTGGCCACACAGGCATCCCCTTGGATTTTGAACTCATCTCAGGGGTAACAAAGGTGAAAAAGACTCTATTCTAAGGTTGGGAGGAAAATGGTCTTCAACGTGTGGTTTCCCCAAAGTTCCACATTTTATTTCTTGTTATGAATATGTTGATTTAAATATTACCGTGTTTTTATTTGTACATTAGTGTGGCTAAATTCTCTGGTATAAATAACTGATAACAATATTATAAATTAATGCCCATTATATGGCATGCCTATGTCTATCATAAGTTCAGGTAGAAAAACTATGAAAGAAAGTTAATAGAAATTATGATCCTAGATCTATGAACATAATCATACTACCAATAGTAAAGAAATGAAACTTGTAGGTAAAAACCTCGTTAATAAACCATAGTTTTATTCGTATAAGAGACTTGTATGGAAGAGAACAAAGTTTCAACAAATACAATGTATTCTAAAGGAATCGACACATATTAGGGATTCATTACAGAGTTAACAAAATACACTAGGTATGTATCCGAAAAGAAAATAGTTACAGAGTTCACAGAATACACTATGCATATATCTGAACGGAAAATTGTTACAGACTTAACAAAATATGCTATGCATATATTTGAAAGAAAATCATTCCAGAGTTTAAAAAAATACACTGTATTTATTCGAAAGGAAATCATTACATTGTATAGAAGCTAATGAATGATGACCGTTTATGTCCAACAAGGGAGATAACAGTAAAGAAACTAGGGTTATAAATGATAATTGTATATCAATAATAGATTATTACAAATCATAAAATGCATAGGAATCAATCCCGAGTTACGGATTTTCATGAATATACAAATTATTCAGTCAACTAGCTATAACAATAGATCAGTCCTAAATTATGGTGCCAAACTCAAAGGTAGTTAAGGAATGGAACCAAAATACCTTTCTAATCAAAGGTATTCCTGAATCTCCATGGTACCAACCTTTTTTGTACCTGTACATCAAACATCAAACAAGTTAGGATGTCGTACGAAGTTAATTAGGCAACATAAGTATATACACAAATAAAAGACTAACTTACCATGTATGTACCGAATGTCCTTGTATCTTCGTTCATCGCTTGAAATGCACCCAAATATACAGGGTGTTGAATGGTTGATGGGCACCCTCGCAAGAAATACGCAAGGCCCATCATTAGTCATTTACCTGAGAATAAATGTATCAAGGTTTACATAAAATATTAAAGAATATTTTAGAGAACAATTACGACTATATGTGAAACCCAATATTCTATTTAACATGAGTCCTAACTAGGTTCAAATCACATAAACAATTTGAATAGGTTCCTCGGACTAGAAAATAACGAGTCCAGGGGTAAGACCCTTCAGACCAGAAGCTAATCGGAAGAGAAATATCACCATGGCCAAAATATAACACTAAGGATTATATAACAGACTTAGACAGTGAGTAAGAACTTCGCTATGGAAAATGTTGTAGAGACATTTAGACAGAGCTAACGAAATAACAATTACCCACCACCGTGAGCTAATGGCTCGAATAATAGAAACTTACAGAGAAACAAAATGACTAAATAGGTTGTTAAATCTCTTACCAGCTTAGGGTCAACAAAACCATATGAAATCTAGCAACGCTATGAATGCCTATCACTCGCACAAATAAATCACTCGACGCTATGAAAACCTCTCAGAGTAAAACAAAGAGGAGAGAAAGAAAAAATCGTGAAGTTTGAAATAAGCCAAACTAGGGAAACGTTGGAAGGGTTAAGGCTAAAAAGAAAATCCTTTCACTTGAAAACACGATGACCCTACGCGTGTACGTGCTCAAGACAAATGTCGAGAAAAACTCATCTCTAGATGGTAACCACATGTGGCACATGCAATATCGTATGATATGCTGCTAATGATGGAAATTTGGTGGGAATTGAATTAAGAATGGTACTAATATGAGTTTAATCACCTTGTAAAAATAGACAATAACTCCACCTATGCCAAGTGTTATCCATTGAATGATACGATAGAGCCTATGTTAATGTATATCAAAACCCATATTAATATATGTTGAAAAGTGAAACCTGATAATGTATGACAAAACAATGAAATAGCTTTGGGTGACATTTATATGAGGTATGTTAGCAAGGATCATATAATACAAAAATTCAAACGCTATGTGAACGAGGAGTATCAAGTAGAAACATTATCCATAAGAGGGCTACAAAAATAAATAATCATTGTAAGACATGTGTGTGTGTGTGTGTAGAATTGAACTTGTCCTCAATTCGCAATAGGTATAACAATGGAATATGGAAACTTAGCATATATATAGGTTATCAATTTACTGAGTCTTATGGAATAGGACTTAGGGTAACCTCAAAATATATTGTTAAGTATGGAGTTGCTCAACTCACTTTAGTATAGAATAATATAACTTAGATGGTGAGAAGTTATGAAGGAAGGGAAGTAAAATAGACTATTATGGTTGCACAAATTATATATATATATATATATATATATATATATATATATATATATATATATATCATTGTTGTAGGTTAAAACACTTAGCCTTTTTATGCGCTTCATCACAACAAAAATCTAACATGTAAAATTGTCTTGATTTTCTTCTTAACTCTAAGAAGGAAAATAAATTGATTTTGCAAGAAAATGAAAGAAGTACCTAAATCTCAGGGAGATGAACATAATCAAGAGAATCCTGAACAAGGGAATGTAGGTGATGGACATATCTGGGTGGATTTGAATAATGACAGGCATTTAGAAATTATAAAGACAGTAGCGAATGTGAGAGAAGAACTAAAAACAATGAGAGAATATAAAAAAAGAATTATAAAGACTCAAGAGGAACTAAATGCAACTCTATTGGAGAATTTATGCAATCAAAATACCGATAAAAATAAGGGGCAAAATTCTAGTAGTTCTAAGATACCCCAACCAAAGAAGAAAGCAAGAAAATTGGAGTATCCTGAATCTGAGACAAAGTCAATATGAAAGGACATGGAAGACATAGAAACATCTACTGAAAGTAGTTATAGTCCTAAACAAACAACCAGAAAAGAAACCTAAAGAACATGATGAAGTCATGGGAGAATTTAAGAAGATTAAACCACCAACCTTCAATGAGGAAGTGGATATTGGCGAGGAAGAAGATGTGTAGCTCTCTGGTATGCATAAATATTTTCAAATCTACAATTATTCAAGTGAGTTTAAATCTCGGGTGGATATTTACAATCTGACAGAAAAGTCAGACATATGGTGGTAGGATATAAAAAGAGTGAAAAGTATTAAGAAAAGGAAAATCACCTGGAGAAACTTTAAGAGATATTTTAAGAAACAATATATGTATGAACAGTATTATAAGGGTAAATCCAAGGCATTCTATGAAATGAAACCTAGAAATCTTACAATGAAATATTTGTGTAGTAAGTTTTTGAGTTTGCATCATTATGTGCCTTATATTGTGGATGAAAAACCAAAGATTCAATGATTTTTTAGTTTACTTAGATAGTTCTTATAAAGATCAAATTGAGTTTGATAACCCAAAAACATTGGAAGAAACCATGAGGAAAGCCAAACTCTGTTTTGAGCAGTATAAAAATAGAAATGAGAATTATAAGAATTGGAATAGGAAAAAGGTTGAGATTTTTTACCCTAAGAAGAAAGGGGGAGATTGCCCTAACATAAATGATGATAAGATATTTTAGGGAAATAATAAGTTCAGAACAAGTAAACCCTTCAATCATCCTAAAAATAAGGGTCCCAAACCACCAACCTTCTTCAATAAATAAACTACCCAAAAAGAGACAATAAAATGTTGGGAATGCAATGTTCCTCATTACTATAAAGATTGTCCTCTTGGGAAGGAGGGAAATAACAATGTACAAACAAAATAGGAATAAACTACAATTGGTGAGTTGGCAAGGTCTACAACAAAAATCAACGCAACCTTGTAAAATCGATAGGAAGATCATCAAACTTCAATGGTGGAAATTGAAGGTATGATACATAATCAAGCAGTTATTGTTTTAATTGATCTAGGTGCTAGTTTAAGTTATATTTCACCAAGAGTGGTAGAAATCTGTAAGTTACACAAAGTAAAGTTTGAAAAGCCTTGGTTAGTACAATTAGCTACAGGAACTATAAGGAGAATTATAGATGTTAAAAACTCCGGACTTGGTATGAATGAATTAATAACATATATAGACTTAAACATATTACCTTTACGGTCTTATGATGTGCTAATCGGTATGGATTGGCTGGAAAATTTTTAAGTGGTCTTAGATTGTTACAATAAAACATTCACCTCTGTATATGAGAGGGGTAACATTATAAATATTAAAGGAGTATCAATGCATGTTAGTATTAGAGAAATAACAACCTTACAAGTTAAAAGATGCATTCGAAAATGGTTTAAACTACTTGTTGTGCACATAAATTATAATGAAAAAGAGGAAGGTAATAATGAGTTAGATAACTTTACAGTATTACAGAAATTTCAGGATGTATTACAAGATGTTCTTGGATTACCTCCTAAGAAATAAATAGATTTCTCCATAGACCTAATACTTGGAGTAATATTTGCTTCAAAATATCCTTATAGGATGAATATCCTAGAGTTAAATGAATTAAAAAGTCAATTGCAAGAATTGATAGATAAGGAATATATCTAACCAAGTATGTCTTCA
>JASDQU010099891.1:1132145-1150090 GCA_032191745.1 Picea mariana | reverse complement strand
TATATATATATATATATATATATAAACCAACATATTATTTATAACCTTATGTTATAAAAAAGAACCCATGAAGGAGAGGTTCGAGGGGATCGAACCTATGATCTCCTCCATATATTCCAAATGCCTTAATTGTTATTCCAAGGGTGCCTCATATTATAGGATCCCAACCAATTTAAACATTAATGTGTGCCATGGAGTTCGGGCAGGAGGTTTGGGCCCAGGCCCTATTTAATGGACATGAAGTTCTAAAGCCGGACACACATCCTAAGGTTGGACACACATACCAATATAGACACATATATTGAGGATAAAATACAATACAGAGTGTCTAGAAGTGCATGTCAATAGAATATAAGTTTATGTGTTGCATAGATTTGTGTTCCATGAGGTACATATATTGAGGATGAAGTACAATACAGAGTGTCTAGAAGTGCATGTCAATAGAATATAAGTTTATGTGTTGCATAGATTTGTGTTCCATGAGGTACTTTGTCCCAACATAGGCATGTTTATACTCAATTTTCTCATTTTCTCGAGGAGCATGATGGTGATATTATTTTTGTGCTAAGATGATGTCTATGAAAGTATTAGTCTAGATTTCCATTAATGAGTGCCAAAGTGCATTGTTTGGCATGTAAAGAGGGTAAAATTGAGCCAGTTTAGAATATGGTCGACTTTATACTCATTTTTCTCATATTTTCGTAAGGAATTCAACAATATACTCTATTCTTGATTTTGAGAAATCGAATCTGAGAGATACTTCAAATTTTGATTTGTAAGACCATTTTGTACTGTAATTTGACATTTTGAGATTATGAGAAACAGTCTCATTGGTTTAAAAGGGAACTCAAATATGTAGTAAAACATGTCATCAATCTTGTATATTTGAATTATTTTATTTTCTTCTATGTTATCTCATTATTCTTCAAGTTATTCATCATTTATATGTTTTTGTATAATAAGAACATCATCATTTTTCTACAAATCACCTCAATACAATCAAGAATTATTGTGAATCAAGCTAGATTCTAAAATGGTTTTTTTTTAAGATTAAGATTGGTATCTATGGATTTTTGGATCAAGTAGTATCAGATCTAGGTTGACGTGTATTTTCAAGTTAATGTGACGAGGTCCAAGACTCAAGTTGGTGAATATTTTGAAGACTCTTGTTGAGAGGAAAAAATGAGTAAGTCTCTCATGAAGTTAAGGCTACAATAGAGCATTAACTGATAGATTCAGAAGGAGAAGTTTGAATTAAGGATGCAACTACAATCTCTCGAAGAAGAGAAGAAGAAGCTTCAAGATCGATTGATATGTAATGAGGAATTCCATATAATTATTTTTCATGAGTTGGAAAGGAACTTGTAGACTAAAGAAAAGGTATTGGCACCACTAGCACCATTCCATGAAGAATAACAATTAGAGAATGTAAAGTCTCTAATGCAAGAGAAACTAACTCCTTCAAAGGGCATGATTGATAAAGATGATTCTTTTTATTCTTCTCTTACCCATCAATATGGAGAATGCTCAAGGATGAATGAAGTAAGGAGAACTTCCAATGAAGAGGTCCTTCATAAGTAGTTAGTATTACCTTCCATCCCAGGGAAAGGTAACATATGTAAGACATCTCTAGGAAGAGATGTGCATTCTAAAGAGGGAATGAAGAAATTTTCCACTGGTAATATTGGTATATGGCATACATATCCATGTGCTTCCTACATAACTAGTAACCATAATATGGATAAATGTTGAAGAAGATCATCCATGCAATAAAATCCATCCAAGAATAAGGCTAAAGATAAAGGTAATTTCTCAAAGCAAAGGAAAAGGGGGAATGACAAGAAGGGATCGTGGTTCCAGGATGGGAACAATGCACTTTTCTCTTATAGTGGTAAGAGTGGACATGACATAGAGAGATTTTGGACACTTTATCCACACTTACGTCCAAATAAGAACCAAATAAATGTAAAGGCACTTCCAAGAAGATAGGTAGCAACCCCATGTAAATTTAATAGTCTTGTTGAAATATTCAAGAAAAAATATTTCTTAATGGTTGGTCTTAACAAGGTGACATATGAAGACATCGAGGTATGGTTCATTGAAAATGGCTCATCTCACCACATGACCATGATGAGATTAACATTCCTAAATTTCTCAAAGATCGACTCAGATTTATATGTATTATCTAGAACTAATACTAGACAAGCAATAAGAGGGTATGGATATGTAAGATTCCAGCTCGAGTTGGGAGGAATTCTGGGAATAGAGCATATGTTATATGTTCTATACTTGAAAGTAAACATATTGATGTAGACCCCCACCCACTCCTATGGCCTACACGAACTCTCGGTCTAGGGTTGATCATCTTCGGGAGCTGAAATAGCTCACGAGCTCTTTTTGATCCCTCAAATCCACAACACAGGCCTTAAAACCCTCTTTCTCGAATACAAAATCCGCTTTTTGGGGGTCCTCGGGCACTATAAAATCCTTTTCAGGAACCATGGGCCAAAATTCTAGTCTTCACAGTGTTCAATACTTCGAGACTATCAAGCTTCATGAGTCTCAGCAAAATAGGACTCCAATCCTTCCAAACACCAAAGTAATAGAGCGGTGATTCACAGCAGGGATCAACGGCTCAAAACATCTACTCCAATATACGATGGGGATGTATTTCATGAATTCAAGATTTGGCAAGTCCTCTCATTCCAGCAAAGTGTGCTCCTAGAGATATGAAGTCTGAAGTAGATCGGACAACTCCTATTCTCCCACCAGATCGACGATTGACGGTCACTTTGCAGCTTCGGGCTTCGGGACTTTTTGAAGCACCACACCACAGTTCTCCTGGAGCATCGGACTTTCGAATACACGTATGGAAAGAAATCAACATCTCGCATCTCCCCATCGACCAATAGCCATGATTCACTCTAGGATTCTGGGCTTTGGGAGTTTTGGATTTCTAACTCTTTTAAAACCTCTAGAGCACCAAACTAGCAAACTTGTGAAGGGTTCAAATCAACGGCCACTACACTCTGTCAAACGGATGGACCAGATCTATTTTGGGATTCGCGTGTCTGGGTGTATGTTTTTTTCAAAGCCTTATATCTCCTGAACGTCAAAATTTCAAAGGACCTCTCCTTCCTCCATGTGTCCTCCTTCCTCCATGTGTCCTCCTTCAAATCAACGGCTATGATAAATATCGCAGTTTGGGACTTCAGAAATACTTGCTTCTAAGAAATATTCACTCCTTTTCTCTAGAGTAATAGCTCAATAAACCTCTGGATCTACTGCCATGTGTCCTCCTCTATCGACGGCTCAGATTGACATCAGAATTTAGGACTCTAGAGGGATCGAACACTTATTCCCTCTATTCTCCCAGACTTCTACTCTTCCGTATTTGATGTTATGATGACACATGTCCTCAGGAAGTGGACGACCATGATTGGCTCCAGCCTTGAGGCCTTTGGGGATCCTGATTCCTCCATTATCTATTCTCCAAAACTCTTGAATACAAAAATTTTGAAGGACTTCAAAGGTTAACCCTTGCAAAACTTCTTCATATCTGGTGGCAAGGAGAGATCTTGGATCATCTCGAATGAATCTTGTATGTTCGACCCTTAAAACAAATAAAATTCTTCTCATTCTAGATTTTAACCACTAACCTTAATGAGATTTGTTCCTTGAGGTATTTCATACCTTTGGTGCACTCCTTGCGTCCTTTGAACTTATGAAATATTTTGGACGTAGAGATTTTTTCAAAAATCTCCCTACGCACCTCTTGCGCTCATCCTCTCTAAGATGTCTTCAACACTTCGACTAAGTGTTGGCCCTCCTCACACTTTGCACGGGTCTTCTTCAAACTCTTCTCTTCATCGAGCGATTTTGCACTCCTTTCACTTCCTCTACAAAGTTTCGTGATACCTCTTCTAAGATTTTGAGTCAATCTTGACTTGGCCTTCGCACTCCTTGCAGGAACTATGCAATCCTTGCACCAGAACTCTCAGAAGAGAAACAATTGAAACTTATAGCAACATTAATAGTTCACGCATCTAGCTATGAAATGAATACTCATGCACATTAAACACATAAAACAAAAAAAAACATCACATGGACTCAATTAAATCAGACGAATACAACAACATACATTTGAATTCAAACCTCTATGCTTGTATTCCTTTAGTAAAGTATGTACATGGACTTATACAACTCTCTACAACTCTCTACAATGACTAGCAGCAATAACAATAGCATTCAACAGGCTCATTTGGGCATCATTTACATATATTTATCCACGGAGAGGCTTCTCAATCCTTCCTACCGACTATCTTAGTGCTATCCTATCACAATTAAAAACACCTATCTACTAAGGCTTATTACAATAAATGGCCATTACATTCATATACGAGTTGATACCCAATATCTGTACAATCCTAAATTGCATTAAAGCACATACAATCTCCTACGATATCATGAAATGGATCAAGCATCCAAGCATTAAAATATCTTTAATTACAACACTTACAAAATATCAAAATAATGTGCTCTCCTTGGAATCCAAACTGATTTGAAATGTGTGCACTGGGTGCTTAGTTGTCCTCTACTCAGCCTATTTAATTGTTGATGGCGATGCTCCTGCATCATAATCCTATGGACAAAAATATTCATGGGATCCCACCCATGAGATCTTGTACAATTTTTCCATGCTTCTGAATATCAGGTTCAGTTACCCAACTAGCATCCTCTGCTGGGTGATATTTCCACTTCACCAGCTACTCAAAATAAGTTTTCCTCCTGGTCTTCTAACTAATCCTCCGATCTATACTTTTCTCCATCTGTGGATTTTCTGTTGTGGGAATTTTCTTCTCCCACTAGATCTCCTTCTGATCATTTATCCCCTTTGTATCATCCATTCTGTAAGGGTACAGGTCTATGACATTGAATATGGGTGATATTTGCACACCTTCTCACAGCTCAGTTTCATAAGCATTAGCAGCAAATCTCCTGAGAACTCTACATGGTCCTAGTTTCTTCATCTTTAATTTGTTATATGTTCCCCTTGGGAACCTTTCCTTTCTCATGTGTGATAAAAATTAATCTCCAACTTCGAAATGAACCTCTCTTATTTTCTTATCAATTCGACTCTTATACTTCTAAATCCTATCCTGTAGTTGTCCCTTTATCTGATCATGAAACTTCTACATCTTTGTAGAAAATTCTTCTTCTCCTGCATTTTGGAACTCATCATGTCTCAAATGTCTCAACTTTGAAATTCCTCTCAGATGCATTCCATACACTATTCAAAATGGACTTTTTCCAGTGCTTCGGTTCAGATAATCATTATAAGCAAACTCTTCCTAGGGAAAAATTTGATCCCATTGATTGTGATGTTCAGTGACCAAGATCCTCAGCAAATTACCGAAACTCTGATTTACCACCTCAATCTGTTTGGTTGTCTAGGGGTGATATGATGAACTGAAGGACAAGTTTGTCCCCATATTTTTCCACAGATTTCTCCAAAAGTGTCCCACGAACTTGGTATCTCTGTCTAAGACTATACTTCTGGGAAAGCCATGTAATCTCACAACCTCATTGAAAAAGAGATTTTGTATGTGAGTAGCATCACTGGTTTTCTAGTATGGTATGTAGTGTGTTATCTTCGAAAATATTTCAACTACTACAAATATGGAATCACTCCACCTATGGGTTCTTCGCAATCCCAACACAAAATCCATGCTTATCGCATCCCACGACATGTATGGAATAGGCAATGGTTGATACAGACTAGTGTTCTACTGCTTCCCTTTTTCATATTGGCAGACTCTACATCTGTCCACAAATTTATTCACATCGTATCATATACCTGGCCAATGGTATGAATAAATCAATTGTGCATAAGTCTTACCATGACCGAAGTGTCCAACCAATCCTCCACTGTGTTTTTCTTTCAACGGGTTGTCTCTCATTGAGCATTTTGGAATACATAGTTGGCTTCCTTTGAACAATAGTCCATCTTGGATTAAATACTATATCCACTGACTTTGTCCCTTAGAAAAGGGCTTCCACATGCTTCATAATCGTCTTTAAAATATAGATCTTCATGATACATTCCCTTAAGGTGTTCAAACCCTAAGGTCTCCATTTGAAATTCCTACATAATCAAACATCTCTTGCTCAAAGCATCAACAAATTTGTTAGCACTACCACTAATTTTCTTGATAATAAAAGTAAAATTATCCATGAATTCTACCCATTTAGCATGTCTTTGGTTCAATTTCTCTTGTCTGGTTATGAATTGTAAAGCCTGATTTTCATTGTACAAGACAAACTCCTTTGGAACAACGTAGTGCCTCCATTTTTTTAGAGCTTGTATTACAACATAAAACTCCTTATCATATGTGGAATACTTTCTCTTAGTTTCATTCATCTTCTCATTGAAATAAGTAATAGGATTATTGTCTTGGATCAATACTGCACCAATAACTACTCCACTTGCATCACATCTCACTTGAAATGTCTTCTTAAAATATGGTAGAACCAAAATCGGTTTTTCTGTTATCTTCTTTTTCAATACTCTGAAGTTGTTTTCATCTTTTTCTATCCAATTAAAATATCGATGCTTTTTATTTATGGTGTCAAAATGGGTGCACAAATTCCACTGAAATTCCTGATGAATTTTCTATAAAAACTTGCTAATCCATGGAAGCTTCTCACCTCAAATATGCTTCTCGTAGTAGGCCATTCTTGGATTGCTCTCACCTTCTCTTTATCCATCTTCAACTTATTTGAAGAGATCACAAAACCCAAGTATATCAATTATGTCTTCATGAAAGAGCATTTCTTCATATTTATCAACAACTTCTCCTGCTGCAAACTCCTCAACACTAGTTTTAAGTGCCTCAAATGTTCTCCTTCAGTCTTGTTGAAAACTAAAATATCATCTAAATACACAATTACAAACTTACCAATGAAATGTTTAAATACTTCATTCATCAATCTCATGAATGTTCTTAGGGAATTAGTCAAGGAAAATGGCATGACAAGCCATTCATGCAACCCTTCATTCGTCTTGAATGTTGTCTTCCATTCATCTCCCTCTCTCATTCTTATCTGATGATAGCCACTCTTCAAGTCTATCTTGGAAAAATAATTTGCTCCACTCAAGCAATCCATCAAATCATCCATTTAGGGTAAAGGGAATCTATACCTGATGGTGATCTTGTTGATGGTTCTAGAATATGTGCACATTATCCAGCCTCCATCTTTCTTCGGACTTAACATAGTTGGTACGACACATGGACTCAAACTTTCTCTTACCAAACCTTTATCCAACTTCTCTTGGACTTGATTCTTAACCTCTTCATTTTCTTGAGGTGTCAACCTATATGTTTCTTTATTTGGAAAACTCACTCCTGGAATAAGGTCAATGTGGTGACTGATACTCCTAATGGGTGGTAAAGAACGAGGTAACTCATCCACCATGTTATCAGAAAAATTATCCAACAATTCTTAAATATCTACAAGCAGATCATCCACATAAATTCTTGTGAGGATGACTCTAGGATTTCTCACCACAGCAAACTGCATCTCCTGTTCCTTCTTGACTTTTTTCAAGAGTTCCTTCCCACTCATGAGAAGTATGCTTGGGATAGATTCTTCCTTTACTTTCTTATCCTCCATTGGAAACAACATATGTGTACGGCCATTCTTCTCAACGATGTAAGTATTTTTTTTCCCATCATGTATGACATTTTTTTCATATTTCCATGGTCTTCCCAACAAAACATGGAAATGTCCATAGGTATGACATCACATAGAATCTCATCCTTATAACCTCCTATCTTAAATTCAACATTGCATTTTTTACTTACCATGACTTAGTGTCCCTTCTACAACCACGATACCTTGTATGGGTTTCGATGTGCAGTTTTCTCCAGCTCCAACTTTTCCACCATTTTCATGGATACTAGATTTTAAGTACTCCCACTATCTATGATTAATTTTCATACCATGTCCTTGGTCTTGCATGCAGTCCTGAACAGATTGTTTCTCTGACTTGGCTCTTTTCCTTCTTTCTCTAGTTTTAAGAGAACCTTCCTCATCATGAGGGATCTCCCATCTTCTATTGCTTTTGCCTCTACATTCCTCCTTTGAGCTTCAGAAATGTGATCTTCTCCACCTCCTTCTTTCTTCCTCTCAGGATATTCCCAAGACATATGCCCTATCTTTCCACGGGCATAACATTTCACTTCTCCTCCTCTACCTCTTCCTCTTCCTCTAGAAAAAGATTTTTTGACACCATATTGTCCCCATCGAGAAATTCCTCCTCTTTCTATATGACCGTGATACTTTCTAGATTTAGTTCTGGGTTTCTGGAATTTCTCTCTTACGGTTCCTCTACCTTTTCTTGGAATTTTTCCCCTATTTCGTTGGCTTTTTTTTCTGGCCAACTTCTCCTCTGCTTTCAGTGCCACCTGATAAGTATCGTCCACCATTCTTACTATCATCATATTGATTTCCTCCTGAATTTAATACCTCGGTCCATTAATATACATGTTAACTTTTTCTTCATCACTCTCTCGATGTCCTACTCTGATGTTCAATCTATAAAACTCCTCATTGTACTCCTTCACTAACAAGCCCTTGTGTCTCAAGCTATGCAATCTCCTAAATAGATTGATCTGATAGTCTTTGGGTATGAGCTTAGTTTTTAACTTAGATACCATCCTATCCCATCTTTTTTTTTTTTNTTCTTACCTTTGTGTCTTTTGTCAGCTTGTAGTTCAACCCACCATAGCGCTACGTGTCCCTTCATTCTGGTAACAACATGCTTCACTTTATTTTCATCATCGATCTCCTCATAATAGAAGTAATTTTCTAAATCCCTTATCCAATCCAACAACTCCTCAACATCCAAGCTTCCTTCATACATCAGTACTTCTATTTTTTCTCTGGCCCCCATTTTTACAACAGCTCTCAACAAGCGTTCCTCTGCATCATCTTCTCCTACAACTCCTTCTACTTCCATTTCTTCACTCACAGCTTCATTGATGTCACCAACAAGAGTTTATATTCTCTGTGTTGTCTCCATGGCATCCAATCTCACACAGAATTGCCTCATTTCTCGTTCCATGGTTGGATTTGCTACAGGTATCTCCCTGCGTCTTCTGGGTGGCATGGTTATGAAATTTCTTTCAAACATAGCTTAAGTCAGGCTCTAATACCACTTGATGCAAACACCCACCCACTCATGGGGCTTGTGTGACCTCCTGGTATAGGATCGATCAACTTTGGGAGATGAAACATCTCACAGGCTCTTTCTAAGCCCTCAAATCCACAACACAAGACTTAAAACCCTCTTTCCTGAATGAAAAATCCACTTTTCGGGGGTCCCTGAGCACTAGCAAGGCCTTCCCAAGAATCGTGGGTCAAAATTATAGTCTCTGCAGAGTTTAGGACTTATAGACTATAAATATTCGTGAGTCTTAAAAGAATAGGACTCCAATCCTTCTGAACACCAAAGTAACGGAGCGTTGAACCACAGTAGGGATTAATGGCTCACAATATCTTTTTCAATCTACGGCGGGAATTTATTTCATGAATTTGAGCTTCAATAAGTTCTCCCATTCCAACACAGTGTGATCCTGGAGAGCTGAAGTCCGAAGTAGATCGGACAACTCCTATTCTCCCACTAGATCGACGACTGTCAGTCACTTCGCAGCTTCGGGCTTCAGGCTTTTTTGAAGCACTTCACCACAGTTCTCTCAAAGCATCGGACTATCGAATACACACATGACAAGTAATCAACAACTTGAACCTCCCCTTCGACCAATTACCACGATTCACTCCAAGACTCTTGGCTTCAAGAGTTTTAGATTTCTAATTATTTTAAAACCTCTGTAGTGTTAGGATAGCGAACTCGCGAATGGCACAAATCAACGACCACCACACATTGTCAAGCAGATGGCCCAAATCTATTTCAGGATTTGGGTGTCCTGATGTATGCGCTTTGCAAATCCTTATATCTACCAAACATTGAAATGTCAAAGGACCTCTCATTCCTCCACATGTCCTTGTTCATATCAACAACTAGGATGAATCACGTGGTTTTGGACTTTAGAAATCCTTGCTTCCAAGAAATCTTCACTCCTTTTCCCCGAAGTAATAGCTCTTCCGAACTCCGGATCTACTCCCACGTTTCCTCCTCTATCGATGGCTCAGATCAACTCTAGACTTCAGGACTCCGAAGGGATCAAACACTTCTTCCCTCTATTATCCCAGACTTTTGGTCTTTCGGATTTGATTATCTGTTGACATGTGTCCTTGGGAAGTGGACGATCGCGATTGTCTCTGGCCTTTAGGCCTTCAAGGATCATGATTCCTCCATGCTCTATGTTCCAAACCTCCTGAATACATGAAATCCAAAGGACTTCAAAGATTAACCCTTGCGCAACTTCTCCAGATCTGACGGTAGCGAGAGATCTTGGATCCTCCCGAACGAATCTCATCTGTTTGACCCTTAAGACAAATAAACTTCTCCTCATTCTAGATTTTGACTGCTATCCTTCTTGAGCTTTTTCCTTGAGGTATTTCAGACCTCTGATGCACTCCTTGCATCCTTTGAACTTCTGAAATATTTTGGACTTAGATATTTTTTCGAAAATCTCCCTACGCACCTCTTGCGCTCATCCTCTATGAGATTTATTCAACACTTCGACTAAGTGTTGGCTCGATGCACACTTTGCACGGGTATTCTTCAAACTCTTCTCTCCACTAAGATATTTTTCACTCCTTGCACTTTCTCTGCAAAGTTTCATGCTACCTCTTCTGAGATTTTGAGTCAATCTTGACTCGGCCTTTTCATTCCTTACGGGCACTATGCCTTCCTTTCACCAAAAATCCCATAAGAGAAACAATTGAAACTTACAACAACATTAACAGTTCACACATCTAACTGTGAAATGCATACTTAGGCACACAAAACACATAAAACAGAAATAAACATCACATGTACTCAATTAACTCATACGAATACAACAACATACATTTGGAATGAAACCTCTCTGGTTGTATTCCTTTAGTAAAGTATGTGCATGGAATTATACATCTCTCTGCATCTCTCTACAATAACTAGCATCAATAAAAATAACATTCAACAGCCTCATTTGGGCATCGGTTACATATATTTATACATGAAGAGGCTTCTCGAGCCTTCCTGTCGACTATCTTAGTGTTATCCTATCACAATTAAAAACACCTATCTACTAAGGATTATTACAATAAATGGCCATTAAATTCAGATACGATTTGATGTTCAATATCTATACAATCCTAACTTGCATTAAAGAAAATACAATCTCTTGCGATCTCATGAAATGGATCAACCCTCCAAACATTAAAATATCTTTAATTACAACACTTTCAAAATATCAAAATAACGTGGTCTCCTTGGAATCCAAACTGATTTGAAATGTCTGCATTGGGTGCTTAGTTGTCCTCCACTCAGCCTCTTTAATTCCTGATGGAAATTCTCTTGCATCATATACTCTCAGTTGCAGTTTTTGAAGATGAAGGATATGCAGTTGCATTGTATAATGGACGAGTACTTATGTATTCTAGTGAAGCTACTCAAGACAAAACAATAGTGTTTGGTGTCCTCAAGGAGAGGTTATATAGGTTATTAGGAAGACCTATAATCTAGTATAATGGTTTCTTGGATTCAATATTAGATTCTGCGTCAGATTCAATGTCATATTCAACATCAAAATCAGAGGAATTGTCAAAGATAGAAAGTTGTGAGACTCCCTCTAGCAATAAGGGAAGGGTGAGTCCATGAATAAACCATCTATTAGAAAATATTTCATTGTAAATATGTATATTTGTAAATTGCAAGTTAATATGCATATGTAGATACCTTCTAAGTCTATTTTTGTTGTTGTATTAGATGGCTTGTAAGCCACTCATTAGAGAATGTTAAGAGTGACAGGAGTCGTCTAATATTTATATATAACCACCTTATATAATGTTAAGATTTGAAATGAGTCTTGTAATATTTCTATATAGCCACCTTGTACATTGCTTAAAGTGAGGGAAATCTTGTAAAATGTTTCTATATAGTTTCTTTGTTCTACAATCAGAGGGATATTATAGAGATTTCTAAGCCTTTAGAAAGCAATGTAGACAATTGTATTTGACTTATTGTCAGCTAAGAACTCCATATAGGTCGAATTTTTTAAGTTAACATTCTTATTCTGAAGTACCGAAGGTGAAGGAATAGAAGGATGCAGGAAATTGGAGCATGTAGATCAAGAGCAGGAGGAGCATCGGCATTATGTAAATCTTCTAGAGATGGTAAAGATAAGAGGTACATACTTGTAAAGGTGTATTTTATTGATATAGCATCTCCAAGATATTATGTCATGTTTGTGTAGATGTATATCTTGAGAAGAAGCAGGTTGAACAATACAGAGCATATGTATGTCATTGCTTTCACGGTAGGAGAGAGGAAGTGAACAAGGAATTCATTTAAAGACTCCTATAGATACATCAACAATATAGGAAAAGTGAGTTCAGATGAGTGAGGCATAGATCAACATTCGACTTGGTTTCATAATTGTCAAGATAGACTATCTTCAGCAGAGACGAAAATGGGAGTTGATGTTGAGTACAAGATCGCATTCAGATATTACAGATATTCAATGGTCATACTTTTGTAATGAAGGGATATATGAGCTAGAATTGGAAATAGATTTGAACGAGCACCAGTTGCCAAAGAGCCAGAGTTAGATCCATATTTTAGAAGCAGGCATAAGTACATTGATCTAGTATCCAACATCCAAGATCCAAGACGAAAATTTAGTCCCAAAATATTAAGCAAGGTGGAAGAGTGAAAGAATATTCATCATCACTAAGTTACTTAATAACATCATTTTAGTAAGGTGGAAGAGTGAGTAAGCGTTATCATCACTAAGGTGTTGAAATATTCATACTTTTGGAGAAACAAAGGTTCTTTAGTGGGAGGGTGTGACCCAAGAGGATCCATAACGCTCAAAGAAGGTCCAGGAGGAAACGATATATTTCCAACAATGTAAAAATCGACTCAAATGAAGTTCATATGAAAAAATTTTGGCCAATCAAAGTTCACGTCAATAGGGAAAAATTCAAAGTCAAAAGGTCAAAGGTGACATGTGTCACTACTGAAAGGGTGAAACATGGCACGACTGTACATACATAAGGTGTTGGCGTGGAAACACCATGAAGCACCACATGGCACACCGTACACCTAATTGGGAAAGTGACATGGCATATGTACCTACAAGTGGAATAATTATAAGTTGGCATGTGGTGACAAGGGGCCAATGAGAGGCTGCCATGTGGTAGACTCCCATTGTTCTACTATGGATGAGGTTGTTTAAAATTTTGGTTGGGAATCCAAAGGATCGAACCCAGTTCTCCCACATAAAATTCCAATGAACTACCATTACCCCATGCATTTGTGACTTAAATATATTAGGCACAATATTTATTTAAAGATGTTGTAAATTTATGTGGGACAAGGACATTATTGTAGTTAGGGAATCATAATTTTTCATTAATGGCCTTCAAAAATATGACATCAAATGAAATATCAAAGAAAATGTGGTGATATGAAATCCTTCACCATGTTAGGAAAGCATATGTCATCAATTGGACATATGATAGTTTGAAGTCATCATCAATCAATCGAACGTCCCACCTAGATCTTCCCATATCACTTTGCTCATGTTTACATTTATGTCGCAACCAAATTTTCTATATATGGAATGTGGGGATGTATCATAGGCACATGGTCGTATAATCTCACACAAAAATTCATCACATGAAACAACATGGAATGGCATGATCTGCATTGTCTCTCCTAGTTAATTAGTGTAAGAATGATCATTGAGCTCCATCCTCCATTTAGTCTAGGGCTCCTATAATCTCACTTCCTTAATAAGATTCATGGATGATAGTTTGAAGGTAACAGTGATTATCTTGTGCACAGTGAATTCAAGAACACAATGTGGAAACGTAGAAAAGCTTCATTCCAAAGCACAAATTGTGAAACAAGGGTAATCGATGAAACAATGGGAACTCTACAATGTGAATTGGAATCCCAGAAAGGGAAAATTTCTCAGCTTGAATCTAAAATGGAGGCACGGGACCTGATGCATGAGAAGGAAAAGGCCATCATTCTCAAAGAAGTGAACAAGCACAAGAGACAAATCCACTTGCTTAGGTAGGAGAATAAATATTTTTTCCAATTCTTGGTGCAACAATTCACAATTCCTCATCCCCTTGTCTCTTCACAGAGCTCCGTGGAACTGTAAAAAGTGGATCAAAATACTCAACCCCATCTTGAGTAGCTCTAAGAAGTAGGACGAGCATGGATAGTGGACACAACTCATAAGTTAAATTAATCAGGACTTTATGATTTTCAAATGAATATTTATTCTTCAATCGTATGTATGTATGCATATATACATCATATAAGGATAATAGAGTGTTTTGAAAGGCTATGATGACACTCTGTAAAAAAAATTGGTTGAGAAAACAAAGGACAAAGGTAACCTACAAACCAACTTTAAGACTGGAAACTAGCCTTTCCAATCTAGAGAGGGCTCTCTCTAAGACTTAGTCTCTAATAGATAATGACTTTGAATTGTTGGGTAGATTTATGTGTTTTTGAAATGTTCCTGGTTTCGCTAGAAAGGAAATGTGAAAATTTGGGCTATGGAGTCAACCTCCTAAAAGTGCGAGAAATCAATGACTTGGTAAATGAAACTTTGAGAGGATAAATGCTAAGCAGGCAATGGTATTTCAGTTCAAATTTCATTGTGTGTGGCAAAAGAAAGAGTACATAAAGCAACTCAGAGCACCATTAAATATGAATTCTAAATTACTTAGAAGAAAACACAGAGTTTAAATGGCGAAGTCTAAAGCACCGCGCGATGAATTTTAGACTTATTAAACGTTCCAATTTAAACAAAAGGAAAGGCATGAATCTACAGAAAATAGGAAGTACATACATAAGTAGGATCACAATACATCAAACCACCACCATTAGAATCTTTTCTTCAAAGCCTCGGGACTTCTGCATTATATTTCAATCGGGTTCAAATATTACATTCAAGAGTCCCTTGTCTACCCTACTTTTCCAACCCCGGCCTACATTGAAAAGATACAATATATAGAAAAAACTACACCCCTTGGGCTGCTATGCCTCAAACTACTTCTCCTATAATTTTGGTTTCAATTACTCCCTACCAGATGACCTTTTGAATAGAGTTTACTAAAAATAGAAACTCGACTACACCTAATCATGTCATAATTGGCGTCTTCATATTGATCGTTCAGTCATGAGTAAGATTCAATCATCATATTTTGATGCATCGGTGTTTCTCTTTTACAGGTTGCCCGAATGATCGAGCATACTGTCAAAAACTCTACCACCTTGTGTAACAGGCTCTGGTTGTTGTTGTGCGATCACTGGTTGTATTATGCATGTGATGAGTTTGTGTGGCAAATTTCTATTGGTTGTTGCTCATGCACTCCAGGTGGAAATGACAGTTGGGGGACCACACATCTCCTCCAAAAATGTCATGCATTTTGATTACACTTGTCCTCCTCAATAGGTGGGTTTACAACATCTATGCAATGAACATACACTGCACGGGTGCCCCATCAGAATTCTTGTTTCTCGGTAGGAAACAGGACATGTGGGGAGAAAGATTATGTGCCATGTTCAAAAAGACAAAATGGGGTCATGTCAATCATGCCTCTAGCCTCACCTGCAACCTTAATACTTTGAGTTTTTTCCTAAGAGACAATTTTCGTCTGTTCAGATTCTTCACTTTTCTCCACAAGACCTCATTCCCTTTTATCTTTTCTTGATCACTGGAAAGAGTCGCACGGGTGTTATCCATGGCTGATCCACATTCCTTGAAGTGCTATTTGATTCTTTCCTATGAAATCATCTATTCCTCACGTAGCTGAATGATTACATCTTGTGCCTCTCTGATCTATCTTTTGAGCCAATTTGCATTCCCTTCTCGGCTCTGCGACGTTGTCTCTTCAACAGTCCTTTCTACCAACCATTTTCTCAATTATCTATTCTCCTGATACAATTCTGGAATAGAGAGTTGTGCTTCCTTCAGCTGTTGCAATGCCTCCTAAACCTCCATGTTTTCAGTGCCCAACCTTCTCCATCTTTCACTAATTCCCCTACTTGAACCTTCAACAGGTTATAGTCAAACATCGTGCATGAGTAACTTCTCAGCAATAGACTGGGTGCATGGTCCGTTGGGAGCTTGGGTCTCCTCTGGCTTCTTGATCAACCTCAGCCTGCCTCTTTTCCATGGGTGTTGGTTGTTGGGATGATGAGTCTTCTATTGCCTTTCCTTTTCCTGTGGACTCTTCCATTCTTTCCCCTATGATCTAAAATGTTGTTTCCCCCATAGATAGAGGGACGTCTCCTTTGGGGTCCCTAGGGATGTCGGCTAAAATTAGAAATGAATCATAGTCTTTGTCCAGCCGTCTCAATTCCTCGACTACCAACAACTTGATCAATGAAAGATGGAATAAATTCTTCCTCGGTTGGTCATCTTCGGCCTGGACATTGTCCACCATCCTTTCTAGGCTTCGATGCAAGAATAAAGGTAAGTTCAAAGTTTTTTTCTCTGTGAAGTGCATCAGCATCTTGATGTGATATGGGTATACTCTATCAAACCTTACTTTACATGTTAAATACCTTCTAATCACCTTTAGGAGATTTTGGAAAGGCTCCCGTAGATACTGACTCGGAACACCCACTTTGATTTTCCCATTCAGGCAATTTGGCTTGATAAAGTCTTCATAGCATAATATGTCTAAAGGCATGCCTTTATACCACTTTTCATCGTGCGGAGGGATCCCTGTCGCAGCTAACATATTTTCCTCTGTCACCCGAAATGTGATTCCTACAATGGTCTTGTGAAACCCATTAAACCTGAGATCGAACTATTCATCCATCTTTGCATTGTATCCTTTGACCTTCTCACAATAGTGCATATATATGACCTGTTCAAAATATGCCCTGATATTTGGATATCCATTGATTAATGTCAGGTCCTGAGGCTCGTACCTCATGGCCCTACCACTCTGTGCCTTCTTTCTTATGCCTTGGGATGTTTTCATGATGAAAATGTGTATTTGTTTCATAGACATGGTAATGAACGGTAACACCCTCTCTGCATGGAAAATGAGAATGATATACTTCGCAGAGACCTGTTGGAAAGGAAGTGACAAAAAATTTGTGCGACAAGAAAAATCAACTCTAGGAGTCCACTATGCAACCACAAGGCACTATGAAAAATTTTGGCACAGTAATAAACAACAACAGTAGGCTCCTCACAGTAGGGAAGCGTGTCAAAAAATTCTAGTGTGGTGGAAAGGCACTGAGAGACTTGTTGTGAGACAGATAATTTAGATGTGGAAATAAATTTAGCGCGGCAGGAAGAAGCTCCAAAGAAGATAGGTTGACCGCAAGAAGAAATATCGTACGACGCACTAGCTCGTAGTGAACTCCAACAGGCTTCAAACAATGACTGAAAATGAAGGAGACACAACAACTTGAACAAACAGAATCACAATACAAACGATGGAAATCAGCCTTCCCACAGCGAAAGGACCCAGGACTTGTAGAAAAAACCATAGACAACACACAAATTTAAAAGGTAAAGGAGAATCATGCAGGGTGACTAGTATTTATACTTGAATGGGCAAGGGATGGAATCATGGAAGAGGACAATAAATCCATGGTGACGAGAAGTTTGAGAGCAGGCTGAAGATTTGCGCAGCGAACTCGCGTGATGGTTACACTTTGAAGTGTGCAAACTACAAATGATAAGAGTTGCAGTGTATACGTGATAAGAGTTGCAGTGTATACTCAG
>JASDQU010099891.1:1111826-1132030 GCA_032191745.1 Picea mariana | reverse complement strand
GATAATGTTTGAGGAACCTGCCATTCACAGGCCCCCCACTAGTGAGCTATCCATTAAGCGCTTGCAACAAATATTCATTGTTCCCATGATATGCGACAATCCTAAATGGCCCCATCCAAAGATGATCAAACTTTCCATGCTTCCCTTTGTCTCCATTCCTCGCATCCCACTTCAATACCAGATCATTTACCCTGAATTCCTCCTTCTTAGTGTGTTTGTCGAAAATCCTCTTCATTATGTCTTGGTGAAGTTGTGATTTGTTGAATACTTGTTCCCTCATGTGTTGTGCATGGACCAATTGGTTTCTCCTCCTTTGAGCGTTGTTTGGTTTGGTTTATTTCTCTTGCAACAATCTCCTAACTAGCAATCCCAATGATGTGGGGAAAATTGCCCCCGCACCATATACAATTTGGAAAGGAAATGTGGAGATGGAATTTTTGGTAGTGATTATGTCATCCCATAGAGCATAGATAATCTTCTTGTGCCAAGCCTTCTTGTTGTCCTGCAGAAGTTTCTTAATAATCCTGGTTAAACTTTTGTTAGATGACTCTGTCAATCCATTACCCTGTGGGTAATAAGTTGTATAATATCCCAGAGTTATGTTGTAATCGCTATGTAACTTCTCCATCTTCTTAGACTTGAACGTCATTGCATTGTTCATGATGATATTGACTGGGAAACTGAATCTAGACAAGATATTGGTCTCTAAAAACTGAATGATAACTGTGTCGGTAGCTTTCCTTATGGGGACCACTTCGATCCATTTTTTGAAGTAGTTCGTGGTCATTATTATCCATCTATGTTGAGCTAAAGATGGTGGATGAATCTCTCTTATAAAATCCAAACCCTATTGCATAAATGGTGCTTCAATAGAGATAGGCTTTAAAGGTAGGGGTTGCATCTTTCTTTTCCCATCGAATATATGGCATTCGTGGAAACTAGAAACTTCCTTCTATATATCCACAAAAATACTGGGCCAATATAATCTTGCCCTCAAGATTTTGTGCATAGTGTTATTCCAGTAATGATGCCCCCCACAATCTCCTTTGTGGAACTCCTTGATAGCCCACTCTGTATCTTCCTCCAACAAATAATTCAGCAAGATCCCTCCTAGATCCTTCCAATACAGAGAATTGTCCAGGATAAAAAACTTAGTTTCTTTCAACTTCAAAAATTTGGCTTTGGTTTTTCTCAACCCTGGAGGATTTTGCAAATTCCGTAACATGTAAATTATGCTAGCATACCAACGTGAATCGATGAATTTTTGGGATACCTACGGGTTTGTTTCTTCTTGTCGATTCTTCGACAGATCAGCAATGAAATTTATTCCCAAAACATCATATTTTGATTGCGCCATGAATTTTGCAAGCCCCTGGCCCTTAATCAGCTTTGTAGGCTTGATTTCTAGGTCATATTCCAACATGACTGTGATCCATTTACGCCTTCTCCCTTTAGGATCAGGCTGATTCAAGATATCCTTGACAGAATTGCTAGACACATAAGCGATGACGCGGGAATGTAGTATATAAGTTCTGAATTCCTTGAGGGCCTTCACCAAGTCATACGCTTTCTTTTCCATGATATCATACCTTAGCGGGGAGTCTCTCAATGTCCTGTTGAAATAGGCTATGGGCTTTTCAAAATTATGCTCATCCTTCTGTAACAAGACGCCAGCGATGGTATGTTTTGAGGAAAAGGAAAATAAGATAAAGTCATTTTTTGTTGTTTATTAGACTCCCACTCTTCATAATTCACATTGTTGGGAGTCTCCAATCCATATGGCTTAGAAGAATACTTCAAGATCCTCTGTCGCGGGATCATTCTGAATCTTGGTATCTTCCTTTTTTCCTGTAGATTTGTCTTGATCTCACACTACTGCAAATCCCAAGAGTATGATTTATAGGATTTCTTTGTTCTCTTTCTCTTCATTCAAGTTCTCTTCATTCACCTATTCTTCATTTACATGTTCTTTTTGTTCTTGATTTCTTTTCCAAACCTTCTTGTATATGATATCAGTGTTTTATTTGATGGAAGTATCCATCATACTTCTACAATCATGGGATATGTTTCCATAGTTTTGGTATTTTTAACATTCAATATTGTATGGAGCCACGTAAACATTTCTTATATAGGCTCTAAAATCTACAGCTTTATGTCCAGAGTTATTACAAGTAAAACAATAGACAAAAAAGAAGCTTTGATACCTGGAAGTAAATAATCTTCTTTTTGATGTAGTCCATTTGAATTCATGCCTTGGTTGATCATGATATTCTCTTTAGTTGTTTTATCCACAATGATTGAAGCTTCTTTGAAACCTAGGGATAAAAGTTCTTCTTTGAGATACATCTCTTCTGCATTCATTCATGTTTGAATATTGTTGTCCATGGTTCCTTATTTTTAAAAATTCATGCATAATTATTAGCCTTTTCTTCATTCTTCTTTTCTGGCAACATGGAACTCTTCTCTTCAACTTTCATTGTTGGTTTTGTGGGGTTTCTTCTCTCTTCGACGTTCTTGTTGGGATTTGCATTTGCATCTTCTTTACATGAGGTCTAGTCATTTTATCCAAGACCTATTTTATTGAATGGTGACCTTTGACAACAAATAATATCTTCTATTACTTGAGAGCTCTTCAAGTTCTTGTTGATCTTGTCAACTTCAACCCTTAATGTAACAAATTCTTCTTCAAACTTCTCACAACCTTCTTTCTTATTTATCATATGGATGTTCATAACTTCTTCTATTCTCTTTTCTTCTTTAAGTTAGTTCTTCAAGAAGATGATTTCTTCTTCAAGTGTTCTTTCTTGTTGACTAAATTCTACTTCAATCTTGTTTAATTCCTTGGATATTTACTTAAGATATCTTGTCAAAATTTATTCTCTCTTCTCTGCTTCATTTCTTTATGATACGATTTCATCTTCCAATCATTGTTTCTCTTTCAACTAATCCTTGAGAGTTTCTTTAATCACTTTGGCTTCTTCCATCTGTGTTACGAGGAAAATCTATCTATGGCTAGGGTAAACCACAATAGATAGGTATGTCTACAGAAATCAACTCTTTCCCATAAACATGCTATATAAACCAATGTGCAAGTGAGATAAGAAAAGGACCTACCTCGTCCAGATGTTTGATGATGTCCATCGTTGAGCACTTTGACCCAAAGCTTTATACCTGCCACAAGTTCTCAACAAACAAGAAAGGCAAGCATATCATGATAATATAAAAGGTTAGCACATTAGATAGCATAATCCATTAATATACAAAACAAACATGCCCATGGATAATAACTCATATATTTGCAAGATATGAATTGGACGGGAAAGGAGTATTTCTATTAATAAATGATTAGCAGAAGTGAAAATATTACAAAATCCCATGTCGACATGGTTCAGAACTGAGAAACCAAGTTCCTTCCAGCTGGGCCTCCACCACTTCGATCCTCCACCAAAGGCAAGATCATAGAAGGGAGCCAATGAGATTCTCCATCAATAAGGGAAGAGCTTGGGGGTTGAACATTGTGTTCAAACTTAAAGGACAAAGGGATGTAGACTCAATATGAAGTAATAATTTTTCCAGAGTAACTTTACTGTCAAAGTTGAATTCTCTCTCTTTTCGATAGCTCGGAATTGGCTTATTTATAGCCTTCAAAATGCAACTGAAGGGTCGAGTCGGAACATTTCCAATATATGGAAGGCCAAGGATCATATATCTCCTGTCGTGACATGGAAACCCAACATTTAATTTTTATTTTCTGGCACAAATCTTGATGTACGCGGGCTATAGTGGAGCAGCCTACGTATACGCTTGTTGTATAGGGTGCAAGATGCATACAAGTGGAAAAACTTTATATTTTGTCTTTGGATTTATAAATCAGGGAAACTGAGTCTACATAGGGCAATGGAGTAAGGCCCTCTCTGCAATATTGCATAAGGTGAGGCAAATGTTGTTCTAACAGATGCCCCATAATGTGTGAGGTTAGAGGACTATTTGTGATGGATGAAATACATTATAAATAACCTAGAAGTGGAGTGGTAGGGAACCAGTTGGATGAACTCAGTTGTTCATTACATTCTGTACTGACTTTGCATACATGGCTGCCAAAAATTACACTACAGATCCATGTGGAAAATATACCAAACAAGTGTCTGTGGCCATGAAGAGGAAAATACAAATGCGGTTACATGCCAAAAGTTGTCATAGTCACGAACAAGGCCTAGTGGAACCAGTCTCAAAAAACCAAGATGAGGATATCAGTATACCATGGAGTATAATATGATCCCCCATGATCATTGGATTCATATAGGTATTGGTCCAAAGAAAAGGAAGCAACAGCTTAGGAAAGCTATGGACACAAAGTGATGTCTTCAAGTCTTCTACACAATCCACCAAAGGTTCAATTCTACATCATGTGAATAAAGGAGTTGAGGTCAAACACAATGAGAAATCGTTTGATTACCGGTCATTGATGTCTATCGTTAACAAATGTGAGATAGCCTACTGATAATGAAAGTATTTATCAAGGCACCGAGTACATTCTTATAAGTGTGAATACAGGAGTCGGTGTCAAACACCTGAAGAATCCATCGATCAGGAGACATTGATGAATTCCCAACTATCGATGGCGAGAGGGCCTCCCACTAATGACTGCAAGGCTCAACGTACTCATAAGACTCTAGGCCCCATTTCCAAAATAAATGGCATGATGTCGATGGAAAGAGACCCGCTAAAAAGAGAGAATTAAGATTGCATCGGAACGGCCACTTCTTCAACCATTGGTTGAATAGAATGTGAGAAAACAAGGTCAAGATATGCATCACCCCCAAAAATAGGAGTGATGTTGGTCGAAGATTGCATCGACATGACCATTGGTTGAGTAGGACGCGAGACAACAAGGTCAAGAGACACATCACCCCCGAACATAAGAGAGGTGTCGGTCAAATATTACATCGACACGACCACTGGTTGAACATGATGTGACACAACAAGGTTAAGAGACCCATCACCCCCAAACATAAAAGAGGTTTTGGTCGAAGATTGCATCAACACGACCACTGGTTGAATGGGATGTGAGACAACAAGGTCAACAGATGCATCAACCCCTAAAGGAAGAGGGGTTTTAGCTGAATATTACATCGACGTGACTCTTGTATCAACCAAAGAAGGAATGGAGTGTGGGGAAGCCATAGACGAATCAGAACCTAAAGGGCCCTCAAGTGAGAACCATGCTTCCGGTATCCCGGAAGTAGAAGGACACAAACAAGTAAGGTGACTTCCTTCACAAGTCCTGCAAAGGAATCTGGCCTTACATCTGACATGTCTAGGCTTCTCAATCGTATGAATTCCCTTAGCATGACTTGTAGTGGCTAGTGAAAAATCTCCAACATGACTAGCAGAGGTTGGTGATGTATGTGTAGTGTGACTAGCAATGACAAGACTTGTGCCCCCAGCATGAATTGCAGCGGTTGGTTGTTGTTCTTCAACATGGTTTGTAGAGGTCATCGACCAATCTCCAACATGACTAGTAGAGGTTGGTGATAAAATGCCAGTATGACCTATAGTGATTGGACTTGTGGTGGCAGTGGGTTGTGGCATTTCAGACCATGGTCCAAGGAAATATTGGTTTTGAGAAATTGCAGGCGAGGAAGGATCCTGGTTTACACCCTGTCCCTGTCTGAAAGGATAGTATCCTCCTCCATATTGATTCATAAAGGGTTGTAAAGGCATCGACAATGAATAGATGTCTGTGAAGAGAAAAAATCATGATAAGGATTATTCGAGTGAGAATACATGTTGCCCCCAGACGAAGGAAATTCATGAAGTGGGTTTCCCATACTATAAAAATAACTTCCCCTGGATGAAACACCAGAGGATAGACGGAGGTCCACCATGGGAAAAGTGTTTGTAGGAACCAACATAGTGGAAGAAGGATAAGTGGACGAAGAGTAATAAGTAGAATGATTTCCTATTTGGGAACTTGCTTCTCACAAAGTGGGTTCGTAGGAAGGAATATTCCAACCTCCTACCATAGGAAGTGTTTGAGGGATATGACTCCAAACAAACAGAAAGGGATAATAAGGAGGCATCATGCCCCCAGATCCAAAACTTGGATTCACATAAGGAGGTGAGACAGAGGATGGCAAGTGAGAAGACATGTCTGGCATACCATGAGAAAAATTATTAGAGACCCAAGGCACTGACTGAGTATCACAATTTTTCACACCATTATAAAATGTGGAAGGATTTGTCCCCATGAAATGAGTAGGCATCATGGGGTAAGCAGTAGTAAATGAGGGAGAGAAAGGGACTCCATTATCCATAATGAGGACTCGGTATAGACTCTTAAGGCCACCTATCAATCAAAGAGAACACCAAAAGTCAAACGGCCAATATGCATGCAAATGGGGTAAAGTGGTTGAGTGGCCTCCCTCCCTAAATAAGGTATGTCTCACCCAAGAGGGGCTTGAGACTCCCTGCTAAATATCGGAGGTAAAAAAATCAATTATAAGGGCCCTCATGGGCTTAACAACCAGTCGGTCAGATCCCCCCGAAGAGGTAATCCTCCATAAAGGTTGTGTGTTGGCTGACCTTTATCTGACCCAGGGTACCTATAGAATAACCCTTGCAAGTAACCTATGAGACACCTAAGTCAAGAAACTAATAAACCATTGTATAATTAATGCACAAGCGAGCAGTCATAAGTCAGTTCCACCATATGGATAGGGTATCAAAGCCTGAAACCTTGAAAGCACCACCTCTCATGGAGGTAAAGGAACTAACAAGATCCCCAGATACGAATAGATCCCAGGAAATATCTCTGATGTTAGGAAGATATCGAGGGGATATCCCTTCAACCAACTTCATACAACCTTGTGATTAACTTCGTGTGAGAGAAGCCTCATGATCTTACCAATTATACAATGGATTTCTGCACTCCTTGAATCATACACATATGTTGATTAATTTCCTTAGAGAATTTTACTCACAAAATCCTATTTCAAGGCACTAAATCCAAGGCTAGTTTGTGCACCCTAAAAAATAAAATCGTTACTAATAAATTTTAAATTATAGCGTTGATTTTATGGTCATGATTACTCAAAAAGGTATGGTAATGAAACTCATAGTGTTATGACTCTACAAGAAAAGTAAATATGCAAGTAATGCAAAGTCCTAACTTTAACTTTTGATGAATGATATGCTCCTAAAAAACGATGCAATTTTCAAATTCAAATCTGCATTTCCAAAGTAAAAATGAAATATTTCACTATATGCACTAAGCTAATGATAGAGATTCAAAGACAAAAATGCCAAGCAATGCAAAATACCTATTTTTTTTTGTATATTCAATATATCGAAACTGAGAATGCATGGAATGAAAAGTAACTTGATATATAGCCCTACTGTGTATAAAAAAGAGAAAACTCAAATAGGATATCAAGCAACGAAACACCCAGCCCAATATACAAGGACAGTAAAAATGAAAAAATGAAGAGAAAGATTTCACCCAGAAATTCAACCAAAAGAGGGTTTACTGTCATCCCACAGGAACTCAAGAGGCACTACAGAGATTTAAGAAGGCTTATCAAGCATCAAATCCCACCCAGCAAACACCAAACCAAGCAAACAGGCAAGGAAAAAGGGTGTACGCGACTATTTGGGCAAACAGAGCGTGTATACGCAACTTGCAATGAGACAACCTGCGTGTCTACGCAACTGTCAATGAAAAATGCACGTTTATGCTTTGAAACAAAGCCAAGCAAGGGAGAAAGGCTAAAAAATCAGACCCATAGTGAACAGGGGTTGTTAATAAATGTTACGACAAGAACCACAATAGAAACGAGAGTAATCTAAGGAGAAAAGTACTTCAAACCCTAAGAAAGAAGATTCGTCCCCAGTATGGTCGCCAATTCTGTTACAAGGAAAATCTCTCTATGGCTAGGATAAACCACAACAGACAGATATAACTGTAGAAATCAACTCTTTCCCATAAACATGTTATATAAACCAATGTGCAAGCGAGATAAGAAAATGACCTACCTCGTCTAGATGTTTGATGATGTCCACAGTTGAGCACTTTGACCCAAAGCTTTATACCTACCACAAGTTCTCAACAAACAAGCAAGGAAAGAATATAGTGATAATATAAAAGGTTAGCACATTAGATAGCATAATCCATTAATATACAAAACAAACATGCCCATGGATAATAACTCATATATTTGCAAGATATCAATTGGATGGGAAAGGAGTATTTCTGTTAATAAATTATCAGCATAAGTGAAAATATTATAGACTTCCATGTTGGCGCGGTTCGAAACCGAGAAACCAAGTTCCTTCCAGCTAGGCCTCCACCACTTCGATCCTCCACGAAAGGCAATATCATATAAGGGAGACAATGAGATTCTCCATCAATAAGGGAAGATCTTGGGGGATGAACACTGTGTTCAGACTTAAAGGACAAAGGGATGCAGACTCAATATGAAGTAATAATTTCTTCAGAGTAACTTTGCTCTCAAAGTTTAATTCTCTCTTTTCCATAGCTCGGAATTGGATTCTTTATAGCCTTCAAAATGTAATTGAAGGGCCGAGTTGGAATTTTTCCAATATATGGAAGGGAAAGGATCGGAGATCTCCTATCGTGACATGGAAACTCGACATTTAATTTTGATTTTCTGGCAGAAATCCCGATGTTGGAATCCTAGGCCCACCTGAAATGGGCTATGGCCGATGGAACTATGGAGAGCCCTGTTGTAGCTATGTTGGACATATGGGAGACTCTCATCCCATTTACGGGGATGCTTAGAATTGTACATGTGTAGGATATTCACAATCATACGATTGATGACCTCGGTTTGGCCATCGGTTTGGGGGTGGAAAGAAGTGGATTTTGTGAGCTTGGTGTCCAACAGAGACCATAGAATCGACCAAAAGGTGTTGAGGAACCTACTATCTCGGTCAGAGATTATGGTCTATGGTATCCCAAATTGAACCAAAACTTGTTCAAAGAAGAGCTTGGAAGTATCTTTCACTGTGACATTCTTCTTACACACTGCGAGGATGGCCATCTTCAAAAATCGATCAACGAACACAAACACGCGGTCATTTTCATGCTTGGTGGATGGAAAACCAGACATGTAATCCATGGAGATGGATTCCCACAGATTCTAGGGAATAGGAAGAGGGGTGTATAAACCTTGATTCTTGATGGTCAGCTTTGCAATGGCACAGGCAGTGCAAGATATGATATACCTGCTGACGTCTTGTCGAAGTTTTGGCCAATAAAAATGTTTCTGAAGAACAGCCACATTTTTCTCTATGCCAAAATTTCTTGCCACCCGAATTTAGTGGGCTTTCCAAATCATCTTTGCACGCTCACTTGTAGGAACACAGATATGGCCCAGGTGGCATAAGATTCCATCCTCAATGTGAAAATCTGTGACAGTGGCGCCTGTATCGAAGAGTTGATATGTGGTGGCAAAGTCTGGATCTTGCTGGTAAAGTTGGGGCCACTCCGATGTTTCATGTCCACAGGAATGGAGCACAGTGGTAAGTGCATTCATAGGAGGCCGAATGAGGCAGTCAGTGACATGATTGGAAATACCTGTCTTATACTTGATGTTGAGATGGAACTGTTGCAGGCAGTTGGACCACTTCTCATGGCGTTCATTCTGCAATTTCCCCTGTGTCTGTATGAACTGTAGAGGCTTGTGATCAGTATGTATGATTGTTTTTGTCCCTAGAATGTAATGTTTCCATTGAAGACATGCTTGTACAATGGAATACATTTCATTTTCATAGGTGGGGTATTTTTGGATAGTATCGAAGAGTGTCTCACTATGGTATGCCATTGAATGCCTGTGTTGAGTGAGAACTGCGCCCACAGCATAGTCAAATGCATCAGTCTCAAACTTGAATTCTTATTGTAGATCGGGCAAGGATAGTACTGGAGCTGAGCACAAACAATGTTTCAGATCTTTGAATGCTCGTTTCTTATCCATCCCCTGCACGAACTTGGCCCTACCACCACCATTGGTCACCTAGTTGAGGGCCCATGCAATATGGGAGAATCCCAACACGAACTGTCGGTAAAAATTAGTGAGTCCCAAGAAGCTCTGAAACTCGGTCAATGTGGTTGGGGCTGGCCAGTCACGGATGACTTGGATCTTAGAGAGGTGTTGTGTAGAGGCCATGGATGTGGTAGAAACCTTTAGCTTACTGTGAGCATGGATCACAAAGAAGAAGAACTTACCTGTCTGTGAAATTAACTTACTGCATTTCTTAGTAGAGATTAAAGAAATAGTCGTAGGCAATTCCACCTTTGGGATCCTATACAATTGTCTACCCAAAGTAATAATAACATTGTGGGGTCTAGACTCATACATAGCATGATGCTTCCATAAATATGGTTGTCCTAAAATAACATCACAAACTTCAAGGGGAGAAATATCACACAGTACCTCATCTTTGAAAGGCTTGATGTCATAGGGAAGATGACAATGTTGTCTAACATGAAGACCTCTTCCTTGACGAAGTCAGTCAATGGTGTAGGGACGTGGATGTGGTGTCATTGGCAGGTTTAGTCGCTTGATGACCTCCATTGAAATCAAGTTCTTCTGACTACCGTTGTTGACAATGAAATGAATCGGGGCCCCCTTGACCCACATCTGCGATTGAAAGAGGCATTCCCCTTCCTCTCTTTCTTCTGGTTCACTTGACTGGACTTTGGTGGTAGCGACCATGGCACTGGTTTTAGCATTGATAATCTACTTCCCTCCTTCAGGATTTGACTCAGAATCAGAATCGGCCTCTAACTCGGAAGCCTTTAGCTCGACCATGAGGGACTGCTTGGAGTGGCATTCATTGATGTTGTGCAAAGGACTTTTATGGTACTCACACCACTTTCCCGTGTCCTTCTTCATCTTCTCATTTCCCTTCTTGTGTTGTGGCTTGGACGGATTGTCCTGAGAGCGACCATATCGACTTGGTCCCCTGTTGTGTGGGTTTTGGTTTCCTTTTCCCTTCTTCGGCTATGAGGTGTTTGCAGATCCAAACTCTCATCGTTTCTACTTAAAAAATTTCTCGATCTTGACAGTGTATCTATAAGCTAAGCCCAATGAGGCACTGTCCAAGAACTCCATTTATGTTTGAATGTATCTATGCAAACAGTCGCAGTATTTGAGCACCAGATGATGCTCAGAATATTTGATACCCAATTTGGTGTGTAGGGTATGGAAAATATTGGTGAAATCTGGTACTGTCCAGTCCCTTTCTTGACGTAGGGTGGTCCATTGTGTGTACTAGTCCTTATAGCTTCTAATAGGGTTGTATTGTTCTTTAATGGCATCCTAGAAGGAATCCCATGTAGGGTCCACCACACAGATTTCATATTCCTCCAAGGCCCTTTTCTCAGAGTAAGTATTCCACTAGTCTTTAACATGGGGAATGATCTTAAGGAGTGAAAAAGTGATCTTTTCCCAATTGGAAAAATTTTGGACCGAAAAATATCCTTCGAGCATATTCAACCATTTATCTACAACATCTTCATCTATCAGTCCTTCAAATAATGAAATATCAAAATTTACCTATACCTTGAAGGGGGTTGCATGGCCGCCTGATGAAGATGCTTATCTCGAGGGCAACCATCGAAGGATCTGTACGAAGTTTTCCATCATTTTGTTCCTTTGTCACGCGAGGGATTCCTTAAGCAATATTTTAATAGGATCTCCTACTCCATCATCTTTATTTTCGTCTCCCATGGGTTGTTGTTGGGCTCGGTGCGGTCGATCTGGTAATGGCTCGATTGGTTTGAGTCCCAACTTCCTGTACCTAGTTCTTGTCAGGGACATGCACAATGAAAAATAAATGAAGAGCAGATCGCTCTGATACCACTGATCCAGATTTAGAAGCGAAAAGAATAGATTAACTAACTGAATACAATAAAAATAGAGATAGGAAGAATAACACAAATATCTAGTGAACAATATCTTCTATTAATTAATGAAATAGGTTAAAACTATAAAACTACAGAGCTGAAACTTACTCAAATAGTGGTAGTTATCTCTGAGAAGATATGCGGCTATTACGTGCATCTGTCTGAGCAGAATAGAATACAATGAGGCTCCAGGGGGCCTTAACATATTATTCATGAATTCCAAAACCTTATACATCCAAAAACTTAACCCTAGAAGGTGAAACGCCAAAAGTCATGTGGGCCCTATGGGTAAGTTGGTGTAATTTGGTACCTCAACTTCCTAGGGTCATAAATTTTTCATACGACCCCCGTTTTAGGCACGTGATAGCTCATTGGAAAGGTCTTTGAGAGAGATACACATTATGCCTTCATAATTTAACTTCGTCTACAGTCTAATTGTGGCGGTTCAAGAAAACAATGTTTAGCTCCTCAAAACATCCCTGGAAGTACAACAAGATGTGTTGACATGAAAACATACAAAAAAATCTAGTTCGATTAGGTGAGAGGCCACCCATATCCACATGGAGAATGTGTGAGGCTTCAGACAACCCTAGAAGTGTACAACTCACAATTATAAAGAAGTACATAAAGACATGTTGAATCAAAAATGGACACAAGGAGCTAGTTGGAATAGGTGGGTGGCCACCAATATCCACCTG
Organism: Picea mariana; assembly: GCA_032191745.1. Lineage (NCBI taxonomy): Eukaryota > Viridiplantae > Streptophyta > Pinopsida > Pinales > Pinaceae > Picea > Picea mariana. Next base: position 1,119,403 of record JASDQU010099891.1, on the reverse strand, counting down.
GATCAGCAAAAATTAGGACACATTCTCCAAGTAACTTCTTTCTTGAGTATCATGACCACATGGTAATAATAGGGGTTGGTACTAGGATGGATAACACCTACTTCTATCAATTCATGAACAATTTTCTAAATTTCATTCTTTTTGGAAAAGGGATGATGATAAGGGTGAACATTGGGAGGAATATTGTCTGGTATGAGATGGATGCAATGATCATGGACACCATGGGAAGGGAGAAGTTCCTTGGGAGTGGTAAAAACAACTTGGTGTTGAGAGAGGATATATTTGAGGTTGGGATGCATAGAGGGTGGCTCAATGACTTGAATGGAGTGGAGTAGGTAAATAATTCCATAACGACCCTTTTTAAGGAGCTTTTCCATTTGATGGGAACTATGTAATCCATGTAATCCATTGAGATGGATTCCCAAGGCTTCTCAGGAGTAGGAAGAGGCATGTATAAGCCTTACTTCTTGATGGTTGGCTTGGAAATGGCACAGGCAGTGCAATATCGGATATACTTGTTGACGTCATGTTGAATTTTTGGCCAATAAAAATGTTTCTGAAGAACGGCCACAGTTTTCTCCATGCCAAAATGTCCTACCATCTAACTGTAGTGGGATTCCCAAATCAAATTTGCGCGCTCTCTTTTAGGAACATGGAGATTTCCTAGATGGCATAATATTCCGTCTTGAATGTGAAAATCAGTGACAGTCGCGCCTGTACCCAAGAGCTGATAGGTGGTGGTGAATTCTAGATCTTGTTGATAAAGTTGGGGCCACTCAGATGCCTCATGTCCACAGAAATCTAACACAGTGGTGAGTGCAGCCATGGGAGGTCGACTAAGGCAGTCGGAGACATGATTTGAGATACCTATCTTATACTTGATGTTGAGATGGAACTATTGCAGGTAGATGGACCACCTCTGATGGCGGTAGTTCTGCAATTTCCCATGTGTTTGTATGAACTACAAAGGCTTGTGATCAGTGTGGATGATTGTCTTCTTTCTCAGAATGTAATGTTTCCATTGACGACATGATTGTACAATGGAATACATTTCCTTGTCATATGTGGGGTATTTCTAGACAGTATCTAAGAGTGTCTCACTATGGTATGCCACCGGATGACCGTGTTGAGTGAGAATTGCACCTACATCACAGTCATATGCATCAGTGTCAATCTTGAACGGTTTTTGCAGATCGGGAAAGGAGAGTATTATATCTGAGCACAAGCGATGCTTTAGATCATTGAATGCTCTTTTTTGTTCCTTCCCCCACACGAAATTTTCCCTTCCACTGTCCTTGGTCACCTGGCTAAGGGCCCATGTAATATGGGAGAATCCCAACACGAACCGTTGGTAGAAGTTGGACAGTCCCAAGAAGCTCTGAATCTCGATTAGTGTGGTCGGGGCTAGCCAGTCATGAATGACTTGGATCGTAGCTGGATCAACATGTACCCCATGCTCATCAACAATGTAGCCCAAGTATTGGACCCTGTTCATGCCAAAAGATCATTTTTCCAAGTTGGCATATAGCTTGTGTTGTTGCAGAGTGCTCAACACCTGTTGAATATGTTGCATGTGCTCCTCCCAATTTTTGTTGAAGATGAGGATGTCATCCAAATATACCACCACAAAAGAGTTGGTTAAGGGTCTCAATACATCATTCATCAACCTCATGAAAGTGGCTAGTGCATTTGTTAATACAAAGGGTTAGATTTGAAGGTTGTCTTCCATACATCAGTTGGTTCAATGGGAACCTGGTGGTAGCCAAACTTTAGGTCAATATTGTTGAATAATTTTTCCCCCTTGAGTTGGTCAAGAAGGTCATTAATCCAGGGAATTGGGTATCAGTGCCTAACTATGATTTTATTTAAGGCTTTGTAATTAATGCAGAGTCGCCAAATCTCATCCTTCTTTTGCACCAGTACAATCGGGATTCCGCAAGGGGAGGAGTTGGGTCTGATGTTCCCCTTTTGAATAAGCTCTTGGATCTGACGCCTGATTTCATCATTTTCCATTAGTAAGTGATGATAGACTAGTCCATTAGGTAGAGGTGCATCGGTGGTCAGATCAATTGGATGCTTGACTTGGTAGTGTGCAGGTACCATGGTGGGTTAGGAGAATATTTCTATGTATTCTTCCATGATCCCGTCCACTTTATTCTTCTGCAAAGAGAGGCTCTGTGTAGATTCCATGAATGTGGTGATGACCTTCTTACTATGAGAATGGATCACAAAGAGGAAGAACTTCCCAGTCTGTGAAATGACCTTACTGCATTGCTTATCATAGATTAAAGAAATAGCGGTAGGCGATGCTACCTTTGGTATCCTATACAATTGTCTACCCAAAGTAATAATAACACTGCGGGGTCTAAATTCATACATACCATGATGCTTCCAAAAATATGGTTTTCCTAAAATAAAATAACAAACTTCAAGGGGATAAATATCACACGATACCTCATCTTTGAAAGGCTTGATGTCATAGGGCAGAAGACACTGTTGGATGACACAAAGATCTCTTTCTTGGTGAAGCCAACCGATGGTGTAGGGTTGTAGGTGCGGTGTTGTTGGCAGTTCCAGCCGCTTGATGACTTCTGCTGAGATCAGGTTCTTCTGACTAACGTTATCGACAATGAAATGAAGTTGATCCCCCTTTAAGCACATATGTGAGTGAAAGAGGTGTTCCCCTTCCTCTGGTTATTCTAGCTCCCTTGGCTGGAATTTGGTGATAGCGACATTGGCACTGGGTTCAACATCGATGATCTGCTTCCCTCCTTCTAGATTTGATTCAGAATCAGAATCGTCCTCTGACTCGGAATCCTTCAAATCAGCCATGAGTGACCACTTGGAGAGGCATTCTCCAATGTTGTGCCAATGGATTTTATGGTACTCACACCATTTTCATGTGTCCTTCTTTTTCTTCTCATTTCCCTTCTTGTCTTGCAGATTGGACTAGTTGTCCTGAGAGTGGACTTCTGGATCAGTCCCTTGCTATGTGGGTTGGGGCCACCTTTTCCCTAATTTGGTTGTGAGGATTTTGCAAATACAAACTCTCGCCTCTTCTACTTAAATTTATGCTCGATATTGACAGTGTATCTATAAGTCGTTCCCAATGAGGCAATGTCCAGAAAATACATTTATGTTTGAATGTATCTATGGAGATAGTTGTAGTATTTGAGAACCAGATGTCACTTAGAGTCTTTAATACCCAATTTTGTGCACAGGGTATGGAAAATATTGGTGAAATATGGTACTGTCTGGTCCCTTTCTTGACACAGGGTGGTCTATCTGGTGTATTGGCCCTTGTAGCTTCCAACAGGGTAGTATTATTCTTTAATGGCATCCCAAAAGGAATCCCATGTAGGGGCAACCACAAATATTTTATATTCCTCTACATCCCTTTGCTCAGAGTAAGTATCCCACTAGTCCTTAACATGGGGGATGGCCTTGAGGACTACAAAAGTAATATTTTCCCTATCGAAAAAATTGTGGACTGAGAAATACCCTTCAAGCAGATTCAACCATTTATCTACAGCATCTACATCTATCAGTCCTTCAAATAATGTAATATCAAAATTTACATGTACCTTGAAGGGGTTTGCATGGTCGCTTGATGAATATGCTTCTCTTGTGGACAGTCGTCGAAGGATATGTGAAAAGTTTTCCATCATTTCATTTATTTGTTGCACAAGGGCTTCCTCGAGAAAAATTTTAATAGGATCTCCTGCTCTATCATCTTTCTTTTCATCCCCCATGGGTTTTTTTGGGGCTCGGAGTGGTCAATCTTGCAATGGCTCGATTGGTTCGTGTCCCAACTTCTTGTACTCAGATCTTGTCGAGGACATGCACAAAGAAAAATAAATGAAGAGTCAAGCACTCTTATACCACTGATCCAGATTTAGGAACAGAATGAATTGAATAAAAAAATGAATACAATAAACACAAAGATATGAAGAACAACACAGATATCCAGTGAACAATATCTTCTATTGAATAAATGAAATAGGATGAAACTGTAAAACTGCATAACTGAAACACTTGCTCGAATAGTGGTAGCTATCTCTGAGAAGAGATGTGGTTCCTATGTGCATATGTTTGAGAAACATGATTACAATGAGGCTTCGGGGGCCTTTTTATATTACTCATGAATTCCAAAACCCTAGACATCGAAAAACCTAACCCTAGGAGGTGAACTGCCAAAATTCATGTGGGCCCCTTATGGGTAAGTTGGTACCTCAACTTCCCAGGGTTGTAAATTTTTCATACGACCTCTGTTTTAGGCGTGTGATAGCCCATTGGAAAGGTCTTTCATAGAAATACACATTACATCATCAAACTCTGACTTTGTTTATAGTTTGACTTTGGCAAGCCAAAAAAACATTGTTTAGGGATCCAAAACGGCCCTGGAAGTACAAAAAGATGTGTTGACATGAAAACATACAAAATAATCCAGTTGGATTAGGTGAGAGGCCACCAGTATCCACCTAGAATATTTGTAGGGCTTCAGACAACCCCAGAAGTGTAGAACCCACAATTACAAAGAAGCAAAGAAGAACGTGTTGAACTAAAAAAAGACAAGAGGAGCCAGTTGGAATAGGTGTGTGGCCACCAATATCCACCTGGATCAACCATACCCTTAGTTGTACTACCTGATTACCCAGGTACTAGAGAGTATCTTCCCTAGTGTTTTTCTCGGTGGCACTATAGCATTTACGCGGCAGATCAGTTTATCTACAAAGGGCTTGAGGATATCTAGGTTGATGCACTACCACTCGAAGGGGTACCAATAGGGGTTACAAGGGTGGCCAACAATGTGTGCTTAAGTACCACTTGTATTTCTTATGTGTATGCTTCCCCAGCCGCATATTTATGCATTGAACAACATATGTTTGTATCATTAAGACTGCAAACAATAACCCACAATTTTCTGCTAAAACAAAAACCCACAATAACCCCTGAAAGAAAATAACCCACAATTTTCTGCCAAGGAAAGCACTCTGATACCACTTGTAAGGTACCATATCTATTATAATAGCCAAAAATAGAAATACAACAAAGAATAACAATGGCAACACAATATATGAAACCACAACACCAAAATAATACATTTATTGATAGGAAATAATGTTCACTTTCCTCTTCGAGGGGGAAACCTCTAACAGAGAAACACTCTATTACGATAATTATCAAGAAAAAACTTCTCATACCCTCAACTCATATTTATACTAAATATGTCTAGCCAAAAGAAAAATCTAGAGGAAGATCCTTCTAGAAGTGGAAGCTTCTATTAGGTCTTCTTACATTTAACTTATTCTTCCTTATTACTAGGCCTTATTAGTATCTACCTTTATTACATGGAAATATATTATTCTACCTATGTGAGGGGTTAGGGAGGTTAGGTCCCTAACAAGATCCAATGATGTGACATCCATATTTGGGTTTTCCCATTGTTCTAGATTTCATATATCTAGGATCTGGATTATCATTCGATTTTCATTTTTTTATATATCGAGGTATCCATATCTTTCAAGTTGGATACTAGTCTGATGAGATTTCTACATGGAAACTTATGTGGTATCTAACGTGGCATTTCCAACATGTCTGACAGGGATCCAACATAGAAATTTAGGTGGTGTCTAACATGTTCATCCCACGTAGGATCTGGATCTGAAAATATTTCATTTAAGTATCTGGATCCATGATCTTTCAAGTTGGATGATAATATGACGAGGTTTCTATGTTACAATTTATGCGGTATCTGATGTGGCATTTCCAACATATCTGACATGGATCCAATGCGGAAATTTATGTAGTGTTTTTCATGCACGTCTCAGGCGAGGTTTGAATATGAAAATATTCCATCTAGGCATTTGAATCCATGATAACTAATTTATGTGGTATCTGATGTGTGCATCCCACACAGGATTCGGATCCGAATATATTTCACCCAGGTATCTGAATCCACAATGTTTCAATATGGTTACTAATATGTAGGGGTTTCTACATGGCAACGTATGTGGTATTTGACGTGGCATTTCCTGTTAAATTTTCTTATTTTTAGATATGATCATTATTTCCTTATGATTTAAATGTTATTGTTATCATAGAATAATTACACACTGAAAATATCAACAAGACTTAGCGAACTTGATGAGAGGCTGTTGTAAGTAAATATTGCATGGGATGATATATTACAAGTGAGGGCCCTGATATATATATACTTGGGTAGAGTACCTTTCCATTTAATGGACATGTCTTTTCCATTATTGTCTTTTCATTAATTAATTTATTATTTATATATTTATACATTATATTATAAATATATTCTTTATATATTATATTTATGTTTTTGATTATTTCCTCACATTCACGTCTAATTAATATAGACCACTCCATCCTGGAGCAAGAAATGTGAGAGAACCTTGAGTCTATCAGCTCCTCGTCAGGAGAAAGACTATGCCTAGGCCATTCACCACTAGAAAATATCTGTGAGTAAATGATTCATTTCCCTTGGTCAAATCAGCATGAACAATCTAGGAGAATGTATGTCCAATGTTTATAATTGGAGAAACATAAACACTCCCTCTCAGTGAGGGAGACATTTTTCATCACGCCAAGCTTGTCTCTAAGGTATAAAAACTTTGTCTTAGATAGAGGCTTGGTGAGAATGTCCGCAATTTCTTCATATGTGAATGTGTACCAGAGATTTATTGCTCCCTTCTGTACCATGTCTCGAAAGAAGTGATATTTGATCTCAATGTGCTTCAACTTGTCATGAAATATTGGATTTTCTCAAATCTTGACACAACTTTTATTATCACAGTGTATTAAGGTTGCCTCTATCTCTTGATCAAATAGTCTTGCAAGAATTTTATGAATCCATACTGCTTAGCGACTTGTGACATTGGCTGAGATATACTCTCCTTCTATTGTAATGAGTGCTACATGTAAATTATAACCTTGTACAATGTCTACTATAAACAGATATTTAGAAAAGAATAAAAAAGATACAATGGCAAATGCAAACATTACATAGAGATTTTTCCCCTGGAAACCCAAACCGGGAAAACTAACATATATTATATTCATACATGTGTTACATTGTTTACAATACAATATACATATAGCAGCCAGTGGCATCCAAAACCCTAACCCAATGACCTGGATTAGTCCAAAACCCTAATTCCTTAACCGGAAATAGAAAACCATTGGCAAAAACCATGTGCCGAAAAAACCACCTAAATAAAATGTGGTCCCGAAAATATGTCATCCCGGTAATATGTCATCCTGGAAATATGTCGTCCCGGTAATATGTTGTCCCAAAAATAACACATACCCAACATTCTCCCACTTGTTGTTTTCTTTGCACACATGGGGTTACAGGGTTACATAGTCAACAATCCAGGGCAGCAATGCCCATGGATCCTCTACACCAAGAGAACTTCTCAATGCTCATAGATTTTGTTAATGAATCTGCAACATTCTTCAAAGTGTCCACCTTCATCAGTGATACTTTATTTTCTTCAATCATGTCTCTCACAAAGTGATATTGAACATCAATGTGCTTTGTCTTTGAATGA
>JASDQU010099891.1:1053898-1066814 GCA_032191745.1 Picea mariana | reverse complement strand
TAAAGATGGATCATTGATATGATGCATAGATGAAGATGGATCAATGAGTTGTCATTGATACATGATGATGCATAGTTTGTTTGATGAAAATATGATTCATTATTGTCTTATCATGATTGATAAGGTGCACAAATGGATGAACTCCAAAGTGGTCCCCTTATGGTGAAAGCCCTCACGGGAAGAAGCTTTGTGGATTGAGTTATCCTAGAAGAATGGTTGAAGGACCCATGATTGTATGTGGAATAATGAGATGAATATCAATGAAGTTGTTGGTGAAACTATCCTAGATGGATAGTGTTTGTCATGCCATTTCCGGTGGTATGTGGAATGTCACATAACTCCTCACGGTTTGAGAGTTATGGCCTTATGAAGTTGGAGGACCCCCATATGAAGGCTTGAAGCCCCCAAGGTCAAAGAAGTCAAAGTGCTTGAAAAGAAGAAATCATTATTTAAATGATAAAGTAAAGTGACAAAATCAAGATGGATTATTTAAATAATAAAGAGAAGTGACAAAATCAAGAAGGAATATTTAAATGATAAAGTATTGGAGAACTTTCTATTCATGGAAAGTGGTTAACCCTAAAATAAGGAAAATGGGTTAAGTGACCTAGAAGATGAAAGTATAACTAAGAAGCTAGGATCTCTTGTGAAATGTACATTTTTGGGGAGAAATCCTTTGTTTGGATCAATGGAGAGCTTCTTGCAGATATCTTTTGGAGTATTGATGGAGAGCTTCTTGAGCATTATTGGTGTGGATATCTTGTGCATGATTGAAGATCTATTCTAAGGAAGAGAGCGAGAAGAGGATCTCATGGACGCATCAAAGTTTTAGAAATATCAGAGATCTTGACGACAAAATTCTCTGAACTTCAGAAACCCTAGTTTCTGAGGTATACACGGGTTGTCTGTGCTTAGGGTGCGTATACATTAAGATATACGCGGGTTGTCTGAAGACATGGAGTGTATGGTGGATAAAATGGTGAAGACTTGTGTTTGATCTGGTGCCAAGCTCTTGGATGATTAGGCAAGTTCCAGATCTGCATTCTATGGCCTCAGATCTATCACTAAGACACTGGTATGATTACATTATTTCCTTTATGAATACTATTGTTTGATGTGATGGGAATGCTTAGGGCATTATTGGCATGGCTTCTATGATGTGGTTCAGTTTGGTTGATTTGGTTGATAGAGTGATCAATACTCTTGTGATTCAATGGTGACATGATTTCTATGGTATACTAGATGCTTATACATGTTTGAGATAGCATTCATATTGATCTATTGTGGAGCATGAGCAAGCTATTGGAGAGCTTGGAGATGTTGTGACTGGATGTGATTTAATTTGGACAGTGGAAGACAGAAGAGAAAGTGATTGCAGGTTGCAAAGGATCTGAGCATGTGAATCAAAGCAAAACCCTAGTTGCTTAGAAGCATATGCATGTTGCATTATACACTGGCCGTGTGCACATGCAGGCTGTAATGAGTAAGGGCACGTACACACGCGGGTTGCACTACTGACAGGTCACGCACCTGTTGACATATTGATATCTGTTGAGGAATGTTGCCTCATCTCAGTTGGTGCTGAGGGTGTAAGCTGAGTCTTGCATTATAGAGTTGGTGCTCTTGTAGAGTTGTACTCTTAGATTCAATTGTTGCTGATAAACCCCGGATTGTTGTCCATAATAAAAAGAAAAATTGTACATACATCTTGTGTTCTTTCTGTTCCTTGTGGTGATGACTTATTGATGATATATTGTTGATATATGTTGCTGATATATGTTCTCATCTAACTGGTGGTAAATGACAACAATGGGTAATGAATAAATGTTGAATGTTAACTAAGAAGTTTTTGTGTAAGAGGGAAGTTTTGGAAAAAAGGGCTCCACACTCATTCACCCCCCCTCTAAGTGTGGTAGGTGTGTCCAACACCTTTGTGTTTAGAGACTCACAAACACAAGGGGACCACTTTCCAAGGTACCCAAATCTCAACATTCTTTGGATTGGGGCCTTTTAAAATCTTTGATCAATATATGGATTTATAATATGTACTGGGTTTTGTTGGAAAAATGATTTGGGATTTTTTAAACTTTTATCAATATATGGATTTCTATTATGTAATGGTTTTTTTTGGAAAATGGATAAATTTGTGATCAGGATTGGATCATTATGTTGTTCATCATCTATCTCGATCCTTTCAGAGTGGAAAATATTGGAGGAATCAATGTGCAGGGCCATTTTAGTGGCAGGTCCCTGTTTGGAAAATTGGGGCCCGAAATATTCTAGGGCCATTTTGAGGCATCAAATGACATTTTGTGGGGTTTCCCAGCATAGCCTAGTCCCCGTGAATCTATTATACACATCGAGACCTTTCCAATTGTGAAAAAATCACGTCAATCAGAGGTCGTATGCAAAAGTTATGCCTCCCACAATTTGACCTATTGTATTGACCACCATGGTATGAGAGGATGCCACATCAACCCCCATTACTCATGCATATGGGGCTAGCCACATATGTAATTTCAAGAAGATTCTAGAAGGTCCAAAACCGTATCACGATTGATGGTTGAGGAAGTAAAAAACCCACCCCTAGATGGCTATGAACCTATGTTAAATACCGGGCCACTTGGAGGAGAAGGGGTTTTGTTCTATACTATTGTATTTTGTTCCATAGCTGATCAAAGAAACTGGGAGTGGGAAATTAGAGAAAATAACAAAGGGGGTTAATGTTATGTAGTATAATAACATGCCAAGGTCTCAGGTAACTCCGTACAGAGTGCCTTCTCCTTTTTACTTGCATTATTTCCATACTAGATAAAAGAGAGCAAAGCAACCTCACCTTGTAGCTGGGTTTTATATTGTAAGGGTTTCTGAGATAAAATCTGTGTTATTTTGTGGATGGTGTGTGATTTTATTTTACTACTCTCTATTTTCCACATTTTATATATTTCATACACAGGCAAAAAATCAATAACTAAATATTATGGAAATATAAAGGAATTTAACCTTCATAGGTAGATTTCAGTTTTATTTATCAGATTTGTGGTGATGAATTGTTCCAGTGGAATATCCACGACAATTTACAGATCATATTAGTATCATAGTAGGTTTTTATTTTGGGTATTCATGGGAATTGATAGGATCCAGGAATTGACTTAAAAAGAAGTTGCAGAAACCTTAGCCATGGTAGACGAGTTTGTTCATAATAACCCTCGAGATCCAATAAAAGAGAGATTTGAGCGGTTGGAAGCACAAGTTGTTGACATCAACCGCAATATGAACCTCCTCATGGAAGATCTAGAAAGAAATCTTGAACCATTTGGAGATGATGGAGGATCTAACTTAGAGATGGGATCGGAGGGGAAATCAAGAGATCGAGAAGACTGAGGAAATAAGTCATGGAATGAATCCGAGGAATATCAACCGAGTTCGAGTGTCATTAACCCTTCAAAATCCATATTCATTATGGAAGCGAAAGTGGACATAAAGCCATACCAAGGTGATATTGATGCATTAAAATTGAAACATTGGTTGCAACAACTAGAAGTTTATTTTAGCGTTCACCATATACATGAAGTGAAAATTTTGTATTTGTTAGATTGAAGTTATAAGTCCATGCTTTAACATGGTGGGAAAGACACACATAAACACTTAGGCTGGAGGGTGATCCACCATTAACTAGGTGGGAGGAATTCAAAACCCTCATCAAGTCCCAATTCTACCCTATCAGGTATGTAGAGGACCAATGGATTTAGTGGCACTAGTTCAGGAAGAGACATGGTCAAAGTGTACATGAGTTCACCATTAAGTTCAGAAAAATGGCCATCATGCTGGGTATCTCTCCCAAGAGCCCAAATGTACTCCTCAAGTATCCGTGGGGTTTACACAGTTATCTATTAAAGCAAATGATTCTCTTCAATCCAATGACAATAGATGAGACATGTGTACAAGCATAGTACCTAGAAAACATAGGCCAAAATAAAGGGCAACCAAGTGGTTCAAAGTAGAAAGAGCACCAGGAAGCTTCCAAGGAGGGGAAGAAGAAGGGGAAAGGGGGAAAAGATAAGAAAACAACAACCACTACACATCAATACAAATATCCCAACAACCATTGTTACAACATTGATGGCCACATGAAGGAAAAGTGTTGGAAACTACATCCAAAGATAAAATGGAAGAACCACAAGGATGTAAAGAAAAATAACCTTCTAGCCACATATTCGAGCAATCAAGTTGAAATCAACTTAGATGTGGATGAAACGTTTTCTACAAATATATACAGGAGGTGAATCTGAGTAGCCTTTATCACTAGGAAGAGAAGGAGATGATCGAGCTCTTCAACATCTAGATTCATGTCAAAAAGACCAAGATAGATGCTCTGTTCGACTCAGGTTCACAAGATAATATCATAGTAGTGGATCTAGTTAGCAAGCTTAGATTGGAGGTTCATGATCATCCTGTCCCCTATCCATTGGGTTGGGTAAATAAGGATGCAAAGATAAAGGTAATGAAACAATGCAAGATTAAATTTGCTATAAGTGCTAATTTGATTGATGAAATGGAATTGGACATATTACCCCTTGTCATATGTGGAGTAGTGTTTGGAAGCCCCTACATGTATATGAGGGATGAACTATTCATGCAGAGAGCAAGGCAATACCGATTGATCAAGGATGGGAATTCCTACATCATCAACGTGCATAAAGGCAAGTCAAATATCTCACTAGTAAGTTCCAACCAAGCTAAGAATTTGTTTAGTTCCAGTAAGAAATACGTTTTTATTTTCTTAAGAGAAAATTAATTGAGTCAAATGAGAGTGAAGGCATCCATGAAGGGGTTTACTATAGAAAAACAACCTCAGTTGGTGGATTTTCTATAGGAATACAGAGGAGTGTTCAAGGAGCCTAAAGGGACACCACCCAAGAGGTATGTGGGGCACAAAATAGAGTTATTGCCAGAATCTTCATTGCCAAATATTGGGTTGTATAGACAATATATTATATAAGCGAATTAAGTGAAGAAGAAGTTGCAAGAGTTGTTGGAGCAGGTCATTATTCAACCAAGTACCGCACCTTGTGGGTCACCCATCATAATTGTACAGAAAAAGGATGGGACTTGCAAAATGTGTATCGATTATAGGGAATTGAACAAGATTACACAGAAGAACTGATACCCTCTGCCAAGGATCGATGATCTGTTGGACCAGATGCAACATGCCAAGTATTTCACTAAGATGAATTGGAAATCAGGATATCACCAGGTACGAGTCAAAGAAGAAGATACTTAGAAGACTGCTAAACTTGTTTGGGTCTTCCTACTCTCATTTCAGCTGCCACTAAACTTATTAGAGTTAGTTACTCCCATATCTTCTCTCTTACAGGATGCTCCTCTCGACACTTTCTCAAATAGGAAAATCAATGGCACTATTCTTCGAATATATGTGAAATATGTTTTGGATGTGTATTCCATCCTTCCTCCATTAGATGAGTATGTTAGTGACAAATTTTTCAATCATATGAGAATTATGTTGGCAACATTCTTTCAAAAAACGAGCAGTTCAATGATAAATTTCCTTCAAGGAATGAGCAACACAAAGTTCATTCCTCTACATGATTTTTCTTCGAACTCTTATTTATCAGATGGGTGGTTCAATATAACTATCTTCTAAATGATGAGAAGTTTGGTGGCAACATTCTTCCAATAGATCACTGGGTGCACCTTTGCATTAAGTTGGGTAATCACAAATCCACTCTCTCTTCTTCCAACTATTGCTGATCGTTATTGAGTTGGGTATGTCCACTCACTATTATACCTTCTCTCTATTGTATTTATGCCTCTTTACAACACTAATTTATCAAATGGAAAACTCAAGATCATGTTCTCCCAAATGATGAGAAGTTCAATGATGCAATTTCTTTAGCAGTTGAGCAATTCTATGTTGATAATGGTTGGGTATTCATACCCCCTTATACATTTTTATTGAGTTGGGTCATCAAAAACCCACTTTGTCTTATTATGACTACAACTTTCTCCCTATTTAGTTGGGTATGTCCACTAAATTTTGTATGTTGTCATCTTTCTCCATGACCCCATGCTCAGACTAAGGGGGGATGTTCAAATGATGGTAATATTCACTTGTGGTTATTTTATATTATGGCTAGGCACCCTCATTATTGTATTACTAGGTTATGGTTTAATGCCCGACCTATTCAACATTATTTTATGTTATTCTAGGTGTCCAAGGCCGACCTAGGAATTTATGTGGGCTTGTAACACCCTTATGGGGGAAGGTGCACCACATCATAAGTTGTGTATAAAGACACACCTCATGAGTCATTTTTAAATCACATTTATTCAATAGTGATTGATTCTTCAGCCTTTGGGCACCTACATTTTGTGTTTCTCTTATTCAAGGATTCATCTTCTCTTCTCTTTATACGTTTATGTTGATTTAGGGTTTCTTGGTGGTTCTAATGAATCCTTCTCTCTTATGGATCTCAATAGTCTGAAGTTGAAAAACATGTGTAGAGGATTGGTGCAGAGAGGTTGCAAAGTTTTTATAAGGAAATGAGGTTGCAAGAGTTGTTGGCAAGACTTGTAATCCTAAGGCACTTTATTTCCATTGTGTGTATTATACTATGATATTGAATAATGAGTAGACCTTCCTAAATTTTGCTGTGTATCTTGAATTGTTTTATGTGTGTTTAGATGCATTTTTGTTTTTTGGTTCTTTTCTACAAACAATCTTTGTGGTTTGATTCTAGGCACAATAGGACCTAATTTGGGACCATTACCCTACCACTATACTATGATTTCATTGCTTGGGTAGCTATATCAAGCCGTACATCTTTGCCATATGTATGTAACTAAACTTGGCTTGTGATTTTTTTTTATTAATGGCAAGTCATTGGATGTCCCCCTTAATTAAGAGAAAAACTTATGGAAAATTCTAAAGCATTAATCTCTACCTAAAAATGATATTATATGTAAAGAAGTGCAAACATGGTTGCAAACTAAATTGCAACATTAAGTTGTTGAAAAGATCAACAACAAGATGACCGAGATTGCATTAATGCGAGGACCAAAGTTTTTATTGTCTAGAAAGCTTCCACCAAGGAAAATGAATTTTCACTCACTGCTAGTGTCAACCACTATGGTCTAGCCATAAAAGTTCATGTTATAAAGAACAAGGAATAATAAATGTAAGTTTCCTTTTCTATGGATGTAAATAAGGTACTCCCTAGTAAAATTTAGTGGTGCCCATGGGAATCACGTAGGAGAGGACTTATCATTTTACCTTTCCTATATGTGTAAAGTTTAAACTAAAGCAAGCCTATGCGTTTCTAGGAAATCTAAGACCACAATGAACCATATTTTTTGAAACTAGATGGATATGATAAGAAGCCCTGACACACTATAACTAGATAAAGATTCTATTGTTATATTTACCCAAATATATAGGGTAGCTTAGGGTGCATGAACAAATAAGAATAATCAATGCTATATTGTCTCTCAAAACTCATTCACAATTGGTTGTTTCTCCTTGTACAATACAATGAGTCCCAAAATATAGAAATCTTGAAAGAAAGAAAAAAAACATTAATTAGAGCAAATGTACCTACAGAGACTAGTGGATACACACATTCCTATCTAGAAATGAGTATATCACTTAGGAAATTCCCTTATTTGGAGTTTACTATCCTCTTGACATGAAGCTTGCAAAGGTACCCTTTCTTTGGAGATTGTTTTTCCACAAAAAAGGAGAGGAAATCTTAGACTAGACAATATTCAAATTATGACCTTTCCACTTTAAACTTGACCATATTTGATCCAGATTGGATCATTATATTATTTTTCATCTACCTTGATGCTTTCAGAGTGGAAAAATTTGGAGGAATCAACTTGCAGGGTCATTTTAGTGGTAGGTCCCAGTTTGGAAAATTGGGGTCTGCAACCTTCCAAAGCCATTTTGAGAAATTAAATGGAGTTTTTTGGGTTTATATTGTTCAAAAATCATTCCCATCCCTTCGATGATGTTCTACACTCTGAGACCTTTCCAATGGTGCAGAACTTGCATCAATTAGAGTTCATATGCAAACGTTATGCCTCTCGAAAGTTGACCTATCGTGTTGAACAACATGGTACAGGAGGATGCCATGCCAACCCTCATTACTCATGCATATGGGGCTAGCCACATGAGAAATTTCAAGAATATTATAGAAGGTTCAAAAACCTACTACAATCGAGGGTTGAGGAAGTAAAAAACCTACCCCTTGATGGATATCAGACTATGTTAAATACTGAGCCAATAGGGGGACAAGGGGTTCCATTCTATATTATTGTATTTTGTTTCATAGTAGAGTAGAACAACCGGGAGTGGAAAATTAGAGAGAATAATAGATAGGTAAATTTTTTGTAGCATCCTAACAAGCCATAGGTCTTAGGAAACTCCATAGAGAGTGCCTTCTCCTTTGTACTTGCATTATTTCCATACCAGAGAAAAGAGAGAAGAGAAGCCTCACCTTCCAGCTAGGTTTTATCCCTTAAGGGTTTCCCAGAGAAAATATTTGGGTTATCTTGTGGATGGTGTCTATTTTTATTTTACTGTTCTCTATTTTCCGCATTTTATCTATTTCATGCATAAGAAGAAAATCAATAACTAAATATTCTGGAATCTAAAGGAATTTAACCTTTATAGTGTAGATTTCAATTTTATTTATCAGATCTATTGTGGCAAACTGTACTAGTGGAATATCCATGACAATTTACAGATCATATTGGAATCATAGAAGGATTTTATTTTAGGTATTTGTGGGAAGTTGTAGGATCCAAGAATAGAGAAGTCGTAGAAACCCTAGCTATGGCAGACGAGTATGTTCACAATAAACCTTGAGATCCAACAAAAGAGAGATTTGAGTGGTTTGAAGTGTAAGTCACCGACATCAGTTGAAATATGAACCTCTTCATGGTGTCTCTAGCAAGCAAGCTCGAACCATTCAGAGATGATGGAGGCTCTAACTTAGTGATCAGATTGAAGGGGAAATCAAGACTCAAGAAAGGAGTCATGAAAATAATCTGAGAAAGAGTAGTCGAGTTCGAATTCCATGGGCCCTTCACAATCCCTATTCAATATGGAAGTGAAAGTGAACATAAAGCCATACTAAGGTGATATTGATGCACTAAAATTGAATCATTGGTTGCAACAACTAGAAGTTTAATTTAGCGTTCACCATATAGATGGAGAGTAAGAGATTTCATTTTCTAGACTAAAGTTAGAGGGCTATGCTTTAACCTAGTGGGAAATCCATATGGAAACACTTAGACTGGAGGGTGATCTTCTTGTTACTAGGTGGGAGGAATTCAAAACTATCATCAAGTACCAATTCTACCCTATCAGGTATGTAGAGGACGAATGGATCCTGTGGCACTACTTCAGGCAGAGGCAGGGGAAAAATGTGCAAGAGTAAACCACAGAGTTCAAAAAGATGGCCATCGTGCTCAGTATCTCTCCCAAGAACCCAGTTGTACTCCTCAAGTATCCAGGGGATTTACATAATCATCTACTAAAGCATGTGATGCTCTTCAAGTCAAGGATAGTGGATGAGGCATGTGTACAGACACAATACCTAGAAAACATAGGCCGAAAGAAGGGGCAACCAAGTGGTTCTAAGAAGAAGGAACACTAGGGTGATTCCAAGGAGGGAGGAAGAAGTGGAAAGGGGGGAAATATTAGAAGACAATATCCATTACACATCAGTGCAAAGATCCCAACAATCATTGCAACATTGATGGACACATCGAGGAAAAATGTTGGAAACTACATCTAGAGATGAACCCAAAGAACCGACATAATGATGGAAATAAAAAGAACCTTCTAGCCATAGATTCCAACAATCAGGTTGAAATTAGCTCAAATGTGGATGAAAATATTATTTGCACATTTGTGCAGAAGGAGGTGAATTTGAGTATCCTTCATCACCAAGAAGAGAAGGAGATGACCACGCTCTTCCACATCAAGATTCAGGTCAAGAAGACCAAGATAGATACTCTATTCGACTCAGGTTCATAGGATAATCTCATAGTAGCGGACCTGGTCAACAAGCTTGGATTGAAGGTTCACGATCATCCTAGCCCCTATCCATTGGGTTGCGTAAAAAATGATGTAGAGATAAAGGAAACAAAGTAGTGTAATATTAAATTTTGTTGTAAGTGCTGATTTTATTGATGAAGTGGAATTGGACGTAGTACCCCTTGATGTATGTGGAGTAGTATTCAAAATCCCTTACATGTATATGATGGATGCAATATTAATGCAGAGAGCCAAACCATAACGACTAATCAAGGATGGGAAGTTCTCCATCGTCAACGCGCATAAAGGAAAGTCAAATATCTCATTGGTAAGTGCCAACCATGCCAAGAAGTTGATTAGTTCTTGTAATAAATATGTTTTTGTTTTCTTAAGAGAAAATCCATCTGATGATGAGTCAATGAGAGTGAAGGCATCCCTAGAGGGGTGTACTAAAGAGTGGAAACATCATTTGGAGGAGTTGATACAAGAATTTATAGGAGTGTTCCAAGAGCCTAAGGGGATACCACCTAAGAGGGAAGTGGAGCATGAAATCCAATTATTTCCAGACTCCCCCTTGCCGAATATTGGGTTGTATAGACAATCTGTTCTAAAAGTGAATGAGGTGAAGAAAAAATTGCAACAGTTGTTGAAGCAATGTGAAGCAATGTGTGATTCAACCAAGTACCTCACCTTGTGGGTCACCCATAATAATTGTGCCCAAGAAGGATGGGACTTGGAGAATGTGTATTGATTACAYRGATTTAAACAAKATTACACTGAATAATYGGTACCCTYGGCTAAGGATCGATGATCTRTTGGACCAACTACAACATGCYAAGTACTTCAATAATTCAGATTTGAAATTAGGATATCACCAGGTATGAGTGAAAAAGGAATATACCTAGAAGACTTCCTTCAATACAAGGAAAGGTTTGTATGAGTGGTTGGTTATGCCATTTGGTTTATGCAACACACCTACTACATTTATGAGACTAATGAATGATGTTTTACGCCTTTATCTAGATTCGTTTGTTATTGGATGATATACTAGTTTATAGCTCTACCTGGGAGGATAACATCTCACATCTTATGCAGGTGTTCGAGACTCTGAAAAGACACTAGATTCTGGACAATCTCAAGAAATGTGAGTTTTCTTAGCAGTATTTGGTGTATTTTGGGTATGTGATCGGTGGAGGGGAGCTCAAGATAGATCCCACAAATATGGAGACCATCATGAAATGGCTAGTTCCTACAAATTTCATTGAAGTTAGTAGTTTTGGTGGGGTAGCACAATACTTGTGGAAGTTCATAGCTTCATTTTCAACGGTAGCTTCACCACTCCATGCCATAACAACCAGAGGTAAATGTTTCTAGTGGGGGAAGAATTAGTAGAAGGCCTTTGATGAGATGAAAAGAAATATTAGTGAAACACTAGTGCTCATGCTACTACATTTGCAGAATCATTTTGAAGTGGAGGCAGATGCAAGTGGGTATTCCATGGGAGCAGTCTTGTTACAGGGAGGAAGGCCTATATGCTATCATCATGAAGTATTTCATGGGGTAGTTCCCAACTACCATACCTACGATAAGGATCTCTATGCCTTGGTACAAGTTGTCAAAAATTGGAAGCACTATCTGATGGGAAATGAGACCATCATCCACATAGATCACCAACCACTACAATATTTGCAGGTCAAGAGTAAGCTACAACAAACCAGGCATTACAAGTGGATGGGGATTTTACAACAATTTCATCTAGTCATCAAGTATAAGAAGGGTAGCACAAATAAGTTGGTAAACATGCTTTCATGACTACCCACATCAAATATTACATCTTTGGGAACTCTGATGCATACAAAGAGGCATACACAAAATATGAGGACTTCAAGGAGGTTCTTCAGTAGCTACAGGGCCAAATTCATATATAAGAAAGTGACGACAAGGTTGACTATCATTTCCATAATGGTTTACTCTACAAGTGTGACAAGATTTGTGTCCCTAAAGGTGAACGACTACAACTTATCATAGAGGCTCACACCTCCAAGGTTGGAGGACATTTTGGCACTGGGAAGACAATTGCCAATTTACAAAGGTATGTATACTGGCCCAAAATGAAAGAATATGTAGCACATTATATTAGAGGATGTATACTTTGTTGCACCAACAAGCCCAGTAAAAGGAAGAAAGGTATATACCATCCCTTACCTATACTCACTTGACCTTGGGAAATAATTTCCAAGGATTTTGTGGGAGGTTTACCAACCACACGGAAGGGACATGACTATTTATTTGTGGTAGTTGACATGTTCAACAAAATGTGCATTTTCATTCCTTGTAAAAAGACCATCAAGGGACAGGAAACAATTTTTTTTTTCTTTGAACATGTCTGTGTGTACTTTGAGATACCTATGAGCATTATCTTAGATAGGGATACCCGATTTCTTAGTGTATTTTGGACTACATTGTGGGAGAATATGGACAATAAGTTGAAGAGGCCTACACCATTCCATCCATAGACAGATGAGAAGACATAAGTAGTCAACATGACTTTAGTGTAGTTTTTTAGGGGTTACAATAAGAAGCATCCAAATACCTGGGATGGAAATTTGATATATATACAACACTCTTATAATAGAGTAGTCCACACTTCTACTGGAAAGTCACCTTTTAAAACTTGTTTTGAGTATTGTCCACATTCACCCTTAGATGTTGTATTTGGACAACAAGGAGGAGTGAGGGAGAAACTCACATGAGATGCACTAAAAGAAGAAAAAAATGTTGAGAAGATCAGACAGATCCATTCACAATTACAAGACACATTAAATAAGTGACAAGAAAAGTACAAGGCTA
>JASDQU010099891.1:1019412-1043564 GCA_032191745.1 Picea mariana | reverse complement strand
GAAGAATATCAAACTCTATGAGTGTTCATTGTTGGATTCAGAGGAGGAGAAGGTCCTACTTTCCATAGAGGACTTAGCACCAGATGCTCAAAAAGAGTTGGTAGAGGACACCGTTTTGTAGAAGCGGTCCAAAGCTACAAGACAGGGTAAACATGAACTTTGGTAGATTGGGTTGAAAGGGAAACTTCTAGGAAAAACAAAGTGGTACACCAGGGAGAAGGTAGAGGAAAAATTTTCTCACCTCATTCAGTAAATATTTTGGGGACCAAAAGCCTCCCTAAATGGGAATGTATGATCCAGATTGAATCATTATAAATTTTTTCATCTATCTCGATCCTTTCAGAGTGGAAAAAATTGGAGGAATCGATTTGCATGTCCATTTTAGTGGTAGGTCCCAGTTTTGAAAATTAGGGTCCAAAACCTTCCAGGTCCATTTTGAGGCATTGAAGAACATTTTTTGGGGTTAAAACTTTTCAAACTTAGCTCAGATCCGATGATGCTATTCTACACATTGAGACCTTTCCAACGGTGCAAAAATCACGTCAATAGGAGCTCGTATGAAAAATGTATGTCTCCTATAAGTTGACCTATTGTGTTGACCACCATGGTACGAGAGGATGCCACATCAACCCCCACTCATGCATATGGGGCTAGCCACATACATAAATTTAAGAATATTCTAGAAGGTACAAAATCCTATCACAATTGAGGGTTGAGAAAGTAAAAAACCTACCCTTATATGGCTATCGGGCTATGTTAAATACTGGGAAACTAGGATGAAAAGGGGTTTCATTCTCTACTATTATATTTTGTTCCATAGCTGAGCAAAGAAACTGAGAGTCGGAAATTAGAGAACATAACGGAGGAGGTTAATGTTCTATAGCAACCTAACAAACCACAAGTCTTAGGTAACTCCATAGGGAGTGCCTTCTCCTTTGTACTTGCATTATTTCCATACCAAAGAAAAGAGAGTAGAGTAGCCTCACTTTCTAGTCAGGTTTTTGTTGGGTATGTGTTATATTCTCGTCGACATATTTTCGCCGGTTTCGGGCCGACATATTTCCGGGACCACATGATATTAGGTGGTTTTTCGGCACATGGTTTTTTGCCGATGGTTTTCTATTTCCGGTTAAGGAATTAGGGTTTTGGATGCCGCTGGCTCCTATATGTATATTGTATTGTAAACAATGTAACACAATTGTATGAATATAATATATGTTGGTTTTCCCGGTTTGGGTTTCCAGGTGAAAAATATCTGTGTAATGTTTGTATTTGCCATTGTATCTTTTCTGTTCTTTTCTGAATATCAGTTTGCAGTAGATATTGTACAAGGTTAGAATTTACAGTTTTCTCCCGTAAGGGTTTCCCAGAGAAAATGTTTGTGTCATTTTGTGGATCATGGTGTGTGATTGTATTTTACTGTTCTCTATTTTCCACATTTTATCTATTTCATGCATTAGCAAAAATTCAATAAGTAAATATTTTGGAAATCTAAAGGAATTTAACCTTCATAAACATATTTTTATTAGATTTGTTGTGACGAACTATTCCAATAAAATATCCATAATAGTTTACAGATCAATTTATGATTACCTTATTTCAATATTAAATTATTAAGTTGAAATTTATGATGTTTATATAAATAATTCAATCATAAGGGAATTTATAGGTAGTGGGAATGATGGTAGTGATCATAAGGAAATTTATAGGTGGTGGGGATGATGGTAGTGGTTAGGGTACATACTCATTCATTCAAAAAATATTAATCAATGGAATCTCCTTCGTGGTATTCTCCATCATTTTCTTTGTTACATTATATCCCACATTCCGTTACGTTTCCATTAGGGAGGATTATGGGGGAATGCCTTCCAATCTTTCAACATTGATATTAACCTTATTATAAACAATTGGTCATCGATTGGATGCTTCATACTTACATACTTTGAGGTATATAATTTTTGGTATTCTTGACTTTTTGGCCAATTTTGTTTGAGCATTGGTATTTCTTGGAACCCTTTTGTTGGGGTTCTCATCATCCCTATTTTCCTTATCATTCCCTCTTTGGATGCTAAAATTGTAGTAACTGTGAAGGATTACTTAATAATTTTGGGATGTTAGTTTATGCATGATGATTTTCTTTAGGGTTTGAATTGTTATCGACTATGATCATCTATATTATTGAATCTTGTGAAAACTTGACTTTTTGGCCATGCATTTCGTAAGTCCAATTCATGTGCACATAGGCTCAATTCATGTGCAAATAGGCTCAAGAGGACTCTCATGATGCTTCAAAATTCCTCTTCTTTCTTGTTAGGGGTAGCTACTTCCATTTTTTTATGCTTCTAGATTTCATCACATTGTTGCATTGTAATGGACATCATAGTACCTTGAGGCTCTACCTAAATT
Organism: Picea mariana; assembly: GCA_032191745.1. NCBI lineage: Eukaryota > Viridiplantae > Streptophyta > Pinopsida > Pinales > Pinaceae > Picea > Picea mariana. The sequence goes on along the minus strand of JASDQU010099891.1, from coordinate 1,041,158 downwards.
TTGAATATTCATTATTTTTTTCTCTTTCTTTTTGTGGTTGTTCATGTTCTTTGATTCCTTTGGAAGAATTCATTTTTAAAGGTTGTCTTATTTTGGGCATAGGTATGTAGAATTTCGATCTCCAAATATGTGTCACTTTGTCAAATGAATTATTAGAAACACTATCTTCCCACATGTCTTTGTGTTTTTGGGTGAATTTGGGTGAATTTTGCTTGATTACCTAAATAATTTATGAGGTTATTAGAGTGTTTTATATGATCATTTAGGTTTAAATTTTTCCCTTTTCAAGTGCATTGAAATTAAACATGTCCAATTGGCTTTTCACACTATTATTCTTACAAAGTACTATTATAAGTCTCCACACATAATTCCAAAATTTATTGGTTTCCTAAATCTATTTATATATTTGTATTTCAACTATTACTTTCTTTATTAGAAAACATTGTAGAGATGATATAAATACATATACCAAATGGTAAGAGTAGTATTTTACTTCAATCTAGTCAACGATATTTAAGATACCATAGTAGTTTTGAGGGTTAGCTCAGTTGGTCATGAGCTAGACGTGAGAACTCTCCCTCAACGAATTGGGGAGGTTATGGATTTGACTCTCTTAATCCCCTTAGGTTAGGCTTCGTTAATAGAATCAACGATTTACCCCTTTTACCATCCATGAATTGTGAAAAAGTCATAATAAATTTCCACAAAAATTTCCTTGATTTTTTTTTTTTCTAAAAACACCACCTTCAATTAATTGATTTTTTTTTTTTTTCCCTAAAAATACTACCTTCAATTATATGATAATATCAATAGTGATATTTTCTTCACCATAAAAGGGAATAAGAAGGGTATGATATGTACTTGTATACAAGTATATAAAACTAATAATTTATAGTATTTAAACGATTCATAAAATAAAAAATACAAATAAAAGGTATGGGTTTCGATCTTTAAGTAGCGTAAGTGTCATGTTCAAGTAGTTATAAAATTACCCCATTCAAAGTATTTTCCATGTTGATAATTATATTCAACCGGTATACACAATCAATTATAATATATACTAGGCCACTTCTTCCATGAGGACATCATGTCTAGGATATTCTTCAAAGTAATATTTTTAATATATTTCTTTTGATGGAGAATATTCCATTCTTAAGCCTTGTATACATGTACATGGTGACACCACTCATATTTTATCATATATTGATGTGGATCATACAAATATATTATGGTGACACCACTCATATTTTATCATATATTGATGTGGATCATACAAATATATTATGGTGATACCACTTATATTTTTATTCATATTTTCATGTGGATCATACAACTATATTATTTATTAATTAAATTTTGAATATTATTTTATTTTGAAACTAGTTAAAAGTATTGTTTCCAAAAAAAATTGTTTCTAAAGTTTTTATTGAAAACGTTTCATTTATAAATTTTTTTATATGTTTCTCAATTAATAAAAGAAGGATAATAAATTAACACCCAAGTATTATTGTCTTTATAAAATGTTTCTAAGGATTGGAAGTATGGATTACAAATTGGAGTTGCCTCTATCTTCATGTGTACATCTAGTCTTTCATGTTTCCTTCTTAAAGAAGGTAATCAATGACAAGATACTAGTTTAAGCTATTTTACCAAAGATTAATGAAGAAGAGAAAATCATACTAGAACTATAAACAATCATTGAAATAAGGATAAAAAAACCATGGAATTGATAAATTATTGAGTACCTTATCAAGTGGAAGAACCTACTAGTAGAAGAGGCAACATGGGAAGATGAGTTCTTCATGCAGAAACATCCACAACTAATCAAGTGTTGAGGGAAACAATTGTTTGAAGTGGACGAGCATTTTAAGCCCTAGATATTGAATCATTACATTTATACTGTTATATTAGTGTTGTCCTTATTGGTCGGCTAGACCCTTTAATTGTAATTGTACCCTTTGTCTCCTATATGCACCAAGGATACCTTGGTTGTGATTAGGTGTTGTAACAATGTCTTTAAACACCACCTCTCTCTTGGAATACTAGTTGTTGTCTATGAATATTGTCACAATCCTATTTTATTGAAAATTGGGCTTAACTTAGTAGAAATATATCAAACAAATCCAAGTAACATCACATATTCAATTAAGCATAAAATAAAACCATATCAACCATTGGAAACATATAATAGTGGAAAACCTTTTTTCCTAAGGTAAAAACCCACTCTCAATATTTCTCACAAATCAATCCTTTTGAGTAATTAAAACTCTCGTCTTTCCACAATAGTCGTCACCATAAATGCTTTAAATAATTGAACAAACCTTCAATATAAATTGAGTCAAAATTCGTAGTGCTATATCAAGAACACACACACACACACACACACATATATTTCTAGGTTACACTACTTAGAGAAAACCCCATAGTACTTCCCTTCATTTCAAGGATGGTACCCAGGTTAAACCCTAGAATATTCAAGGAACAAGGTCAGTTATCACAATAATATACTCGTCAAGAGCTCAACATGTCACTCACAAGAATTGAACCTAGGTGAGGAGGATAACAATCATTCCTCCTGACTACCCGAGCTAAACCCAATTGACACACACAAACACACATAATCCATTGGATTGCTTGGTATCTATAATAACCATGCAAGCTTCTCCTTTATGCTTTCCCTAACTCACATAGGGTTATTTGGTGATGGTTGGGGGTATCTACTCCTTGTTTTTTCTTTTCATTGAATTTCTTTTGTTGTGTTGTTTCTTTGGGCTTGTCATATTTGTTGTATTGACCAGTTTCTGAGCTTTCTTCTAATTCCATCTCCTCACTACCATAAGGTATATGGATTGGATTTATACTTGCTTGTCCCTCTAATGCTTTAGATGTTCATTATTAGTAATCCTAGAGAATTTATACATGCATGCTACCTATTTTGATACCTATTATGATCTACTTCACTAAAGGTTTTTCCTCAAGGCTCTTTGTACACTCGATAAAAATGTTTGGAGGTCCTCTTTCACAATGTCAATCCTACTATTGAATTCTTGGATGATCAATATTCTATTTGTTACCTTATCTATGATTTTTTTTCCCCATGAAATGTGATTAACATAGAAACTATGTAAATATTCCTTTAATTGACATTTTGCTAATATTAGGGATTCTTATAAATATACTTCCTTTAATAGTTGATCAAATCCCTTTATCTTTCTAAACACATGGATCCCCATTCGATTCTAATATTCTTCCGCTTTTTGGAATGCCTTATGTTTATGTCCTTCTACCTAGTGTATTTCTTCATATAACGTCACCATTTATGTGATTCTTACCTTTGCATCATATCTTCTTGGCTCAAAATTTTCCACTACATTTACTTCAGGCTCAAAATTTACTAGGTTTTTATTTAATTCAATGTCTTAAAAAATCCTTCTTCTAGGTATATTCTTGTACTTACCATTCTTTTTGCTATGTCTTGTCTTCCTTGTGCTTTATTTTGGAGATTATGTATTGCACTATGTAGTTCTTTCATTTGTGTTGTCCATTTCAAGTGCATCTTTCTTACTACTACCTTTGCCATCACTATTGCCAAGTTTAGTTGTATTCATTCTATTTTTGTTTCTTTTATCTTTTCCTGTGCATCTTTTGATTGTATTTTCTCTACGACTATTTCTATCCTTAGTTATGTGCATCTTTTGATTGTATTTTCTCTATGACTATTTCTATCCTTAGTTATATTGTTTCTTCCTTTGGGATCCCTCTCAAAATATCTATATATGGTAACATATATCCCAATATCTATTATAGTCTTGTTATCCTTTGTTGGAAGGTCCATGTTTCCTTATCCTTAAACTTGATCTCCTTTTAGATGTCTTTATATCTTTTGGTCATCATCTAATGCCCCCCGTCCAATATGAAAACTATCATCCCTTCTTTGAGTTTCTCCCCTTCTTTTGCTTTTTAAAATTTTTCCTCTTTATCATATTCCTTTATTTTTTTTGGGGGGGCTTTTCATCTTTAATCTTGCTATTCTAGTGTCTACCTCTTTTTTATTCATCACTTCTTGCTTCTTTCTTTTTTCCATCAGTTTTTGCTACTCCATTTCCTTCTTTTGGCATTCCATCTCTTTGACTTGATCCTAGTTGTCCAGTTGGTATTGTATTTGGTTTCTTTTCTTTTTCAATAGCCCAATATTAGATTGTTTTTTTTTATTATCTTCTATATTTTCAAGATCCCAATCCGTTAGCACTCTGTAAATTGCTTGGCTGAGGAAGCAAATCACATACGTAACCACAAAACCACTTTAGAACTGAAACTATCCCTTTCAGTTCAGAAAGGGATCTCTCTTGTCACTTGGTATTTGAAAGATAAATTTTCTCTTAAATATCAATGGATAGGTATTAAATAAACAAAGAGATTTATAAAGTTGCTGGAAGGAAGGAGGACGAATCAGTTGAGCAATGGAGTCAACTTTGAAGCAATTGGAACTATCAATGACTTGTTTGTAGAACTATAAAAGAAGCATAGGCTAGGTAGGTGATATTCTTTGAGTGAAAATATTGTTGTTGTATAATGGAAGAAAGAGAAAAAAAGATAACTACATTCAGAGCACCAACTAGGATGATTTTTTATTGAGTTACGAATAAATAACATAACTTGAATTGCTTGAATCTAGAGCATCAATATCAGATGGATTCCAGACCATTAGCTTTCCAATTTAAGTATATAAAGGTTGCAGATGAAATGAGAAAAGAAAACAAGAAATACATACATGAGAGAGAAACACACACTTCAGATCACCACCACAAGAATCTATGGTATGAATAACATTGTACTTTTGCAATAATATTTCATTAAACTCCATAAATATTACCAAATGTTCAAGAGAAAAGTCTTCCACGCTTCTGCCAACCCTTTGTACATTCAAAACGATCCAATATAAAGGAAAAATCCATCCCTAGGCTAAGGAAGTCGAACTTTAACCACTTTCCTTCATTTTTGGATCTAGTTACACTAATATAGGAACAAACTCAAACAACTCGCTATAAATAAAAGTTTGTTTTGATCATATTAATCACATAACAATATTTTCAAAAAAAAAAATAGTCTTCGTCATGGTCTCGAACTTCAGGATTGATGTGAGTCACTTAGTATAGTTGGAGATGATCTGGGGTTGATTCAAATGCTAACCTGGCTCCCTGACATGTTTGCGTAGCAATATGCTGCAACTCGCTGTGTAACTGTGAGTTACAACAGTTGCATAGCGAGTTTAGACAATGGTTGTTTTCTTCAGTTGTCTTCACACAGTTGGTTGCTACAAGAATATGGAGGCTAGAATTGACCATTCTATCATCCCAAATGAAATGTTGAACTGTAGAAACATAAACCTCTATTCCAAACATTACCCTCGATTTCTTCATCAAAGGTATACTTAAAACACTTGCGTAGTGTGAGATCGCTACACAAGTTTTGTGCATCGTTCTTTTCCAGACAAAAATCTCAAAACATTTTAATCCTTTATTGATAAAAAAGGGAAAACTGTAAAATGTGACTCATGGATTCTATATTTCAGCCACCTTTGCAAGAGGTCTAACTTTCCCCTGGCTTCATCATCAACTTCTATTTGTTTCATCCTTAGTTTCAGAGTCCTATTTTCTTTCCTCAATGACACATTTTGTTTGTTCATATTATTCGCTTTCCTGTGAAAAAGTACATTTCTTCTTAACCTTGACTGAGCATTTGAAATAGCTACATAGGAATTGGAGATGGCTGCTCCACACTCATGACGATGTTTATCAAATTTTTTCTTTGTTGTTCTGTTCTCTTCCATGCGTTGATTGAACAAATCTTGTGCTTCTCTTAATTGTTTGTTGAGCCTTTTGACATTTCTCTCACCTTCTCCAGGTGAGGTATGGATGTTTTCAATTTCTATGGACTGGTCCTGTGCATGTGTTTTTTCTACAGGCTTGTGTTTTGAAATCAATTTTCTAGCTGAAGATCTTGTCAAAGGAGTTGTAGGCTTGGGAAGCTCCATATTTTTAGAACTCTGCTCAGCTACTCTCTCTTTACCTTTTCCCTTATAAATTTGTGGAACTATTGGTGTTGATTCTCTCTTTGACACTAATACATCTTTTGGTGTTGAAATGATAGAAACCCTTTCAACAAGCTTCTTCTTCATCTCCCTGTTTTCATAATGGAACTATGCTATGGCATGGTGAGATTTCTTAAGCTGTTCTTGCAATTCTCCAATTATTTCATCCTTTTCACCTGATTGAAACCGATATTTACCAATACCTTGAGTTGTATGTTCAATGGATTGTGTGTGCAGGGTAGATAATATTTTGGCTGCTGATCTTGTAATTGGACTACTAAGTTTTGGTGTTTCAACAACCTCATCAACAAAGTGTATTTTTCTGTCTTTCTTCTTAACTTGTTGGCTTGGTGAAATACCTTCAACTTCTTTTCCTTTCCCATGGTCCTGTTTTACAAATGTTTTCTCCCTCCTATTAGTCTCCTCATGGACTAAAGAAGATGTTTTTTCAATTGATAATGGAGTATCTCCTTTGGGGTCCAAAGCAATCCTTGCTGAAGCTAGGAAATAATCCCAATCCTTGTTCAATTTCTTAAGTTCTTCCAACACCAGTAATTTCACCAAAGAGAAATGAAACAAATTGGATTTAACCTGATCAACCTTATCCTGCACTCTGTTTGTCATTTTACCTAGGCTTCTGTATAGGTAAAAAGGTAAATTCAAATGGTTTTTTCCCGTGAAATGCATTAAAATCCTAATATGGTACTGATATACTCTGTCAAACCTGCCCTCATAGGTGAAATATTTCTGAATCACTCTTAGTAGCCTTTCATAATGTTCCAATATGCACTCTCTTGGAATGGTAGCACCAAAATTTGGTTTTTATACTTAGGCTTCAAGAAATCAGTGTATAAGATGGCATCAAGGGGCATACCTTTGAACCATTTCTCCCCTTGAGTTGGAATTTCAATTGCAACAACTATTGTCTCCTTTGACACCTAGAAAGTAATATTAACAATCTCTGTCTGGACGCCATTGAAGTTGAGGGAAAAATCCTTTGTTAGCTGCACATTATACCCCTGAATTTTCTCACAAAATATCATGCATCCGACTTGCTCAAAAGAAACCCTACTTATTGGATCAAAGTTTACTAATTGCGAGTTTTGTGGCTCAATTCTTATAACGCTTCCTCCCTTATTGTATTTCTTCTTCCCTTGAGTTTCCATACTGAAGATATATGCTGAAAACACTATGACTATGGTGAAAAAGAAGTTCAATGGATAGGGTTAAGGCAAGGAACTTTACACAGTGAGAAACAAAACTAGGGTTTACAAGAAATAGGATCAAAGGAACTTGCCAAGGTTAAATCCAATCATTTAATATCATATCGTATTAACTCATAATGTTAGTTGGTAGGAAACATGTCCTCCTTAGTATGCAAATTATGTAGGATAAGTGATGCGTAGCAGATGAACAGGGCTTTCTTAGCATGCGAGTCTTCTGAAATTTGTTATGGAAAAGGAATATAACTGATGAGAGAGAGATTTTGCATGGAAAAAAGGGGAGGGAAAGGAATACACATATCAAGCAAAACCGATTTGAAAGAATGATTAGATCATTGAAATGATTTGACAGTTTTGGTAGCGCCAATCTTTTCACAATGAACTTACACATCGTGTGATCCTTTACAAGAAAAATATCAAAACCACTTTGGAATATTAGTACATACAACATGATGACTTATGATGGCTTCATCTTTGTCATAACATGTCATTTTGATCCATAATATCATTTGAAAACACTTCTCCTAGACCTTTGATTTATGACTTGACTCTTTTATGACATACCATATCAAATCTTATGACAATAATCTTAGACTCATGATTAACTATCACACACTTAATAACTCAAAATAGGAATGCATTAGTCTTCCAAAGACCAAGGCATGACTTTGAAAAATCTTAACACACATATGACTATACCTTAAAATCACGGACACTGACATTGGATCCAATGGGGATGTTATCCTCCCTGTGAGGCAACAAAGAACAACAAACCATGTGCATGACCATTGGGATTTATTTACTGTTGAATCTTGATTGAAAACAGACTCTAAATTTTAAAGAATTGGTCTGAAAGACTTTTTATAGACTTGACATACACTGGAAACATTCATTAGAACCTTAGGGCCTTCATCTTGGGCTTCAATTTCTCCTAAATGATTCCCTTACCTGCGACATCTGAAAGTAAAATGGTTATTTACAATGGAATGAAAGATCAAATTGCTTTAAATCATGTAGTGTTTGAGAAACCTTTCATTCAAAGGCCCTCCACCAATGAGATCCCCATTAATTTCTTGTAATAGATAAGCATTGCTTCCATGATAAGCTACAATTCTATACGGTCCCATCCAGAGCTGATCAAACTTTCCATGCTTCCATTTATCTTCATTCCTTGCATCCCATTTCAACACTAGATCATCTACCTTAAAATCATCAACCTTTGTCCTCTTATCAAACAATTTTTTCATTTTATCCTGATGCAATTGTGTGTTACTGTACATGAATCAATTGATTAATTCTTCTTTGAATGTCATTTGGCTCAGCCTCCTGTTCTTGCAACAATTTCATAACTGGCAACCCTAATGAGGTAGGGAAAACTGCCTCTTTACCATACACTATATGAAAAGGTGATGTGGCAATAGATCTCTTTGTAGTAATCCTATCAACCCATAGTGCATATATGAGTTTCTTGTGCCAAGACTTTTGGTTTTCCTGTAGCAATTTTTTGATAATTCTTGTCAGAATCTTGTTGGATGATTCAACTAGTCCATTACCCTGTGGGTAATAGGTCGTGGAATGGCCAATAGTTATATTGTAATCATTGCAAAATTTTTCCAACTTCTTAGACTTGAAAGCTGCTGCATTATCAATTATTAATTTTATGGGGAAGCCAAACCTAGACAGAATATTACTTTCCAAAAATTGAATAATGATAACATCAGTGGCTTGTCTTGTTGGAACTATTTCAATCCATTTAGTGAAATAGTCTGTAGCTGTCACTATCCATTTGTGTTGAGATGAAGACAATGGATGAATCTCACCTATAAAATCAAGGCCCCATTGCCTAAATGATGCTTCAACTGAAATTGGTTTCAAAGGTAAAGGAAACAACTTCCCTTTTCCATCAAATATCTGACATTCATGACAACTGGACACCTAGAAAATTCTAGTACAATACAAACCTGCTCTAAGTATCTTATGCATTGTGGTTTTCCAATAGTGGTTCCCTCCACAGTCACCCTTATGAAACTCTTTGATAGTTTGTTTTAACTCATCTTCTAACAAGCAATATAGAAAAACTCCCCCTAGATCTTTCCAATACAAAGAACCATCAAGTATACAAAATTTGGCTGCCTTTAATTTCAAAAACCTAGCTTTGGTTTTGCTTAGTTCAGGAGGATATTGTAAATTTTTTAAAACGTATATGATGTCAACATACCATGGAGATTCAAGAAATTTCCGAGACACCTGTGGTGCTGATTCTTTCTTTAATTTGTTGACATATATGCAATAAAGTTTATTCCCAACACATCATAATTTGACTGCGTCATCAGTTTGGAAAGTCCTTGGCCTATGATTAACTTTGTAGGATTTATCTCCAAATCATATTCCAACAAAACCGCTATCCATTTTCCTCTTTTTCCTTCAGGATTCGACTGAGTTAGAATCTATTTCACAACATTATTTGGCACAAAAGAAACAAAATGGGAATGCACAATGTATATTATAAATTATTTCAAGGCTTTTACCAATGCATATGCTTGCTTCTCCATGATGTTGTACTTCAATGGGGAATCTCTTAAAGTTCTGTTGTAGTAGGCTATAGGTCTTTCAAAATTTTGTTCATTCTTTTGTAACAAGACCCCTAAAATGGTGTGTTCTGATGCAAAATAAATCAAGATGAAGTCCTTTGAATAATATGGACTAGCTAATACTGGTGCCTTGGTTAATGCTACCATTATGTCCTTAAAGGATTTTCTAGCTTCTGGTGTCCATTTTAACTCACTTCCTTTCCTCAACATGCTGGTAATGAACTTTATGATTTCTACTAGATTGGGAATAAACCTCATAAAATTTACCCTTCCAAGAAAATACTGTATCTCCTTCTTGCTCCTAGGAATATCAATTTTCAGAATTGAAGCTACCCTGCTGGGATCTATCTTTATTCCTTCTTTTTAGATGATATGACCAAGAAACTTTCCCTCTTGCATTCCAAAGTTGGATTTTTTGGGATTTAATTAAATGCCAAATCTCCTACACTTCTCAAACACCCTTTTCAAATGTTGCAAATTCTCATCATCAGAGTTTGAAAAAATAGTAATATCATCTAAATAAACAACAATGAAATTATCTTTTTCATCAAAAAAATCTATATCCATAACTCTTTGGAATGTTTCCCCTGCATTCATAAGCCCAAATGGCATTTTGGCATACATGAATGTGCCCCAGGGTTTTGTGAAGGATGTCTTCTCTTGATCATCAGGGTGCAACATGATCTAGTTGTATCCAAAAAAACAATCTAGCAATGACATTTTTTGTGGCCCAACCACTTTCTGCAAAATGTAGTCCATCTTGGGAAGAGGCTAATTGTCTTTGAGGGAAACCCTGTTCAGATTTAGAAAATCTACACACAACCTAATTTCACCACTTTTCTTTCTGACATGAACTAAGTTGGCCAACCATTTAGAGAATCTCAAAGATACTATGATCTTGGCATCAAACTTTTTTCTTACCTCCTTCTCAATGAGTGGCAACAACAAAGGATTAATCCTTCTCAATTTACGTTTGAATGGTTTTTGGTCATCTCTTATTGGAATGATGTGTTGAATAATATTCGTGTCATACACCTTCAGATCTTCATAGCTCCAAAAAACAACATCTGGAAACTCCTTCATTAGGTTGATATATCTCTCCTTGATTTCCGGGCTGAGTGATTTGGATAGTTTGATGATTTTACGTTCTTCCTTTGTTCCAATATTGCAATCCTCTATTTATTCATCATTTGGGGTGACTTTGGGATTCTTTGCCACATCATTATTGTCAAAGAGTTTTTCTAATCGAACCAAACCCTTAGGGATGAAATTATTTTTGAGTTGAACAATTTCTTTACCAACAATTTGATTTAGGAAACTATCTACATTTGGAGACATGTCTACGTCTTCTTCCTGATCAAAGAATTTTTCTTCGTCAATATTTGTGTTGGAAAACTCATTAGTCATTTGGAGAAACCTTAACACCTGTTTATCATCCTCAAAAATATGCCAATACTTGATATTATCAGGTACTGTTGGTTTATGCTTGACTTCGATCTCATATTTTCTGTTAGGAAAGATGATAATATTGAAAAAAGAAGCCGAAGTAGCTAATGCATCAACAATCAAATTTTGTCTTCTTGGAATCACTGAAAGGTTGTATTCTGTGAAAAATTCAAGCACATCAAGAACTATATTTTTGTATGCCCTCATCCTAGGATGCTTATTTTGATAGACGCCCTTAACCGGATTAATCACAAGCTCAGAATATCCATGTACAACTATTATTTTTTCCCCCAAATTTTCAAAGTATTCAACCCCAAGATTAATGCCTCATACTCAGCCATATTATTTATACAACCAAAAGAAAATTTATAAGATAAAAGTTTTGAACCTAATTTTGGAGGGATAATCCAAACACCTGCTCCAACTCCTTATTTACTAACAGCTCCATCAAAATTCATATTCCACATTTCTTCTTCCTCATTATTTTGCTGATCTGAAATTTTCCCTGCTTGTTGATATTCATTTTATTTCTCTAGAATTTTGAGAAAATTTGGATCCTCTTCTTCAAAGCACATATCATTATAAAAAACTAAAGAACCAACCTCAATGTCAACATAATAAATATGATGATTATTGGGTTTGCTTTTGCTACTCACCATGTATTTCAAAAATAATTCCCTATATAGGCTCATTTCCTGTCTGAAAATTGGTTTAGTTGCATAAGACATATCCATCTGTAATGTACCCTTCAATTTAGCAACCCATGACCTCAATAACAACATGCCAAAATTTGGATGGATTTCAACAAATACTACATCCATGACCAAATTATTTGATGGGATTTGAGATAAAGACACAACTAAGTCTTTGATTAAGCCTAAACACTTCACCTTCCTTGAATCAAAAGAGAAAAAATCTTTTTAAGTTCTGGTGATGTCCAAACCTAGTTCATCCATGATTACCTTCGACATCAGATTATGAGATGATCCTAAATCTAGCATTGCATTGTGTAAAGTCATATAATGAACTTTAAGGCTAACATAAAATGGAGACACATCACCATCATCACCACATTATTCCATCCGAGGACTGAACAAGATTGCAAGATGATCATCTTGCACATTCAAAGTATCATATGCTTCTTTCATTTTCAACATTTTGATGATTTGACTTCTATATTCAACATTTCTGATCAACTCCTTAATGTTATAATTAATAGGTGTGCTCGTTTAACCATAGAAAATATAGCAATATTGTCACCCAACCATAGGCCGAAGCCACCCTCGAGCACCTTAACCTTGACAGAGAATAATTCCAGAAGTAAACCCTAGGCCTAATAGCCAATCAATGTAGCGTAACTCTCCCTAGAGTTAACACACAAGGAAGAAAGTCCAAAACATAACCAATAGAAAGTCCAAGCCTAAACCGAGAATACAGGTTGCATTAGTTGCAGCTTCAACTACTCTCTAGACTTGCGCACTTACTCAGTTTATGGAGTGCGCACTTTTAAATTTCTACAGTTGTGAGCTGTGTATCTCAAATGAGCTTTGGCGTTTTGTATTTATATTGCTTCTCCTTAGCTGTCTGGGTTGTCTTCTCATTATGGAGGCTAAAACCTCAATATTAAATATTTCCTTTAGCCGACTTGTCTTCTAGGGTTATGTCCAATGCTTTAGGGTTTCTTCTTGCATCCCGAAGTATTCTATTATTGTCAGGGTTACACATGGAGGTTAATACCTTCCACAAATACCATAATATCAACACTCCCTCCTAGCTAGGGAAGTATTGAAAGTAATGGTCTTGAGCACAAACATACTATTCAACCGGTAGAATCATCATAACCATACAAGATATCTCATGATTAGATCACGAGCACCATCATCACTATTGGTATCATCTGACAACATCAACTGCATCATCTCTCAAAACCATACTCCATCTGAGTAATTAGGCACGATGCTGAATAAGTCACTCACTCCACAGAGTGATACAAGAACCATTCTTCTAATCTAGGCATATGTCCTTAGAAGAATAACTATTCCAACAGATGCTGGAAGCCATGCCATGGGCTACAAGGACTATTCTTCTAATCCAGACATACGTTCTAGAAGAATAAATGTCCTGGACCATTTTTCGTATGGAGAATTCCTGTCCATCAGTACACTGACCATCCATCTAGTTGACATTCATTTTCAACACTACTGATAGTCTACATGGAAATTAGAACAATGTCGTTCAATAGAACACAACTGTGTCTATCCATAGTAGTACACAACTACTATCCAGTGGTACACAACCACACCAAGTAGCACGCGACTACTTAATCAGTGACACATAGTCACAACCAGTGGAACACATCCACCACAATAGCATACATCTAATGTCTAGAGACATACAATCTCCATAGAAATCATATCATCTGATATCAACCTACATAAAAACAATATCATGATATAAACTAAGTCATCTGGGCCATTCTTCCACTCACATCTGTGAGATATGGAAGAGCATCTGCCCTCAAAATTTAAAACATCAGCCATGGGATATCTGGACTATTCTTCTCAAGCACACAAGAACAAATGTCCCTGATTTCCGAGCCTGGACCATTCACCTAACTAGGACATTCCTTCGGCACTAAACATAATGCAACCTGGAGATAATGAGTCTGCCCTAGGGAATTCCTGTCCCTGATTGATGAACCTGGACCGTTCACCTAACTGGGCCATTCCTCCGTCACTAAACATAGTGAAACCTAGAGAGAATGAGTATGCCCTAGGGAATGACTATCCAGACCATTTCCTAAGGAAATGACTGTCTGGACCATTTCCTAAGGAAATGGTTGTCCTGCACCAACCTCCAAAATGGACCATTCTTCAAAACTACTCACAACTATGAACTTCAAAAGAATGACTTCCCAACGAGGTAGACCATTCTACTTTACCACAACTAAGAGTGACTACCAAGAAGAATGACTATCCTGGACCATTCCCCCACACTAGTCAAAAGGGGAATCACTGTCTATGGTACATCAACAATCTATTGAACCATTTTCATTACGAAAATAACTGTTCGATCTGGACCATTTTCTGAACTGGAAAATGCTTGTCCATCAGAAATCTCAAACCACTTTCCGAACTGGAAAGGAACTGCTCATCCTGGACCATTTTTCAAATTGAAAAATGATTTTCCATAAATCAATAACACATCAATGATCCCTCCCAACCTAGGAGTAATCTCTTTCATTTTCAATAAGGAAGTCGTCTCCACGAGCCCCATCTTGTCTCTTAAGTATACAAACTTTTTCATCTTGGACAAAGGCTTTACCAAAATATATGCTATCGTCTCATCTGTGGAGATATATTGGAGAACCACTTCTCTTTTCTAAACTTCATCACGGAGAATGTAACGCTTGATCTCAATGTACTTCAGTCTGTCATGGAACACTAGTTTTCTATGAAGACTTCATATAGCTTTGATCATTATAATATATCGTGGTCGAATTATGCACTTCTGTTTTTTGCTAGCTCATGACATCATGGCAAGGCTCAAACTGAAACATATCCAAGTAGAACCTCTTCTGTCATTATGAGAGTTAGCCATGGATTAGAAATCCATCATCCCAGACTTCTGAGTAACTATTATGATACACTGTCTCTGTCATAGAGAGTTTTCACCACGCTTCTGCTGTATATGAGATACTCTGCATCAAGTTGTTTGAATCCATACAAGGTATTCTTATATCGGCATACATGAGTCTCTTTCTGGTATACCTAAAGACCTTGATATTGCTTTACATAAGCTTCTTCCTCAAATGATCTGTTGGGAGAGTAGTCTTTTTCAACCAACTGATGTAAAATTCAATCATGGATACTGCAAGAGGTATAATAGCTCATATAGAGGTGTATCTGGTTTATAGGAACAAGATGTTATCATAGTCTTCTCCTCCTTATAGAAGAACCTCTAGTTCTGAATCTCACAATGCTTCCATTCATAATCCTTTTTCACAATTTCTTACATATATTGTTCTTCATCATAACTTCCATTTTTTCTACTTGATTGCTTCTAGTGGGTTCAAACCAAGCTGGTATTCTTGTGATTCTCGATATAATAATTGGTTGTTCTGGCCTTTCTTTATCTCTTGGGATCTTCATGTTCTTCCTCATGTTTCTCTTTAGCTCTTGGGTCCATGGATTTTTCTATAGATTCCATGCCCTGAAGATTCCAACTTTTTCCTTTCATCATAGGATCATGGATGTAGATGGACAACCAAGGATACTTTAAGGCTTCTTTTCGAAGAAGAAATCTTCTGAACACGTGCTTCTTTTCATGGCTGCTACTTTTAATGGGAACATGGATAGATACTTCATAATCCTCAATGGATCATATTATTTAGGATTATCTCCCTCCTAATCATTGCTTCATGCATGAATGCATGCTATTCTTTTGGAATTATGTAATCATCTCCCTCCATCTGAGATAGTCCATGTTTCCGTCTGCATTCTTATTGCCTTATGTAAGGTGCCACAAGTATTTTTCTAATTTCTTCTTGGTTGCTGACTTCTTTTTGTTTTGAATTCTTATGGGTTTTCTTCAAGTTTGATTATGATTTCGGCTTATCTTGCAGTAGTTACTTATGCAATAGCTTCCGTAGGAATTGTTACCAAGGATTGTCAATGTACTTTATCTTTTCATGTGTATTTCTTGACTTGTATTCATTGTGATAACACTCCTTATCTTTTTATTCTTCTATAGGTATTGTTTCACTTGAACATCTTATCTTCTAGGAAATAGATATGCAAGATATGTACAAAAACTATGTAAACATGGTATGTACAAGAACTATGAAGAATATTGTTACCTTGTTTTAGAAGAAGTCTGTTTTATCCTGCTTGGCCTTCTTTGAGGGTTCCCTTTCTTTGGAAACTGATGTTTCATGTGTTTCCCTCCTTTATTTAACTCAGGAAAATGATTCTTGTAGTGACCATATTTTCGACAGTTGAATCATTGTATTTTTGACATATCTTTCTCTTGATTTGGTTTCTTCCTTGAGTCAAAATTTTTCTTATTCCTGAATTTCTTGAACTTTTTTGTGTAGGCTTGATGATCTCTTTCCTTTGGAATTTATCTTTTGCGCTAATCATTGATTCTTCTTGTGCACATCAAGTCCAAAGTTATTAAAATGTGGGATACTCCTTCCTTGTGTTCATGCTTGTGGAAAATGCATCCCATGTCTTGGGAAGACCATTGAGTACTATATTTACCAATTCCTTCTCTGAAATGATTTCTTCAATAGCTTGTATTTGATCTATTAACTGAGAGATTCTCACAAAGTATGATGTTATGCTATCATCATCATTCATTTTCATGTCAAAGAGCTCATTCTTTGGACTCATTACTTGTCCAATGTTTTTGACCGAGAAGAGGTTAGTTAGGGCATCGTACATCTTCTTAGATGAGTCAAGATGAGAGATGTAGGGTATCAAGTGGTATTTTACAGAGTCCACTATGATACTCATGTTATTGATGTCACTGTCCTTGAACTTATCCATAATTGCAACGTTCTGAGGTTCCTTCTCTTTTCCTTCTTCAACCTATGGTTCCACAATATTTCCTTTCAAGATATCCAACACTTTATTCTTGGCAAGGATGAGGTCAATCCTTGTATTCCATGCTCTGAAGTTAGAATCCCCTTCTAACTTGTTTTCTGACTTCATAGAGTAAGTCATGACTTATTTGACTTTGACTTGGTCAACCTTTGACGTTGACCAAAAACTCAAACTTGGCGTCTTATCTTGATGAGAGTTCTACAAGATGCGCTGGGTTACGATGCACTAGGCTATCCAAAAATTAGGTCAATCTCTTCACTTAAGATTTCTCAGCAAGAGGGTTAGGGTTTCGTTGCTGCAACAAAGACTGACTGCAACTGCGACTGTAGCTGAGAAAATCCTCCCAATCTATCTTTGAGCGGTTAGACTGTTTGAAGATAGTGTGGGCCCACAACCTATTAGAAATAATAGGTGTGCTCATTTAACCATAGACAATATAGAAATATTGTCACCCAACCATAGGTTGAAGTCACCCCCGAGCACCTTAACCTTGAAAAGGAATAATTCTGGAAGCAAACCCTAGGCCTAACAACCAATCAATGTAGCGTACCTCTATCTAGAGCTAGCACACAAGGTAGAAAGTCCAAACCATAACCAATAGAAATTCCAAGCCTCAACCGAGAATACAAATTGCAGTAGCTGCAGCTGCAACTACTCTCCAGACTTGCTCACTTACTCAGTTTTTGTAGTGCACATTTTTGAATTTCTGCACTTGTGAGTTGTGTATCTCAAATGAGCTCTGGCGTCTTGTATTTATACTTGTTATCCTTAGCTGTCTGGGGCGACTTCTCATTCTAGAGGTTAAAAACTCAATATTAAATATTTCCTTTAGCCAAATTGTTTTCTAGGGTTATGTCCAATTCTTTAGGGTTTCTTCTTGCTTCCCGAAGTATTCTATTCTTGTCAGGGCTACACGTAGAGATTAATACCTCCCACAACTACCATAATATCAACAATTAAAAGGTACATTTTTTTTTTTAATCTTTGCCATCTCACATTCAAAACTAAAATAAGACTAAGTTTTCTCTACCTCTTTGATGATTGCATCCCTTTTTGTCTCCGGGACCTTCTTTTGGGGCTCCTCTTTCTGTTTATATTTCTCTAGTGCATCTTTTGTGCAACTGTATTTCTTATGCTGACTTGAATAGGGTAAATTAGCCCGAGGCTCTTTTGGAGGATTCCCCTTTTGAGGGTTTGTAAGCACCTTTTATTTCTGATATTATATTTCTTCTGAAACTGCACAATAGCATTTTGATACCCCTTCTTATATGCCTCTATTGCCATTAATAACATAACATTTCGTTCCTGCATAAACTTATCATTTTCTTCAATAAATTTATCATGTTCTTCTTTATTTAGGAATACTTTTGTTTCAACATCATCACAACATTGTATGTTATCTTCGAGCGATTCCTCAAAATTTTCATCAACATAGTTATTTTGGAAAGGGGTTTAATTGGTTGATCACCTAGATTCCTTTGGTCTCTTTGTCTGATATGTGTAACTGGTAACCTCTTGAAATTAGGATTCCTGTTTTGAAATTCAGTTTGATCTCTGATGGCAGGCTTGTTATCTAAGGACAACTTTTCCACCAAATTTTCCATAGTTTTTACCATTAGATCAAATTTTGCATCTGATGATTGGGAGGTTGAGGGTTGTGCTTCTTCTTGAGCCTTTTTCATGTCACTTTCAGGATTGTATTTAATCTTAGATGATGCCATCAAATTAAATTCTACTTCAATTGCATCATTCATCATGTCATCTAATGTAGTAGATCTCCTTTCTCTCAACAATAAAGCGAAATCACTATCAAAGGCATCAACATAGAGAAGTTGTGCAGCTCCAGGAGGGGGTTTTATTCCAGTAGGAATTGAATTATAAACCTTCATAAATCTGGTTGAAAACTCCTGAACTGTCTCACTAGGTGTTCTTTTCAAATTATTATATTGAGTCAACAATTGTAGAGGATTTTTCTTGTCTCCCCATCTTGCAAGAAAGGTTGTTTCAAAAGTTTCAAAATTAGAAATGCTTGTTGCTAGTAGTGCCTTGAACGATTTTCTGACCTCACCTGAGAGACTCTGTGCAAACAACCTCATTTTAACATATTCATCATATACCTCCTCAAGGTCCACAAAATCATTAAACCAACCTAAATGTCATTGCACTGAAATGTTCTCTTTTGCATCATATGCCTTAATTCTTTGAGCATAATTTTGAGGTAGATCATGCAATTGAGTAGGTAGGACAAGGGGAGTGAATCTTGCTACCATGATTCTAGGAGGACCTTGGCTCGGTTGTACAATATAACTAGGAATCACTACAATTTTAATAGGAACAAGAAGAATAAAGGATTGAAAATTCTTCTCATCAAACACAATTTCATAAGTCAGACTCTAACTTAGATCTAAACAAAGTCTATTCAAATTTAATGTCAAATTCAAGTTCATCAATGCTCTTTACTCTGTCTTTGGGAAATGATGAAATTATATCCAGAAAAATACTTGAGTATGAAGAATTTTCTTTTCTTTTGTGTAGGATATTCTTAGGATCAACCACATATGTTGTAGGTTCTAGATCTGGGTTTATCCTAGTGTGAATATTCTTTGAAGCCAATATTTCTCATTGATATTAATTTTTTCAACTGATCCTTAACAATGAAGTCTCCAGGGTAAAGTTTTCAACTAGTATTATGTTTGATCCTCTATTATCCTCATGAATCATATCTGAAGCTTTTTCATTCTTTCCCATGGAAAATTTCACTTTCGTTCCCCGAAAATGACACCAAAATGTTAGCACTCTGTAAATTGCTTGGCTGAGGAAGAAAATCACAAAGGTAACCAAAAAACCACTTTAGAACTGAAACTACCCCTTTCAGTTCAAAGAAGGATCTATCTTGTCACTTGGTCTCTTAAAGATAATTTTTCTCTTAAAGATCAATGGCTAGGTATTCAATAAACAAAGAGATTTATAAAGTTGCTGGCATGAAGGAGGAATAATCTGTTGGGAAATGGAGTCAACTGGAACTATCAGTGACTGGTTTGTAGAAATATCAAAGAAGCAAAGGCTAGGTAGGTGATAATATTTCAGTGAAAATTTTGTTGTTGTATAATGGAATTAAAAAAAAAATAGATAACTACATTAAGAGCACCAACTAGGATGATTTCTAATTGAGTTAAGAAGAAATAACAAAACTTAAATTGCTTGAATCTAGAGCATCAATATCAGATGAATTCCAGACCATTAGATTTCCAATTTAAGTATATAACGGTTGCAGAGGAAATGAGAAAAGAAAACAGGAAATACATACACGAGAGAGAAACACACACTTTAGATCACCACCACAAGAATCTTTGGTATGAATAACACTGTACTTGTGCACTAATATTTCATTAAACTCCAGAAAGATTACAAAATGTTCAAGAGAAAAGTATTCTACGCTTTTGCCAACCCTTTGTACATTCAAAACGATCCAATATAAAGGAAAATCCATCCCTAAGATAAGGAAGTCGAACTTTAACCACTTTCCTTCATTTTTTGATCTAGTTACACTAAAATAGAAAGAAACTCAAACTACCCGCTAAAAATAAAAGTTTGTTTTGACCGTATTAATTACATAACAATATTTAAAAAAAAATAGTCTTCGTCATGCTATAGAACTTTAGGAATGATTTTAGTCACTTAGTATAGCTGGAGATGATCTGGGGCTGATTCGAATGCTGACCTGGCTCCCTGACATGTTTGCGTAGCAAGCTTCTGCAACTCGCTGTGTAACTATGAGTTACAACAATTGTGTAGCGAGTTTACACAACGAGTGTTTCTTCAGTTGTCTTCACACAGTTGGTTGCTACAAGAATACACTACTGCATTTGGGTCAAATTCCGACGTTTTATTTGCGGTGTTATGGACAAAATTGTCCATATTGTCGCAAAATAGAGGAAATTTATAAAAAAAAAAATTCATGTTGCCCGATAACGTCGGTCTTGCCACGTTGACGTCTCTCTTGCCACGCTAACGTTGGTCTTGCCACGTTAACATCGCTCTTGCCACGTTTTCCACTGGAACGTCTCTCTTGCCACATTTTCCACTGGAACGTCGCTCTTGCCACGTTTGTGAAGATGTATGTCGCAATTGCGACGTTTGTGAAGATGTATGTCGCAATTGAGACGTTTTGGAAACTAGGTTTTCCCCTCCAACGGTCACCTTAGTATGTTCACCAAGTCAAAATACCAATGGTCACTTAGGACTTTTTTACGTCGGAATTGCGACGTTACAAAATCTATAAATATGTTGCATTTAACGGATGTTGCGACAAGTTTGCTATAATAATGACACTTCAAAAAGGGTTGGGACAACTTCCAACACCTCCTCAATTACAACTTGACCTCATTCATGCTTCATCACCATTTATATGAAGCGATACTTATTATTAGTGCTAGGTATATAATCAACGCCATAATTTTTAGAAGAGTTCAAACTACTAGAATAAAAAACAATGCTCTCATCTTTCCTTGTTTTATGAAAAGCAAGTCTCTTTCGAAAAGAGGTCTCCTTCTCATTAGTGATAGGAACCTTCTACTCTGTGCCTTTGATTTCTAATCTTTGTTCATATCCACGGTCCCTTTCATGCATTTCTTCTTTTTTGTCCTTTCCTGTCTACTTCTTGTTTTTGGCAGCTTCTTCTTATCACTTCCTTTAATTTGGATCCTATAAATGAAGGTTGCCTCCTTTATTTTGGGATGTGATAAATGGGGTTCCTCCTTATGCCTAAAAACCATATGGATCTCCTTGT
>JASDQU010099891.1:921789-969663 GCA_032191745.1 Picea mariana | reverse complement strand
ATAGTTGTTGAAGTATTTAAATTTGTCTTTTTTCGCCCCTTGTTCTGACCGAGTATTGGGATATTGAATTTTACATGGTTTGGCATTTTCAAATGTCTTGGCATGAGAGATTATGAGCTTTATATCTGGAGTCCAAATCTGTTATGGTTGTTTCGAATTGCTATAATTTGCATTCTATGAATTTGCTCTTCTGCTCAATGTATATATATAGAACACTTGCATGAATTTGTTGTGCTAGACAAAGGATACAAAGCAATACCTGCAATGACTTCAAGTTGTATTATTGATGATATAATTGTCTGCTAAATGTCAAACAAATTTTCAAAGGTTTCAATGAAGGCTCTGGAATTTTTGTTGCTCAGCTATCTCATTGGTATATAGGATCTTGTATTGGATGGCACTTGTTTCAACATACCCAAGAAAGTAGAGTATTATTTTGATCCTATCTAAAAACAGGGACTTACTCTCTAGTATATTTTTGCAGTCTTATTACGCATGATTGCACTTGAGATTTTGGAATTTAGCTCAACAATTGCGATTTCATGTGATAACACACCCGAGACATATCCTAGTGATCCTAAACCTCATTAGACAAGACCCCCTTTACCATTGGAAGATAGTCCTCCTCCTCAACCAACCTTGCCTAAGATCGATGATATAGATTTAAATACTGATATGGCTAGTATCTTAGCAAAGGTTAATGTACCTGTCCCTCTTAGTATTGATATTGTATTTTTTTTTTAAATATCTACAACATAGTCGCTATTGCGACATATTGGAGTGTCGCTCCCATAGCAACCACGTCAGAGATGATACCTCTTAACGTCTCTCTTCCCATGTTCTTAACGTCTCTCTTTCCACCTCCAAGATTGTCGCTCTCATAGAAACCATGTCGGAGCTAGTAACTCCCGGCCGTTGTTGTTGCCACCTGATGGACGTCGTTCTTGCGACGTCCAAGAGTGTTGCTCCCATAGCAACCACGTCGGAGCTAATACCTCGTCCCGTCGGTCTTGCCACCTTTGAAGCGTCTCTCTTGTCACGTCTGAAACGTCTCACTTTCCATGTTTGCAACGTCTCAATTGCCACGTTTGCAACGTCTCACTTGCCACGTTTGCAACGTCTCACTTGCCATGTTTGCAACGTCTCAATTTCCACGTTTGAAATGTCGGTCTTGCCACGTTTGCAACGTCTCTCTTGCCACGTTTGAAATGTCGATCTTGCCATGTTTGCAATGTCTCACTTGCCACGTTTGCAATGTCTCAATTGCCACGTTTGGAACGTCGGTCTTGCCACGTTTGCAACATCTCTCTTGCCACGTTTGAAACGTCGCAATATAGACGAAAACGTGGTCGTCGGAAAAACGACGTCATGTGAAACGACGTTTGAGGGGGTCCGAGGTTTGTCGGTCTTTCGACAATAGAAAGTGGAAATTGCATCGAACACACCGTTGAAATTTGACCCAAATGCAGTAGTGAGTCAAGGATATTCGAGGAGAGAACATGAGAGTCAAGGATAGATGAGGAGAGAAAACCATGAGTAGATCCGAGGAGATCACAAAAGGAGTAACTCCCCAAACCCTAACATCTGCGCAAGGGCACATCGGAGAAGGATATCAAGGGTGGAGGATACTGAGATAGAGGGCGCATGAAGGAGACTGAGCTAGAGGGCACACTGTGAGCAAGATTGAGAATGGTGAGTGGTAGTTCCACCAATCTCACCCAGAATTTTTTCATTGAGATATGGTTTAGCCAAGTTGCCTCTATTTTTTTTTCCCTTGTCTACAAAAAAAAAACATGTTTTGACTGTGTGGAGCTTGGAAAGGTCAAGTTCAATCTCATTTTGCCCCCCTCTCTTCCCCAGATGTAAGAAAAAAAATAGAACGTACACATGTTTGTCATCCAAAATGGACCCTGCAGCCTTCTCCTCCTCACTATTCTCATGATCCAGGTCTGTCCACATAGGCATTGTCTACATAGGCATTATCTAAAACATTCAATTTTGGCCCACTGGATCTTGGACAATGAGGCATCACAAAAATATGGAGGTTGTCCATAGTGTTCTCTATATAATAAAAAAAAATCTAGAAGCATTCCATAGTGTTCTTCATAAAAGTATGGTCCTTATGAATAATATGAAAGAGTTGTATGTAGAATGTTGATTAACCAACTATCCAGCTCCATGTTTTGGGAGGGGAATGGATTTGATA
Organism: Picea mariana; assembly: GCA_032191745.1. Taxonomy (NCBI): domain Eukaryota; kingdom Viridiplantae; phylum Streptophyta; class Pinopsida; order Pinales; family Pinaceae; genus Picea; species Picea mariana. The sequence continues at coordinate 967,457 of JASDQU010099891.1, read as the reverse complement.
AGATCTTGACCAACCCCATGATAAATGAGATAATATAGGGCCTTTACTGCCATGTTAAAAAAGACTTATGTTGGATGGACCCTAAGTGTCCCATATCCTATGATTCACACTTGTTGATAGGTAGGAAGATTGAGGCTTTGCAGAGTGTCTCATAAGCGTAGAGGAAAAAATTCTCGAATTCCATGGCCTTGATCATGTCTATATTTGAGGGTCATTCAATCATGTCATAAGATTTCTCAAAAATCAATCCCAATGAAGAGGGTGTTGAAATCAAGGAAACATTTGAGGGAATTCCATAACTTTTTCCCCTTCAAGTAATATCACAGACAACATGCACTTATTTTCCTCCTTTGCATCAATCATGTGAAAATCCATACAAACTAACGAATGGATTTCCAATGATTTGTCAATAATCCATTTCTATAAAAGGGCACATTCATCATTAGACACATAGAAGTTGGATAAACCCAACAACCTTCCATCCAGAGTCAACAAAATTGAAACCCATTTTTGAGAGTTGTTGGTGCCTCATCCTATAATTGATGGAAATGTTAGGAAATCTGAAGACGTCATCGGCGGCCCTAGGAAGAGTTATCTTTTCTTTTTAACATCTTGCCCACCCTGAAATCGTCTCAACGAAAGATAGGGTCCAGCAGTTGGAAGAGCATCGCACGTCTTGTGGTGTTCGGTGTGCCCTTGGCGACCCTTGAAAATCTGGAGGACCGAGTACCATCCATGCCCGGTCGTACTCATAACCACATCAGGTCTCCAAGGTGAACAACCTATGGTCAATAGAACAATGTAGGTAAGGGAAGTCGGCAAAACGGATCTGTAACTTCGGGAAAAGGATTGGCTCTAAGGGTTGGGCCTAGGGGTCTACATCCTCAACTTGTGGGTTGTCGACAGTCTTCCTGAGCTGCTATCGCGGTGAGGGCTGGTAGTCGCGTGTCGATTGGGATACGGACGTAGGATGTCCCCTTGCGGGGGATTTTCCCTAGGCGGTGAATAGTCAACACATAACTGGTACGGACAAGAGGAATCTGACTATTTAATTAAAACAAAGCATTGCGATGGTCCCTAAGAATGCTGACACAATGTGATTTATGCCCAATTCTTTGAATGTCAAAGTGAAGAAATTCAACCAAGCACGGGTAAACGAATAGAGACTTCAATCCTTAGAATCCTTGAGTTCGCAGCAAGGATCAATATCAGGAAGGATAGATACTTGGAGAAGTTCAGAGCAAAGACAAGGTTTTGAAGTCACCTCGTGGAATCAATCTCAAAAGGGCAGACGCCAAGTTATTTGGCAAGGAATTATCGAGAGTCTAAACGGATGGTGGAAATTCCCATAGGGATAAACACCAATTTTCGTGGACCGTTGGATCTAGTAGATCTGCGGGGAGGATAAGGGAGAGAGACTTTCAACACTTGTAAGCTTAGGAGGAATAGTAGATGTCAGATCTAAAGGAGAGAGAGCCGTTGATTGGGCGCTCTGAAATATCGACATTTTGGGAGTCGGGAGTGTGGAGGAAGATGCAACTCAGAATTCATGAGTCGCGAAATCCCGATTCGCAAAGGAGAACATGGAGCGTCGGATCATGGGCGACGAGGGATATCAAACTAGCATAGCGGTCATCGCGAATTCGTATTTCAAAAAAAGGGGAGAGAACCACTTCACAAACCCCTGATACATGAAATCCTAACATGCTCAGAGGTTGGGTCCCAGGTCGCAGCTGGAAGTCAGTCGGAGCAAACTTACAAAATAGGGGAAGACTTGAAAATTTGGAAGTGAGCTTGTTCTTCTTTGAAATCAATGATTTTATGCTCTCTCATGCCATTTGCAAGGTTCTTGAAACCTGATTGTCTTCTTAACTAAATATTATAGGGCCTTCGATATGTTTTCCAATTCTTTATCAACTCAAGTATTGTTGTAACCCATGATGGGTCCCATTGGGACCTCTTATTTCACCCTTAAGGAAAATATTTCATTATGGACTTTGCATAATTCTATGCATTTATCTTGAATCAATGAATCAATCCAAGAATTAATAATAACAAAATCACTAATCCATCATTTAATCTCCTTTTTAGAGAAGCTGGTAAGTCATTGATTCAAAGAGTTGGTCAAATATATAATTTTGGTGTCAAGGACAAAGGATTTTCTCATCAATTCCCATAAATCCATAAACAACTTTAATATTTCTTCAATGTTGGTTACAATTGTATCCCCAACCCTATACAATAACCCTTGGGCTCACTTTACTTTGGAAATTATCTTGGGATTGTCTTCAAGTTGTTCATATGGTGTCCTAATGGCCAATGGTTACATAAACAATGGTTTAGGAATCAATGTAGATTCCAAATCCGTTATCCTCCTTTTCATCTTGTTGTTTTCCTCTACTTGCTCCAAATTGGATTTCGTAAGCATACACCCTATGGCATCATTCACTTTGGGATCTACCATGGTTTCCTAGTCTTATTCCTCCATCCTTTGCACGAAGGAAAAACCTTCATCGAGACAACCTAGTTCTCAACCCTAAGAGGCATTAACATGATTAGAGATGTTTTTGTCTCCGAGACTTGGGACAATATTATGTGCAACTATATCTCTTTCCCTAGGAGATCATGATTCCACTTCTTCACTACTTTCACAACAACAAAGAGTTCTTTATCATATGTGGGGTAGTCCAACATTGCTCCATGAAAAAAAATTGAATGGTAACACAACAACCATCTTTGCAGAAGCATCACACCTAAACATACTTGCTTGCATTCATTTCTAGTTCAAATGGTCATCGTAAATTGGGCATGGCTAAGATTAGAGTATTTCCAATATTTCTCTTCAGTTCTTCAAATGCCCATAGTTGTGGCTTGCCCCAATGAAAACTCTTCTCTTGGCGGTCATGGCGTGTAATGGTGCAACTGTTTCTTAAACGTTTTCTATGAAAATCCTCAAGTTTTGTATGAACATCCTCAAGTATTGCATTGCTCCCATGAAACTTTTGATCTTTGTCAAGATGGTAGGAATAAGCCATTGGCCGATATTTGCAACCTTGTTTTGATCCACCCTTAGCACTCCTCCATTGATTATGTGTCTAAGATAAATCAAGGACACTTTTTGACACTACATTTTTTCAAATTCATGATTAATTGATCTATTTTTAGTGTCTCTAGTCCTTGTTCCACATGTTGTATGTGCTCTTAATAATTATTGTTGAACATTAGTATGTCATCTAGATATACTTTTAAAATGAGTAAATAAATGTTTGTATCACATCATTCATCAAGCACATGAAAGCTGTAGGTGCATTACATAAACCCAAATGAATCACTAACCATTCATACAAACCTTGTTTCCTTGTCTTGAATGTTATTTTCCACATATTTTGCTTTGATCCTTAATCCAAGTCTTGTATCACCCAACCCAAGTGATATGGTTGTGAATGACCATGAATCTCTAGGCCAATATTTTAAACTAGTTGTGTAGAGATCAAATTCAATTGTGAATCGAGATCAAAAAAGTAATTCACTTTAGCTTGTCTCATGTGTATATAGTCATGAAATAATTTGGTCATATCTTCTTTTTTTTTGGGACTGTCATTGATTAATTCTACCTCCTTTTGAATGGTAGTGCAACTAATTAATTCTACCTCCTTTTGAATGGTAGTGCAACTACTTCTTCTTTTAGTTTTTAGAAGTTCTTGGGGCATTTATCGAGGTGTAATTTTTAGCAGTCTTGGCGTGTCACTTTCTCTCATAAGACTTGCAATACATGGTGGGAGGTGTTTTTTCTTGTGTCATTGCTACAATATTCTTCGCATCCCACTTCTTATTATTCCCATAAATGACACCTTGAACCACCACAAATGACCTCCCGAAGGCATCCTTTGCCAATTAGGTATATAGGTAACACTAACATTCTTGAGCACTAGGTATGGGTCTCGGGGCCTTGACATGGTCAAGGGAGGAAACATGAAATTTAGGCCTTAAAGGAAGCTTTCAACGAGCCAGGGCCAATAAGGATGCCTCGTATAACCACACAAGGCCTTCTGAGGGTATTCCAACCTATGGTTGGGGATGTTCGTGCCACTAGGTGTTTTTGAGTAGCAGGTATGTGTCTCAAGGTCTTGGAAATGATATAGGGAAGAAGGCCATGCCTTAGGTTCTAAAGAAATCTTTGATTCATATAGAGCCATGAAAAATGCCTAAAAGTACCACACATAAACTCCATAGGGGTATCCTTGGCCTCTAAGAAATGATGTTATTGCTCTCACAAGGTTTTGAGCATTAGCTATGGGTCTGAAGGCCTTGATATGGTTGAGGGGGGAACCTAAGGCTTATTCTAAGTACAAATCTTCTAGCCATCCATGGCCAAACATGACACCTCAAACTAACACACCCAATCTCTCAAGGTTTTATGCAACTTCTAGGGCTCAAATTTCATGAATGACACCTCAAACCACCATAGATGACCTCTCGAGGGTATCTTTGGCATTCAAGTGGGAGTATGGGCATCAATAGGATATTTTGAGCACTGGGTATGGGTCTTGGGTCCTTGGACAAGATCGAGAGAGGCAACCCCCTCCTTCCATCCCATTGTCAACTCTCAGGTTCAATTCCTTCACAGTCTTCCATATAGAATACCACAACCCTTTCCTTTATAGTTTGTACAACTTCATCAAAACCATTACACCCTATGCATACAATGAATTAAACAACAACTCGATCATCTTGTAATATCTGTCACAACCAACCCCAACATTATTGCCAACTTGAACCTTTCCTCCATTCCCCACCAACCACTAAAGGCACTTTCCAAATATGTGAAATTCCAGAATCATGGATTTCCAAACTATCGATCCCCACTTGAACTCTTTGATGGGTCTCAAATCCAGTTCTCCACTGAGCATCGGGGGTTATGCAAATACATACAACTTTATGCAACAATGCAACTTATGCAACTATATTTCAACTATATGCAACTATATTGCAACAATTTCGTATGCAACTATATGCAACTATGAAACATGCAACTTATGCAACTTTATGCAACTTATGCAACTTTATGCAACTTTATGCAACATGCAACTTTATGCAACTTATGCAACTATGCAACTATATGCAACTATATGCGACTTATGCAACTATATGCAACTATATGACAATTTCGTATGCAACTATATGCAAATATGGAACTATATGCAACTATGCAACTATATGGAACTATAAGAAAATTTATGCAAAAATGCAACTTATGCAACTTATGCAACTATATGCAACTATATGAAACTTTATGCAACTATATTGCAACTTATGAAACTATATGCAACTATGCAACTATATGAAACTATGGAACATGCAACTTATGCAACTTTATGGAACTTATGCAACTTTATGCAACTTTATGAAACATGCAACTTTATACAACAATGCAACTTATGCAACTATGCAGCTATATGCGACTTATGCAACTATATGACAATTTCGTATGCAACTATATGCAAATATGGAACTATATGAAACTATATGGAACTATAAGCAACTTTATGCAAAAATGCAACTTATGCAACTATATGAAACTATATGCAACTATGCAACTATATGAAACTATATGCAACTATATGCAACTATGCAACTATATGCAACTATATGCAACATGCAACTTATGGAACTTTATGGAACTTATGCAACTTTATGAAACTTTATGCAACATGCAACTATATGCAACAATGCAACTTATGCAACTATGCAACTATATGAAACTATATGACAATTTTGTATGCAACTATATGCAAATATGGAACTATATGCAACTATATGCAAATATGGAACTATATGGAACTATAAGAAACTTTATGCAAAAATGCAACTTATGCAACTTATGCAACTATATGCAACTTTATGCAACTATATGAAAATATGCAACTTATCCAACTATATGCAACTATATGCAACTTTATGCAACAGTGCAACTTATGCAACTATATGCAACTATATTGCAACAATTTCTTATGCAACTATATGCAACAATACAACTTATCATGTTTTTTAGTGACTATATGCAACTTTATGTAACTATATGCAACTATGCAACTTATCCAACTATATGCAACTATGTAACTATATGCAACTTATGCAACTATATTGCAACAATTTTGTATGCAACTATATGCAACTAACTGCAACTATGAAACTATATGCAACAATGCAACTTATCATGTTTTTTAGTGACAATATGCAACTATATGCAACTTTATGCAACACTGAAACTTATGCAACTATATGCAACTTTATGCAACAATGCAACTTATGCAACTATATTGCAACTAGATGCAACTGTGTTGGTACCAAAAATGTATATTGGCAGGATAACTTATCTTCTTGTTTTAACGAGTGTAGGTACCACCAAATAGGTATCTGTTGGATCTATATTCCACGAGTGATGATCAAGATATACTAAGAGAGGTTGAAAGTGAGACGTGTTGTACTAGATCTACCGGATCTAGATCAACTAGATCTGAAAAGGTAAGGAAAATATTTTGTATACGCATGCAATTTTTTATTGCCAACGGAGGGTCGTGTAATTATGATGTTGAGAGCATAGGTGACATTGAGTTTCCCTTTAGGTATAAACATCTAGTGCAAAGATGGGAACCTAAGGAGCTACCTGAAGTGGACACAGATTTCTTCATCGATGGGAGGATGTATCACATTGCTCCTTCGTCCTTACATGGATTGGGGTTATTTTCCATGGATGGCATAAAGGTCGGCTATGGAACTGTAACTGAATTGATGGAGTATGTCGGACCATTATACAAATACAATCACTGGTTGATGTTGGTCTAATATACGCAAAGTATGCAGAGATACGAAGTTGCTGCAAATTATATACAACTAGTAGATAACAATCAAAATAAAAGGGCAACTATGTATATTGATGGAAGGCCAAAAGGTACTGGAAACATTGTGGTCTTTATAAATAGTACACGATGAGTGAAAACAACTAAGAAACCGAATTGCATATTTGAGGGACGCGAAGGAAATCGTATATTTGTATGTGCAACAAAAACAATAGTTCTAGGTGAAGAGTTGTTGATCGATTACAACTTAAATCGAATAGATGGAGGGGGTGCGACTATGGGGGTAAATATGTTACATACAATTCAACTCAACCTTTGATCAATCAATTATTTACTGCATATATTTCATTTTTCATTATTTATTTTCTGATATTACTGCAATATTTCATTTTTTTAATCTTACAATTACTTTCATAACTCTTGTTGATTAATTTATTGTGTCAACATCTATCCAGGGTGACCATAAGATATCACAGGCTACATCTGTTCAGGGTGACCATGGAAAGGCACCCACTGTGCCTCAGCAGGTAAATGTTAAATGCAGTAACAATTTATGACTACAACAACTAAATTTCAGAAAATTCATTATTTTTTTTTCTAATATTACTGCAATATTTCATTTTTTAATGTTACGGGTGAATTTTATAACTTTTATTAATTGATTTAGTGTCTCAACGTCTGTCCAGGGTGACCGTGGCAGAAAATAACTCGCTACATATGTTCAGGGTGACTGTGGAAAGGCACCTGTTGTGCCTCACCAGGTAAATGTTAAATACAGTAACAACTTATGACTACAACAACTAAATTTCTGAAATTGATTTTTTTTTTCCGATATTACTCCAATATTTCATTTTTTAAATGATACGAGTGAATTTCATAACTTTTGTTGATTGATTTATTGTGTCAACTTCTGTCCAGGGTGACCGTGTCCGAAAATCACCCGCTACATATGTCCAGGGTGACCGTGGAAAGGCACCCACTCTGCCTCACTAGGTAAATGTTAAATACAGTAACAACTTATGACTACAACAACTAAATTTTTGAAATTTTGTTATTGTTTTTTTCTGATATTACTGCAATATTTCATTTTTTTAATGTTACAGGTGAATTTCATAACTTTTGTTGATTGATTTATTGTTTCAACATCTGTCCAGGGTGACCGTGTCCGAAAATCACCCACTACATCTTTCCAGGGTGACCGTGGAAAGGCACCCAATGTGCCTCACCAGGTAAATGTTAAATACAGTAACAACTTATGACTACAAGAACTAAATTTCTCAAATGTTAAAGTTCATCTCATTAATTTTATTCATCAATGTATTGTGGCATGGTCAAGGTGGGAAGGCTCCTACTGAGGATATTGATGAGGACGAAATATTGTATTCGACTGGACCAATGAAAACTATAGCAAAGGCCTTGAAGAAGGCTCACATAGAATATCTAGCTTTTCTTAGCAAAAGACCCCTGACACAGGAGGACAGGGTGAGACTTGTACAACTACAAAATATAATAACTAATTTTGGGGTAAGTGGCATATTCACATATTTTTATCAGCTATGACAATTTCATATCCATTTTTTTGTTTTATATTTTGTATATGATCTGATAAAGTAAATTTTTCCGTTTGTAGGAGTTTTTAAACCCCGTGCATGGGGAACTTGTCAATCGTGCAACTGTTATAGGTAACAGTGATGGTCCAATGAAAAAACAATGTCAAAATAGCAAAGTGCAAGTGAGGATTTTTTATCCTCCTGAGGATCCCCTCGAATCCATTGATGAGGGAAATGATTTTGACCAGCATGATATGCCGGAGCATGATGAGTCGGAGCCTGGGACTCCACATGACTCCGGAGAGGAACGTATTGTAGATAGAGAGGATAATATTTTGCATGGACCAGAACGAATTAAAAGAACCAGATCACTAGATGTCACCTTTATAGTGGATGACGCATGTGTTCCGATCAAGATTTAAAAGATTGCAAGTAATTGTTAATTAATTGATTCAGTTTTTTCATGAAATTGAAATGGACATTTGTTGAGATTATTATAAATTAATGGATAACATGTTTCTGCAGAAAACAATGTTTTCTATAGAAACTTAAATGACAAATAATTGGAGTTGTTTGGCCCCACCATTCGCACATGGTGGAATGACCAAGATAGCAAAAAAAAAGATTATTTAATAGACCACATGGTAAACTTGTTCGGCAACACTTTCAACAAAAAAGTGGTTACAAATTTAGCTGACGAGAATTTAAAATATACCAAGGCCTAGTATAGGGAGAAATTGCAATTAGACCTCAAGAACGAGCGCCCTCCCATGGTTCCAGAGAAAGAGTAGAAGATGCTAATAGACGATGCAAAGAATAACTTGTTTAAAAAACAAGGAAGACATCCACGAGCTGGTCAAGAAAGGTACAACACATGTCATATTATCAGTGAAATATGATCATTTATGTTTTTCTTTCCTGTTTTAAGTAACAATTTTGATATCTATTTTTTTTCAAAAATTGCATATGTAGGCTACCAGACACCTCCAAAGCAACCAAGGCCAGAGTGGAAAAACACGGCCAGCATAAACTAGGCCAGGGTGGCTATGGAAAACTAAAATCCTGAATAGTAAGATTTAAATGATTAACTGTGGTTAATATTTATTTAATAGTAGCGAACAAATATATGTTTTTGGTATTGGTATTTTTAATGGTGTTATGTATTGCAGTTAAATATGTTCGACACTATTGTGACCGAGGAGGACCTAAAGCTTGGTTACAGGCATGGTTTTAAAAGTGTGATTAAATATAGAAAAATCTTGGGCCAGACTCCTATCTCCCCAACCATGCAGGTAAATCAAATGAATAAGGAAATCGCAGTAGCATGCTTGTAAAGTTTATTTATATTTTATTATATCACCCTTAACTAAGTATTTATGTTTGTTTTCAAGCAATGGTGCTACCACAGTAGTGAATCTAGCGGTATTCAGTAGACACCACGTCATACAAGGGTGCACATGTCCAATGATAGTGTAGAGAAGAGTACCCATTCTGGTATGTATGCTTCAGAATTAGAAATATTTACTGTGATTGTAGATATTTATTTCCTGACTTATACTTATATATTATCTTCTCAAAATTGAAGAGCATGTAGCTCAGGAGGGTGAACTATGAGAGGAACCAAGTGGACAAGAAATTAACGCACCAATTGTCACAACTACACAGACAGGTAAAGAGCAATAATGTAATGTTAATCAAAATAATGAATTAGTTATTTCAATTATATTTCCACATATCGATATGATCATTTTCATTGTTGCAGTTCACGACCCTAAAAAGATGCCTCGACACCCTTCTCAGCAACGTACCAGAAGTATGTTACATGAGCGCACACAAACAATAGAAGGACAGGGCACATGAAATACAATGTCCTTGGATGAGTATGATACCCCAATTGTCAATTTTATGAATGTAAAAAAACATAAATCAAAGAAAAATTAGATGTATAAATTCATGACTTGTATTTGGATGTTTATCGATGTTTATATGTTCATATGCTTCAATGTTTATATTTTCATATGTTTTGATTACTATCCTAGTTATGCATGAATGTCTATATGTTTTCTATATAAAGAAAATCATTTGTTGGGTATGGGGAATTGAGAGCGATTTGAGGGGGGGGGAAGGGGCCATATGAGCTTCCACATTCACATAGTTGGCCCTGTTCAGTAGAGAATAACATATTCTCGAAACAAAGAGAAGTTCATTAAGGGATGCGACCACTTAATTTTTTCTATAGTATTTTACATAACTAAATGCATGTTTATTTTCTTATTAATTATTTACTCATATAAAGAATTTGTCTTTTATGATTCATGCAAGTCTTGGTGATGGAAATGCATCTCGTGGACAACTCTTATCAAGTTTTATGGGCTAATGGATTTAGCAAAAGGATAATGAAAAGGTAAGGGTTTTGATGTATTTTTTAAAGTAGGCTTTATATTAGTAAAAGTTCACAATCCTCATGAAAGGATACAATTGCGTTTTTGGTAGACAAGAATCAATGTTTTTAACAAAGTATGAATCATAGACTATGGGAAAAACCTTTTTTTCTATTCTTACATTGACCAATACAACTATAACAGACTTTTAGTACAAAATCTTAACCACACACACACACACACACACACACACACACATGAACCCTAAGTAAACAAATGATAGAAGATAAAGGGAGAATATGTACCGATAGGAGTGAATGAAGATAATAATATGAATAATGGAGTGGAGAGTGCACTCTAGCCTTGAATTGAATGATACTTGCATCCAACATGTCTCATTGTAATGTATGTTGTGATAGTTGTGTCTTCTCACTATAATGTATGTTTTTATGTCCATCATGGGATTCCTAGAGCACCACCTATCATTCATGATCCAACACATAGTAGTCAAGAATCCCATCCATTGCTAATGTGTGCAAGTACCGTATGATTAACTAATAATTTGTATCCTTAATTATGAGCTATCAATCTTTACTATCACCATATTCTTCTCGTGCATGTAGATCTATATTTGAAGTTTTGAATATTAGTAAAGAATTCAAGAACTGCAGCTTCCATGCAAAATATATCTACATTCAACACTTTATGAGCTATCCCAACATTGTTCCAATTGTGGATTTTCGAGAGGTGATTAAGTCCCACATTTTATTTACCTAGTTTAACCACCACTTCAAAATCAAACTCCTAAAATAGTAGAAAACATTGATAGAATTAACCTTCCAACATTGTATTGTTAACCAAATACTTTACCACTAAATTATCAATGGACAACTTGAAGGATTGGTCCAGAAGATAATACTTGAAATCTTGTAGCATATACGCCATCACGAAGCCTTTTCCTTTCATGGTTGTGTAATTAAAAATATTTTCTAGAAAATTAACTGGGGTGGTGTAACATGTGTTCCCCTAGCTATGCCAACATGTTCTCAATGTAATGGTAGTGGAATCCACATGGACATGGAAAGAGCCCAATGCGATAAAATGCATGGTGGTTTCTTGGAACAGTTCAAATTATTTTGATAATAATAACTTTGATTTGTTTTACCGAGAAGGTCTAAGGTTCGAGCCCATATAGCCCTATAAATTCCACTAAGTTACACTACTCTTATATATATATATATATATATATATATCCCCTCATAGTCCCTATGACTTGGACTTTCAAAGTCTTTCGGATCATATCAATATCTTTTCCTAATCAAGATCGGTGGATGGGAACATGGGTCAACACAAACCTTATGTTTAGTAGGTTCCTAGTCCTACTATATCTTCTCGTGAGTCCAAAGTTCATAATGAAATTCCCACAATCATTCAAGGATATATACCAAAGTTATATCCAATGTTTATACCCTCTATTCAAACATGATGTGTTAAGTTATGTGTTCCATAAACTTTGTGGCATTAATTGTGTCATTAAACACTAGTGGATCTTTAATCTCTACATGAATCCACTTAATGGAATTTGGTAGTGTGCATATTTGTGTCAATTAATTCTCATACTCCCTAGGCGTATGAGAATGCAAAAATGCAACTTATGCAACTATATGCAACTTCATGCAACTATGTTGCAACTATATGCAACTTATGCAACTATATGAAAATATGCAACTTATCCAACTATATGCAACTTTATGCAACAATGCAACTATATTGCAACAATTTTGTATGCAACTTGTGCAACTTATGCAACTATATGCAACTATGCAACTATATGCAACTTATGCAACTATGTTGCAACTATATGAAACTATATGCAACTTATGCAACTATATGCAACAATGCAACTTATCATGTTTTTTAGTGACTATATGCAACTTTATGCAACAATGAAACTTATGCAACTATATGCAACTATATGCAACTTTATGCAACAATGCAACCTATGCAACTATATTGCAACTATATGCAACTGTGTCGGTACCACAAACGTATATTGGCACGATAATAAATCATTGCATAAACAACCTACAACTCCCCCTCGTCTAGTTATATACTACAATTCCCTTTCCCAATATGCTAGTTGGATACTACAATTCACTTTCCCACTATGCTATGGGAAATGCATGACAATGTTGCATCTAAGTATAATAATATAAGAACTCTTTCTCCAACCACTAAGACGGATTTTCGTAAGCCTTTTGACAATCTAACTCTTCATTTTCAAAAATGTACATTAATAAGACGGATTTTCATAAACCTTTTGAAATTTATGAGTACATGATTTGTGGCCACCCTTCACAAGGTGTTTTTATCGTCAAGTTATTTGTCAAATTTAATATGTAGATATTGATATATGTGCCAAGTTCCATGTGGTGTTTTTATTGTCTAATTTCTTTTTTATTGTCAAGTTATTTGTCAAATTTAATGTGTAGATATTGCATATATTCCAAGTTCCATGTGGTGTTTTTATTGTCTAATTTATTTGTCAAATTTAATGTGTAGCTGGTTGTACAGTTCATCGAGTGTACACTCTTTACCTAGCTCAAATTTCAACTATAAATCAAGAACCCTAAAGAGGTATTTTAAATATAATTTTGGTTTACTTGTAGTTTTTTTATAAAGAAGTATAACTATTTTAGAGAACCCCCATATACAAAGTCTTTATCCATATCCTCATTGTGGAAAATAAATTAGAAAAGATCCCTTACTTCATTCATTTCCATAATCCTAACCTTATTGCTATCCCTAGTCCAAATCCTAGTTCCTATTAAACAATGCATGAGGCTAATCCCAATAATCTGGACCCTCCTCTCATCCCACATGTTAGTGCAAGTATTATAAGGCTCCAAAGGACACTACTAAAAAATTATTATTCTTATAATAATAATTCACATCCAAATCCTTGTACATAGATGAGAAATCCCTTGATGATCCTAGGGTACACCAATATTTGGACATTTCTACCCAACAAAAAATAGTCCCTATTCCAAACTCTATTGAAAAATATCCCTCATTACTCATAATGAAGAATGAAATTCATTCCCCTCTCTAACTCTCCTTTTTACTCATAATTGTTAGATCAAAGACCAACTTGCCACTATAATCCTTGACAATTGTAACCAAAATAATCGCATTTTCCATCACTCCTCACCCCTCTCCTTATCATTGGGGCTTTGTACAATAGGACGGAACTCATATTCTCATTAATAAACATTGTGGAGTCACCCTTGTCATAGGGATTTTTCAAGAGAATGTTGAATGTTATGTATCTCCCCTTGATTACTCTAATTTACTCTTGAACATATCATATGAACAACAATGAAATGCTTTATAAGATCTCCATTGAAATACCTATCAACTCTTTAAAGATAACAAAACCTATGAACTCATCTTTATTGCAATACCCTTTCCATGTAATGATGTGACCAAGACATCCTACATAAATATATTTCTCTCTTAGTTGTACCTCACATCCAACCATTTCATATGGTTTCACTTTCTCTCTTCCACACATTCCAAATGATACCTTCTCATCCTTCTACCCCATCAAAAAAATTGAAATTCTTTATAAGATGCTCATTGAAATATTTATCAACTCTATAAAGATGACAAAAACTATGAACTCACCTGTTGCAATACCTCTTCCTTATAATGTTAAGACCGAACAAAACATAATACATAAATACCTTTCTCTCTCACTTTTACATCACATCAATCGATCTCATCTCATATTATGGTTGCACTATCCTTCTTCCAAACTCTCTAAATAATACATTCTCATCCTTCTACCTGAATGCACTCTCACTCTGCTATTCTCATTCTAAATCCCAAACCTCCCCAATGATTTTTAACTCAATATTTATTTTTTCTACCACACACCAATTAACAAAATACATATATGATCTATTATACATAGTTCCATAATTGTTTTCCCTTGTCCTCTCACTAGCTACAACAATGATAATTAAAATACTTTTACCAGATAATGTTTGCACAATGTAGGATTCGCAAGAACTAGCACCCAACCACTACACTTTTGTATACAATAGTTCCTTCATAAATTGTTCCTCACCAGCTATAATATTTATGTCATTACTAGCTAACTTTTCCAGCAATTTAGAACTACATATATAGAGTTATATTTACGACCATTTTTTATTAAACAACACCACAGCCTTAGCATTCTATTGTTATGTCTATTTAGCCAGATATTGTCCACATCGATACTACACACCTCAGATGGATTCTCTAGTTAGAACTACATACCTATATAGGTAGATGTACAACCATTTTTTCTTAAACAACAACAACACCATAGCGTTATCATTCTATTGCTACATCTACTCAGCCAGATATTGTCCACATAGACACTACACCTCAGATGGTTTCTCTAGTTAGAACTACATAGCTATATAGGTCGATGTACAACCATTCTTTCTTAAACAACAACACCAAAGCCTTAGCATTCTACTGCTATGTCTACTCAGCTAGATTGTCCACAACGAAACTACACCTCAGGTGGCTTCTCTAGTTCTCCATCCTTCAATGTAACTCAAACATGGATATATACATTCTCTTCATATGTATACCTCACCATCATGGATGCACACCACCACCAGTGCTTATTTGTACCATAGAAAACATTCCATATTCATTGTGCACATTAATTGTTGGAGTTTTCTTGTTTACACTCTAGGAGCAACACATCAGATCATGGACATGACATCTTCAATGGATAATGATCACCTCGTACATACAACAAGTTCTTCACATCATCACACAAATAAGTATCAGTACTAGATCACCATAAGCTCAGACTAGAACATCCTTACTATATTCAAATCCCATGCATTCTATTTTTCCACCAAGTCTATCATGTCCTTGAAAAAGCACAGTTGCAAGAGATTGCAACAAAGCACACTTAGCCTTGTAGGATCATATCAATAGTTCATTCCATACCACCCTTTAATCATGAATCACGAATCCCAACATCCAGCTTCTCAATATGGTATACCATATTACAATGTAATATGGTATACCATATTACAGTGTAATATGGTATACCATATCTCATGTAGATTTATTTATTTTTAAACTTAAAGGAAGCGTGGCAATATCGACGATAGTTAGTCGCAAGGCAAGGATTTTTTTTGAACAAGCGTGGAAATAGCGACGAAAGTTCGTTGCACTTTGCCACGGTTTTGCGTCGCACATATAGCATCTGCGTCATAAGTTTTGTCTCTTCCAAATGTTTTCGTCGCTACTGCCATGGTTTTTTTTCACAACTATCCATAGTTTTGTGTCGCACATATGGCATCTACGTCGTAATCTGTTGGTAAGTTTTTTACCTTGGCACGGTTTTTTGTCCCTGTTGCAACAAAGTTTTGTCGCTATTGCCACGCTTTATAAGGAAAACCTATATTGATGGTGATGACACGTGGAGGGCTAATTTCATCGTTGTTTCCACGAACACCTATAGTGGCAAAAAAATAACGACGAAAAATAGTCTTTTCTTTCGTGGAAAGTGTGACATATATGTGTGGAAATAGCAACGAAAAACTGTGGCAAATTTGGGCATATGTATTAGTGTCAGTTTTCCCATCTGCATATTGTCCTCCATTCCTTTACCTCATATAGAAACCCACCTATGGGGCCCCCACACTCCACCAGTTCTCCACACAACTTGTGCCCTCATAGGCCAAGCCATCTTCCACTGGGGAACCTATTTCTGTATCAACACACTTATCCAAAATTATTCTTTATTCATTTGGTAATTGTACAAATCCTTTCTTTCCATCATTTACATATCTTTTTGTTGTCACCCTTAGTGACCTTCTTTTCTGGAAAAAAACCCCTGTCACCCTTGGTTGGGGCATTCATTACCTTCTACTCTTGTTGACATCATCCATAAACCCTGAGTATCCCACAGTCCATGTACCTCTGATCTTTGAGTTTTTCCACTTTGTCATGCCTCTAGCACAAATTAACCCACGTATAGTCATCCCCCTGACGCTAGATTCAGTTTCACAGTTGTTGTCACTCATACTTCACATATATCCCCAACCAAGGACATTCTTGAGCCTCACCGCATCTTGACTTCGTCCATGTACCTCATCAGTTCCTGATCCCATCTAGTGGATTTCATGAAGCCCTTTTATTCTTGGAGTCACGTCTCCTTTTATGTCGACATCAACACAGTTTCAAGAAGAGCAACAGTATCTTGACTCGCATTACCTTTACAATGACGAGTCTCAGACGGCATAGAGAGAAACATCATTTCTCTCTGTTGTCATTGACCCCCATAACATTTGACATCAACACAATCTCATGTTACGGTGGGTCTTATTTTGCGACTATTGCATTTGTTTTATACTAGCTGAATACCTCTGAAATTTGTTGGGTCATCAATGCCTGCACATCACCGACACTTCTTATAGGTGTCATCGCCTCTTTTCAGAGTATGTTCACCATCAGAATTGTCATCTGCCATTATCAAACCACCCCAAAGGGCATTGTAGTTATCTACATCATCATATAGCTTCAGTTATTATCCTACATATTTTGAGTTACATGACACGAGCATGGGGCATGCCCGCCTCGTTTGTATTCAATTTTTATTTTCCCACACCTAGAGAAAGGTTTGGGTCCCACAGTTTCCCCTCTCTCTCCAACAAATTACTCTTGCAGTTCCTATCAGCATTCTTTCTTACAATGGTACTCTCATTAGAAGAAACATTGATGTATTTCAGCTATACGTATGCTCCTAACCTCATACCTTAAGGGGCATCTTTTATCACTGAAATTTCATCCGCAAATGGGTACAGGAATCTAGCATATCCAAACACCTATTAGTTCACCCACAGTTTCACAAATACATTTCCAAAAGGCATAAACTATACAACTAGTTAAAAAATTAACATGTGCAGAAGAACTATAGGAAGCACGCGCACATGCACAGGTCAAAAACGTCAAAAAAGCGCACATGCACCCGAGGCGCAACTGTGTACGATAAAAGTTGTGCACTCCTGAGAATGGATAATTTATGGTTCTTGTCGGCCCCTCACCCACTTATGGTTCATCTCCCAAGTCGATTTGACCCTCAAATCTGAGCTGAATCCGAGTGGGGGGTTGGTCAAATACCTAAGGGTGCCCTAAAGGGCCCCTTGTTCACACTAAAGACCGATTGGATAATGCCTCAAATATTTGCTATAAAAAGAGGCCATTGGGGCACTATGAATTCAAGAATCTCATCGTATTGTTATGTTTCTTCTATTCTCCTATAAGGAACCTCTTTCCTTCTTGGAGCATACTAGCATCATTTCATTAAGCTATTCACCTCACCTCTTGAGGGAATAATCTTGGATTTCTTCATCATTTCCTTTCTAGTTTTCCATTTGTAAGAAGAGCTCTCACATAGGGGATTAAATAGCCCTCCCTTGGAGGAAGAGGGGACCCATAAGTCTCTCTTTCTCTTTGGTGTTTTCCCACTAATACAATATATCAATTGTTTGATTTATTTTGGTTCTAATTTATTTATAAATTGTAGTTTCATTTCTTTAGTTTTTATTAGCTTAGTTGTTTGTTTACTTCATGTGATTGAGTCATTTGACTCATACACTAACTTATGTCTTGTTCATCTGACCCAACTAGACTTGCAAGTGTCCCTCTTTTTCTCATTCAAGTGACGAAAAGGATACAACGCACATGTTAAAAAGAAGCTGCAAGAACAACAGATCATCACCAAAGCCAACAATGGAGGCCGAAAACCCTACACAAATGAAGGGAGTGGTGGATCTTGATGCCATTCCTTCCCCATAACTAGAAATCCCTACATTGGTCGAAGAGAAAACATAACAGACGCAAGTTGATCCACCAAGCATAGCAATAGAGACAAACTCGACGTAAGAATTCATTAAGCACACAAAAGAAAAAAATGAGGAGAGGAATTAGTCCAAGGATCCAAGGGCTCAACCTAGCACAGAACAAACACAACATGAACAAATACTAGATGAGGAAGTTACAACACATCAGGAGTCTAGCAGAGAGGAACAAGAGGAAGAGCACACATATCAGGAAGCAAGTCCTTCTAGTCTGCCAGTCAAGGGGAAAGGTAAACAAAAGGTTCATATATCCCTGTGTAAGCAGCCATAGGTAACCATTGTGTTACTGCATCTACCAACAATGGTAACATTTTTCGCAGACTTACTTGGATGCGTAGACAAACTGCGTTGTTCGGATCATGATGTCATGGATATAGATAAGTTCCCAGAGTTAGTGTAGCAGGTATACTTATAATCAAAGGGTTCGGTGCAAAGAGAGTTCACATAATGGAACCTAAGGAGTGGATACAAGGGTTATACAACACAAACATCATGAACGTGTTGGAGATCTTTCACTTTGGTAGGGACAAGGAAGAAAATGACTACGTCAAGTAGTTACTGGAAGTCATGCATGGAGGTATTTTGTGGTTGGATACATAAGTATCCATAGACGTTGATTTGATAAAAGAGATAATAGGTATGACCACTAATGGTGAGCCACCTGCGTAGTACCTTGACGAAAAGACCAAGGAAAAGGCCTTGGAAAAAGAGATGAAACAGACGTATGGTATAGAAAGAGGATCCAGGAGGATCATCATCAACGAGATTAATGGACAAACAACAAGACTAGCCACAAAATTAATGTCCTATAAACTACTCAGAAAGTGTCACAAGAAGGAAGTGTCAGCATGTGTTATAGCAGCAGTCACGTAGTGTGCAAAGGGAATTGTATTAAGTTGGATCCCGTATTTATTAAATTTATTTTTTGATGATTGTAAGGACACATAGAATGTTGGGAAATAATTCCACTACTCATGGCTTATCATTTTGATTGCATTAGTGGGTTGGAAGCACCTCAAATACACCATGTTTCTTTAGAGAACTGGATTGTGCCATGCAACACAGTACGAATCATTATGGAACACCATTGTTTCAAAAGAAAAACAAGAAAATACCAGCATCTTCAAGACATACCTTGAAGAAATCTAGGAGAAGGTGGCAGAGACTTGGAGGATCCCACCAAAGGTGGTGGAGCAGTACAAAATGATAGCTAACTTTAAATCCCCATGACATAATATGTGGATTCAGGTGAAAAGGGATCCATCAAAGGAGTGGACACATATGAGGTATTGCGCCACAGTAGAATAATTCGAGTGGGTGATGAAATACTGGCAAGAAGAATGGAAGATTTCAATTGAGAAAGCAAAGGATAAGCATCTAACCAATGTCAAACAACCAGCAGAAGCAGGTTCATCTCAAACTAAAAGTACCCTAACTCATAATACAAGGGGAGAAACATAGAGTAATAATCCAACAGGGGGCAGCGCAACAACAAAGAAGAAGCATATCCCCAATTTGGTCACATAGTAGAAGGATTGCACAGCTGCTATTAATGGCTCAACACAGAAGAAGGACAACATCTCTGCACAAATGCACAGAAGGGACAGGTAGGAGCGGACATACAGGATACCCCAGGAACAAAATAGCCAACACAGTCAAGGCCACCAAAGAGACTAGTTGTATAGACAGTTGGGGCGAACAAGAAGATGAAAGCGCACAAATAAATCCCAAAATACACCATAACCAAAGACAATGCAGAACTAGTCACACAGAGAGTTCAAGACCACACTGATGAAGAATATGAGGAGGCAGAAAAACAAAGGGAAAGGATAATGCAAGATATAATAGAGGTCATACACGTATTAGAGAAGATATGCTTGACCAAGGCCCAAAATGAGGAGACAACATAGCAGCAAACAACGCAGAGCGAGGAAGCAGTAGTGAATCTCACAACATTGGCTAGTGTGAACTTTTATATGACTAAAGAAATTATGCGAATAGATGAGGACATGGCGTAGAGACAACTTAAGGACATAGAACAATTGGAACTAGTATTCTCCAAGATACCAACAAAAACCTTATATAAGTTGCAGATGAGTGTAGCACAAGAATTTCAATCTAGGGAAAGGACAGATGCAACAAACCTAGAGACAGCCAAGGAAGCTAAGGAAGTATTGGAGACCATTCTTATAGAGGTGTGACTGGAATGCGAAGAATACAAATGTCGCACAGATAGATTGGAGGAAAGACTTGGAGAAGTCTTCCAAAAAATTCTAGAGAGTGCATTAGTAGGGGAAATCAGCGTTGAAGAGAAGCTACAGAAGATCGTGCAGGAGATGGACGGGTAGAATTAAGAAATAAGAGAATTGGTGGAGAAGATAACACCAACCACACCTCCAAAGGTCGGAACAGAAAGAGAGTATCAAGCTACATAAAAAATAGAGTACATTGTGGTGGAAGTTAAGGAGATAGTCGAACTTCATGAAAGGATTGCGCAACTTTGGACAAGCGTGGCAGAGGATGACATGATCCAGCAACTGGAGAAGAGAGAAGAGAAGATTAATGTTGCACTAAATAATTTTAAAAAATGGCAAAAGACAATTCCCATATCGGAGAGACTTCAGGTTGCATAGGAAATGAAGAACCTGCAGATAGAGGAAAGGAAAACTATAGAAGGTCAGTCAGAGCCCCTACAAGAGCAAGCATAACAAATGATAACAGTGTTGGAAATGGAGAAAGCCAGAATGGAACAAGCGCACATCGAAAGAATACAAGTGTTGAAGGAGCATGTTACAGCGCAGGTTGTGGAGACCCTCACAGAGAAGAACGTTCAGATCAAGGAAAAAGGAGATGAACTAGCAAGGAAGTTCCAGGAATTGCAGAAGTCAGTGCAGGAGGCACACACTGTCTGAGTGGCTCGGGACGAGCCAGAGGTTAGTGTTGGGGGCCTATTGGAGAAGATATTTTTGGGATTTAATCATAGAATGGTCTAAAGGGAACAACACGCATCATAAANGGAGGCACACACTGTCTGAGTGGCTCGGGACGAGCCAGAGGTTAGTGTTGGGGGCCTATTGGAGAAGATATTTTTGGGATTTAATCATAGAATGGTCCAAAGGGAACAACACGCATCATAAAAGAAGGAATACGAGTGCGACAAAGGGAAAAGAAAGCAATGTGCGTGATGCAGGAGCATCGCTAACATCAAGCGAGCCAGTGCGGAAGCCAAAAGACAGTTGGACAAGCGCCAGCACAAAATTTTGAGTTTCCTTGAAATTTTTGCGCAATATTAAATGAAGTCATTAAGAAAGAGTGCACTTGTATAATTTAAACGGACCTTGACGATTGCTCTCGTCCTTAGTAAGTAGAAGGCATTTAAAGTAGTTAATGCAGGTAGATAGAATTTAATTCTAGATTAGACTGTTTGAGAGCGCAAGAGGGAAATGGGATATAGACACCCTCATTGTGTATTGTAACATTAGCATATTATGAGCATTGATGGAGAGGGCAAGAGCATGCAGAGAGTTGTGTAAGAACACCCATGTACAAATATTTGGATTAATAGAAAGAGGTTGATTCAAATTCATGGTTTTGTGTTTGTTCTCTGTGTATCGATGTTGAATGATATGCTTATGAATGTTTGCTTCCCGTTATGCATTTGCTTTATATGCATGTATATGATTTCATGTTTTTAGTTTGAAGTCTGAGAGGAAGTAGGAATGAGTTTCAATTGTTTCTCTATCTGAGAAAGAGTTCCTACAAGGAGTGCAGTTGAAGGGTCTGCAAGGAGTGCGTTGACAAAGGACTCAGGTAGTTAGTATTTTGTTCTCGTTCATTCAAAGAGAAGTTTGGCACAGAAGCCGTGCAAGGAGTGCGCAGGCTGAGCGAAGTTTCAGGGTTGTGGACCTAAGTGAAGTATTGAAAGACTGTTGCTGCAGGTGTCTGCATAGTCAAGAGATTTCAGCACCTGGAAGTGTCTAAAGGTTGTCTGAAGTAGTGCGCGGAAGAGTCTATTCTAAGGCTCAGAATTATAGGAAATCTTAGGAAGGATAAGGCCTTCAAAATTGTTGAAGAACAGCGCAAGGGAAGTCGCGACTAGAAGAATTTGGAAGGCGTCGCAAGTTTGCATGCAGGTGGACGAGTTCCACGGAGGAACACTTGGTCATTCGCAAGAGTCATCAAGGAAGAACGGATGGTCGAAGTTCTCTGAGGAGATTTCGCGAATCTCCGTGAGCCATTAGATCTCGCAGAGGTGCAAGGAATATACGGTGGAGTATTCTCCAGAGGTTCAAAGCTCAAGAGGGGTAGGACTGTAGATCCGAGTCACAAGGACCGTCGGATTTACACGTGGATTCATATATCGGGAATTCGTGGGTTGAAGTTGTGTAAACACAGCAACATGAATCGTGATATCCTGATACACGATACCCCAAAAGGTTAATAGAACAGTGTGGGGCCACAGGAGTTAAGCAGTGGACAGGTGGCAGGATATTTCAGAGTTTCATGGCAAGAAGTCCCGAAACAATCGCATTAGGATTCGCGATATTGCGAACTCCAAAATGTCGATAGAGTGGAGGACCGTTGAATAGTCAACTCGCGTGTGCGTCGGAGTTTCGACATATCGGGGTTCTGGAGTCAGTAAAACAAGTTTCTCAACATCGCGAGTATCGAAATCGCGATAGGGAAAGTCCCGATAGGAGAGGGAAAGGTCAGCGTTGACTGTATCGACATTCGGGGACTCGAGAGTCCAACGCTCGACCACTGACCCCGCGAAGTCGTGAAGTCCGATCTCCCGACTTTAAAGAGGGGGATCCCATGAGGATTTTTGTGGGTGAAGATTTCCCGAGAGGGAAATAGAAGAACCATTTGGAGTTCTTTGGGCCGAAAGGAAAGGAAAGATCCTGTGAGCACRTTGACCTTCCGACCTGTGGGTTRTGAGGTTGTGCGCATTGCCGCCAGTTTGGTATCAGAGCCCAGAAAGGTTCTTTTCTTTTTGTAGCAGAGAAGAAAGAGAATTCACCAYGCCACCCAGGAGAAGAGATAGACAATCACCCGATCCAGAGGATAGGGAAATGTCGAGAAGAAGAGGTCGGCAGATGACAAATCCGGCCATAGAGAGAGAGATGTGTGATCTACGAGCCAGACTCGAAGACATGGAGACAACGCAAAGACGCACAATCGGTGCGGGGGATCTGAGTGATTCTGAAAGTGAAGTTGAGGCTGAACGCGAGGAAGAAGTCGCAGTTGAAGATGCATCAAACGAGCGTTTGATCACAGCTATTGCAAGGATGGGTGCAAGAGCGAAGATGGGCATTCCAGTTTATGAGGGAAACATGGATGCAGAGGAGCTTCTAGACTGGATTAGAGCTCTGGATACATACTTTGACTACGAATATGTCTAAGAGGACAAGAAGTTCAAGCATGTTGTCACGAGATTGAAAGGACATGCAACATTGTGGTGGGATGAACTACAAGCTGACAGACGCTGCAAGGGCAAGCATAAGATCAAGAGCTGGGATAGAATGATCCCGAAGCTGAAGGCGAAATTCATCCCCAGGGATTATAAAATTACTTTTTTCAGGAGGATGCAGAACCTGAGACAGAAGCTGATGACAGTGAAAGAATACACTGAGGAATTCTACAAACTAAACATCAGGGCAGGTCATCGGGAGAGCGATGATGAGAAAGTTTCCAGGTACATGAATGGCCTGAGATATGATATCCAGGATGAGATGAGCATGGTAACCATCCGAACGGTGGAAGATGCTTATCAGATGACTCTGAAAGCTGATGAGAAGCTGAGCCGAAAGCAGAGTCAGAGGGGCCGACGCAGAAGTCATCCCAGAGGCAAATCAGTTGCCCAGGATAAATACCAGAAGCCCAAGGAGGACTGGAAGAAACCTCAGACTCGAACTGAGAGAGGTGGAACCTCACAGAGAGGGCCATATGTTGAACAGGGAGGGAAACATACTGAGCAGAGAGGAGATTATGCTGACAACAATACTTTTCCTCATACTAGAGGTAGAAGAAGAGGAAGAGGTGGAGTAATTACATGCTTCACATGTGGGAAGAATGGACACAAGTCTTACGAGTGTCCAGATAAAAAGAAATAAAGTGGAGAATCTCATGTCGCCGAAGCACAGAGGCGGGATGTTGAGGCAGAAGACATTGAAGGCGGAAGATCATTGATGATGCAAAAAGTCCTTTTGACACCCGAAAAGGAGGTGGAGAGTTCAGTCCAAAGGACCAGACTTTTCAGGACTGCTTGCAAAACCAAGGACAGGGTATGCAAGGTCATTGTAGACAGTGGTAGCATGGATAACCTCGTTTCTATAGATATGGTAGAGAAGCTGGAGCTGGAGACGACTGATCATCCAAGCCCATACAGAGTTTTGTGGCTACAAAAAGGACACCAGGTAACTGTCACTAAACAATGTTTAGTTGAATTTAAGATAGGGGGATATAATGATAAGATATTATGTGATGTCATTCCTATGGATGTTTGTCATCTATTTCTAGGAAGACCATGGAAATATGACAGGAATGTGATTCGTGATGGGAGAATGAACACATACACCCTAGAGAAGAATGGGAGGACACACATGTTTCTTCCGATCAAGGATAAGGAGGTGAAACCGGAAGTGAGCAACACAGTACTTCTCATGAGTGGGAAGGAACTTCTTACAGAGGTTAAGAAGAAAGAGGATCCACAGTTCATTATGGTCAGGAAGCCTAGGATTGTTCTGATTAGCACAAGAGTGGATGATTTACCAGAAGAAATTCAGGGACTGCTGGAAGATTTCGCTGACATCATAGTGGATGAATTACCTCATTCATTACCACCGGTCAGGAGTGTGAGTCATCATATTGATCTCATACCAGGAGCCAGTTTTCCAAATCAAGCCGTGTACAGATTGACGCCGCAAGAGAATGAAGAGGTTAAGAGGCAAGTCTAGGATTTGTTGGACAAAGGTTTGGTCAGGGAAAGCTTGATTCCATGTGTTTTTCCAACAGTACTCAGTCCGAAGAAAGACGGAGGCTGGAGGATGTGTACTGAATTGAGGGCGATTAACAAGATAACCATCAAGTATAGATTTCCATTGCTGAGGATGGATGATTTGATGGATTTCTTGAGTGGAGAAAAATATTTTTCAAAGATTTATTTGAAAAGTGGTTATCATCAAATTCGCATGAGATAAGGTGATGAGTGGAAGACAACATTCAAAACAAACGAAGGGTTGTATGAATGGCTTGTTATGTCGTTTGGCTTGAAAAATGCACCAAGTACCTTCATGAGGTTGATGAACGAAGTCCTGAAGGAGTTCATCGGGAAATTTGTCATTGTGTATTTGGATGACATACTGATTTATAGTAAGACAGTGGCAGAGCATCTGAAGCATTTGGCTATAGTGATGCAGAGACTACAACAGGAGAAGTTGTTGATAAATATGAAGAAATCCTCATTCATGAAGACAGATCTCATTTACTTGGGATTTGTTATTTCGGAAAATGAGTTGAGGATGGATCCAGATAAGGTGGAGGAAATAAAAAATTGGCCATCACCGAGGAATGTTTTTGAGGTAAGAAGTTTTCATGGATTGGCTAGTTTCTACCGAAAGTTCATCAAGAATTTCAGTGGAATTAGCACAGCGATGATGGATACAGTGAATAAGAGACACTAGTCTTTTCACTGGACAGAAGAGGCTGAGAAAAGTTTTAATCTGTTGAAGAGGAAGATTACGGAACAACCAGTTTTGGTATTGCCGGATTTCCAAAAGACATTTCAGGTGAAATGCGATGCAAGTGGATTTGCAATAGGGGCAGTCTTGAGTCAGGAAGACAGGCCGATAGCATACTTCAGCGAGAAGTTGAATGAGGCGAAAGTGAAGTACTCTACATATGATAATGAGTTCTATGATATTATCCAGGCATTGAAGAAATGGAGGCATTACTTGATCCCGAAAGAGTTTGTCTTGTACAGTGACAATCATGCACTGTAGTTTGTGACTCAACAGGNAGTTCTATGCTATTATCCAGGCATTGAAGAAATGGAGGCATTACTTGATCCCGAAAGAGTTTGTCTTGTACAGTGACAATCATGCACTGTAGTTTGTGACTCAACAGGAAAAGTAGAATCAGAAACATGTCAAATGGGTTGAGTATATGCAGAATTTCTCTTTTGTGATCAAACATATTTATGGTACTGCAAACGAAGTTGTTGATGCTTTGAGCAGGAAGTGTTCACTGTTGCAGGAGTTCAGAGTCAGAACGTTGGGTTTTGATGATCTAAGGGACATGTACACTGAAGATCAGTATTTTAAGGAGGCGTATGAAGCAGCTGAGAATCTAGTTCTCAGAGACAGAAGCCAATGGATAGATTACATGATCCAGGAAGGATTATTGTTTAGGGGTAATCAACTGTGTATTCCAAAATGCTCCATGAGGGAGAACTTGCTGAAGGAAAAACACGGTGGAGGATTGGCAGGGCACTTTGGTCACGACAAGACGTTCGCAAAGTTGAATGAGTTATATTTTTGGCTGAGAATGCGAGCAGATGTCAAGAGATTCGTGGATAGATGCAGTATTTGCCAACATTCGAAGGGAAGGAAGCATATGCCAGTAGCAGAGAAGCCGCAGATGGAGCGCATACTGGATAAAAGAGTGAGTAAGAGGACCAGGCAAAAGAAATACTTTGAGTATCTGGTCAAATAGAAGAACCATCCAGTTGAAGATTCCAGCTGGGAGACTGAAGCAGAGATCCAAAAGCATGGACATACCATGTGTGAGCTCATGGACAAGATCCCATGAAATTTTTCAAGCGAGGGAGTATGATGCAGGAGCATCGCCAACATCAAGCAAGCTAGCGAGGAAGCCAAAAGACAATTGGACAAGCGCCAGCACAAAATTTTGAGTTTCCTTGAAGTTGTTGCGCAATCTTAAATGAAGTCATTAAGAAAGAGCGCACTTGTATAATGTAAACGGACCTTGAGCGATTGCTCTCGTCCTTAGTAGGTAGAAGGAATTTAAAGTAGTTAATGCAGGTAGATAGATTTTAATTCTATATTAGACTGTTTGAGAGCACAAGAGGGAAACGGGATATAGACACCCTCATTGTGTATTGTAACATTAGAAGATTATGAGCATTGCTAGAGAGAGCAAGAGCATGCAGAGAGCTGTGTAAGAACACCCATTCACATATATTAGGATTAATAGAAAGAGGTTGATTCAAATTCATGGTTTTGTGTTTGTTCTCTGTGTATCGATGCTGAATGATATGCTCATGAATGTTTGCTTCCTGTTAGGCATTTCCTTTATATGCATGTATATGATTTCGATTTTTGAGTTTGAATTCTGAGAGGAAGTAGGAATGAGTTTCAATTGTTTCTTTATCTGAGCAAGAGTTCCTGCAAGGAGTGCAGTTGAAGGGTCCGCAAGGAGTTCGTTGACAAAGGACTCAGGTAGTTAGGATTTTGTTCTCGTTCATTCAAAGAGCAGTTGGGCACAGAAGCCATGCAAGGAGTGCACAGGTTGAGTGAAGTTTTAGGGTTGTGGACCTGAGTGAAGTATTGAAAGACTGTTATTGTAGGTGTGCGCAAAGTCAAGAGATTTCAGCACCTGGAAGTGTTTAAAGGTTTCCACAAGGAGTGCGTGGAAGAGTCTTTTCTAAGTCTCAGAAATATAAGAAAGCTTAGGAAGGATAAGGCCTTCGAAATTGTTGAAGAACAGCGTAAGGGAAGTCACGACTGGAAGAATTTGGAAGGCATCGTAAGTTTGCATGTAGGTGGATGAGTTCTGCGGAGGAACACTTGGTCATTTGCAAGAGTCATCAAGGAAGAACGGACGATCGAAGTTCTCTGAAGAGATTTCGCAAATCTCCGTGAGCCGTTAGATCTCGCGGAGGTGCAAGGAAGATACGGCGGAGTATTCTCCAGAGGTTCAAAGCTCAAGAGGGGCAGGACCGTAGATCCGAGTCACAAGAACAGTCGGATTTTCATGTGGATTCGTATATCGGGAATTCATGGGTTGAAGTCCCGTAAACACAGCAACAGGAATTGCGGTATCCCGATACGCGATACCCCAAAAGGTTAATAGAACAGTGTGGGGCCACAAGAGTTAAGTAGTGGACAGGTGGCACAATATTTCGGAGTTTCATGGCGAGAAGTCCCGAAACAATTGCATCAGGATTTGCGATATTGTGAACTCTGAAATTCCGATAGATTGGAGGACCGTTGAATAGTCAACTCGTGTGTGTGTCAGAGTTTCGGCATATCGGGGTTCTGGAGTCGGTAAAACAAGTTGCTCAACATCGCGAGTGTCGAAATCGCTTTAGGGAATGTCCTGATAGGAGAGGGAAAGGTCGGTGTTGACTGTATCGACATTCGGAGATTCGAGAGTCCAATGCTCGACCAGTGACCCCGCGAAGTCGCGAAGTCCGATCTCCTGACTTTAAAGAGGGGGATCCCATAAGGATTATTGTGGGTGCATATTTCCCGAGAGGGAAATAGAAGAACCATTTGGAGTTCTTTGGGATGAAAGGAAAGGAAAGATCCTGTGAGCACGCCGACCTTCCAACCTGCGGGTTGTGAGGTTGCACGCGTTGCCTCCAGTGCGACAGGATTTGCAGAAATCCAATGCATATGTGGAAAAACCTAGAAATGTTAGGGTTAGGGTTTTGGAGTCATAATGTAAGGTTTTTTACCCACTTTTTTTAGTATAAATAGAGGATGGATGAGGTAGATTGAGGTATCATTTTGGTTTCCTTGTTAAGAGAGAGAAATTACTATTGAATAACCCTTTTGAGTCTTAGTTTTGTATTTTTGAGAGTTGTGGAGCTCAAATGGAGTCAATATTGAGATGTAAATGAGGGTCAGTGTAATAATCCCAAGCCATTATGCAAGTATCATCATGGTTTTGGTGTCCTTTTAAAACTTTTCTGGTTGTGGCATTTCGTCAAACACTTTGTTGTCCTACTTGTTTAGATGTGTTTACTTACTGAATGGCCTCTTGATTTCGACCTTAGGGTTTACTGATGTGTTATATATATGTGTTGCAGCAATAAACAAGAAGATATAACCATAGAACATACCTCAACCATATGCAATATGATAGACAAGCCAAAACATCTCAAATCTACTTTTATTCATAAGATAGAAGAACCTGCTACAATGGAGATGTCGATCTAGAATGCTCAACAGATGGCTATGAAAAAAGACAATAGAGATGCTACAAAAAGCTCCCGATAATACAAAATAAGCCTCCAAAGGCTGGATAAGAAATGAATATCAATGCCACGTCCTGCTAGATAGGTCGAATCTTTCACCACCGAATCGTCCTCTAGGGTTTGTTAAGTCAGAACCCTCAAAACCCCCAATGTTGGGCTCACTAGCTAGAAGCCAGATATCAAAAGATAATCATACATGAATGATGATTAGAGGCCCTTGCCTTCATTTTATACTTTTTGGCTCACCTTGTTCCTCCAAAGTGACTTTCATTTTATTAATATTTAATTAATTAATTAAATCACTTTAATTAATTAATTAACCTTTTTACCTCTGAAAAGCTCCTTATCTCTCCTTGTGTCTTCCCTAGCCACTGAAAGTCACTTCTAGCCATCCCATCCTGTAGTGTTTCTCCTCCCGATTCCAATGAGCTATTACACTGAGAGATTCCTCCAAGTGATGTGCCCAAAATGACCCCTTCAGTGATTTTAATTAACTTATAGCTCAAAATAGTCAAAATCATGGAAATTGTCAGAATGCAATGAAACCAAAGCCAACCTGTGCGGAATGGATCATAATGATGGAATATGATGATCAATGCAAGATGGACCCCACAATGCCTCTCGAATACCCCTATACTCGCTATAACATCCATCTGGCTACTCTGGTCATCATAAATCTCTGCACTGTGATGATGTCCCAAAGTGGAGACATTACAGTCAGGTCGAAACTTGTGAAGCTTGGTGTGACACCGGTCCACCTCACCACTATTCACATATTCCAGGATGTAATTCATGCAACACTATTTTTGATGAAGAATAAGAAATAAGAAGAAGAGCTTTGTGGATGTAACCCCGGGGGGGAGAACCACGATAAAACCATGTGTTGCAAAATGTATGAATTCTTTTGTTATTTCTAAAATTATAGATGAATGGTTAGATGAATACATGTGTTAGGGTTTGCTTACAGTGTGCACTAGAATATGCATGCAGAATGAATATTATGAATGAATGAAATAGTAGATATGATGAATGGTATGATAGAATGCATGTTTAAGTAGAAATATAAGTAAAAGAACATCCCCAACCCCTTCCATGATTACATACACTTGCGTCATGCAATCACCCATAAGCCATCTTGAGTGAGACTGCATTGTGTACTATGTGTGTGGTGTAGCCTTCTGGTTTACCAGAAAGGCCAATGGTGAATAGGGATTTTGTTGGAGAACTAAGGTAGAACCCGATTCATCCCATACATCCAACAAGAAATAATGCGTTGACCATCACCAATAAAGTGTGGAATGGTCAACAGTAACAGTGAGAGGCACCTAATGTCCTCTGCATCGAACGATGTGATACATTTCTATCCACCAACCACCTAAAAATAACCAGAAGAATGTATATCATGTACAATATACCTATGAGACTAGGAAAGTTGACTCTCAGCTGCAATACCCACTGGGACATCAAGAAACTGGAGAAAATTGTCCCTCTCCTAGATATCCCAGTGATAAAATAAATATCCTCCTCAGTGGGATGGTACCACTGATGAGGACCGACTCTAAATGCCTATTGATGGGAATCCCATCAATGTATCAACTGCACAAGAAATGAATAATTCCCCTCCAGAGATGTATCCTCCTCATAGTACTTGAGGAGGCCTACATTCCTCAAGAGGAGTCGTGTAGCTGCAGTAATAGGCTGAGGGTACAAATCCCTCTCCCTCTCTCTGGCCTCTCACTCATGAACCATATTGTACTGGTCAACTCTCAGTTGTTTCTCCTCCATGCGTTGACGTCTCTACATAATTAACATGTAAATTACATCGGCATCATACATTAAAAAAAATAATTGTTTTTCAGTAAATGAGAAATTTATTTCAAAATATGCAAACATAAATTATTTTCAAAAAAAAAAAAATTAACCTTCGGTGCGCCTTCAAAATAGTAAAGCACCGCCCGTGGTGTGCACACATATCTTACGCACCGCATGCACAAATTAATTTATTTTAGGGAGTGCGTAGTAATTATCAATGCATCAGTGCGCCCCATTGTATACAATGCACTGCGAAAGCACGATGCCTCTTTAAAGAGGTGTGTCTAGATAATACGATGCCTCTATGCATTCCATTCATCACGACGCACCGCTTAAAATCTACACTCATTTTAAATGGTGGGTCATATCCATGTTTTCACACTTGTTCATTCCGTATAAACCATGCACTAATTGAAAAACACAAAAATGTCCACGGTGCATAGTTTATTGTGTATGCACAGATGCGTTCACTATAAAAGACGCACGAATTGAACAACTATCTATTTTCAACAGTGTGTATATTATTATGAACTCACCATTGCATTCACTATAAACAACACACCATTTGATGGAAACTATATATTTTCGATGGTGCATCATTTATTATGAACAAACGGGTGCATCGTTTATAAGCATGCACCAATGCGTTCCATATTACAATGCACCGGCAAAAATGAACTATACACTTTCAGTGCACCCTATAAAATTTGCAGGGTGCACCACGTGCTATGCGAGTCGAACGGCTAGAACTCACTGAGCAAAAGAAACAAAAAATAAAAATAAAAATTGAAAAACAATGAAAATTTACTCAATTTCAAAATTTAATTCGGTAAAAATTCAATGTACAAAGAAATAAAGAATTTACCCAAATATTTTATTTTCGAGGAGGCATGGTTGGGATGTACTGAAAAAAAAAACAATTTTCCTACCGTATGGAAAAATTGGAATCCTACGAACCGAGCACCGAACGGAAACAAGGCAAGCAACGGAAGCACCAATGATAATGTGCTTCAGTTGGAAAAAGGTGGCACCGATGCTTGAGATATTCTCTACAGTGGAAATGGTAAAAATGGTTTTTTACCGCCATTTTTTTTTTATCCTTGTTCCGGTGCACTCATGTTAAGCACGCAGGTGCACACTGCTGCAAACAACACACCGTTATTTAAAAAAAAAAAACCTATGATGGTGAACCAGTTTGGAATGCACCGGTGCACCCAAGGTACAACGACACACCGTTATGCATTTTTAAAAGGAAAAATGAAATTATGGTCCACCCGTTTGTTGCGCACTTGTGCACCCGTTTAGTGCACATCGATGCTCACAAGCTTCTTTTATATAATGTGCACCATTGTTTTCTATTTTTCTTAAATAAATTTGCAACAGTGCATCTAGATATTACGACGCCTCAGTGAATTCCATTCATCACGATGCACCTCTTAAAATATACACACATTTTAAATGGTGTGTTGTATCCATGTTTGTGCACTGGTGTGTTCTGTATAATCCACACATTGATTCAAAAACACAATAATTTCCATGGTGCGTATTTTATTGTGTACACACCGTTGCATTAAATATAAAGGACGCATCAATTGAATAGCTATCTATTTTCAACAGTGCATATATTATTATGAACTTACCGGTGTGTTCACTATAAACAATGCATTGTTTAATGGAAACTATATACTTTCGGCGGTGCGTCATTTATTATGAATGCGTCGATGCATCGTTTATAAGTATGCACCGGTGTGTTCCATATTACGATGCACCGATAAATATGTACTATACATTTTTGGTCCACCCTGTAAAATTTACAGGGTGCACCACGTGTTGTATGAATCGAACGGTTCGAACGCACTACACAAAAAAAAAAAAAAGCAATGAAAATTTTACTCAATTTCATTATTTAATCTGGTAAAAATTCAATGTACAAATAAATAAAGAATTTACGCGAACATTTTCTCGTCGAAGGGATGGTTGGGATGTAGTGAAAAAAAACAAATTTTCCCAACGTATGGAAAAATTGGAATCCCACGAACCGAGCACCGAACAGAAACAAGGCAAGCAAAGGAAGCATCGACGGTAGTGCGATTCAGTTGGGTAAAGATGGCACCATTGATTGAGAGATTCTATGCACTGGAAATGGTAAAATTGGTTTTTTACCACCATACGTTTTTGTTATTTTATATTTACCCATGTTTCGGTGCTCTCGTGTTAAGCGCATCGATGCACATCATTGCAAATAGTGCACCGTTGTTTTTTTAAAAACACTTCGACGGTGCACCAGTTTGGAACACACCGATGCACCCAAGGGACAACAATGCACCATTATTCATTTTTAAAAGGAAAATATCAATGATGGTAAACTCATTTTTTGCGCATCGGTGTGCCCGTTTAGTGCGCACCGGTACTCAAGAGCTTCTCTATATGATGTGCACCATTGTTTTCTATTTTTTTTAAATGACTCTGCAATGATGCACCATTGTTTATTAACACCTATGCGTTGAGTTATGTTGTTGCACTGGTGCATTGAGTTATGTTGGTGCATCAGTGCGGTATAGACTTATAAACGCATCGTTAAAAAAAATTCCGCTAAAACATTCGCCCGTGCACCTCCGCTAGTGACCTCCACTACAAATAGATTTTTGGGCTATTTTTATAGGGGCTTCCGCAAAAACCTTCATTGTAGGGTCCTTTCCTTGTAGTGTTAGAATGGAATTCATAGCCCTTGAATTGTATTCATTGAGATTTTTCCCATCATTATCTATTGTGGGAGAATGTGGTCAATGGTACAGTGTATCCATTTACTACAAATTGTCGAACATCAAATCCATGTGCCTGCAATAAATATCTCATTCTTATGCTCCAAAAAGAATAGTTTTTTCCATCAAACAATGGTGTTCCATTTTTGGTAAATTCTCCTTGCTTATCCATGATCTTTCTTCTAGTGGTTAGATTATTCCTTAAGGAACTTGTTATGATACAAATTGTTAGAATAATCACCAATACTGAGAGGAGGGGTGAATCAATGTTGAGTACTTTTTACCATTTTTAACTTTGAGCACATCATCTAAACATTAACCATTAACAATGTCATTCAACATCCCACAAAAAAGAAACCATACACATAACACAATTCTCATCTCAAAAAACACTACCTATGTAGATTTTAACCATGTACAATATTTTACTGCACATAGATTTTCAATAAAAGAACAAAAAAGATACAAGGGAAAATACACACATTACATAGATATTTTTCCCTTGGAAACCCAAACCGGGAAAACCAGCATATTCTATATTCATTCATTGTGATAAATTGTTTACAATACAATATACGTGTCGGAGCCAATGGCATCCAAAACCCTAACCCAATGACCTAGATTAGTCAACAACCATAATTCCTTAACTACAAATAGAAAACTGTCAGCAAAAACCATGTGTCTAAAAATCGCCCAACAATTGACATGACAATCGAGGCGACATGAAAAAGGAGGCAAAACATGCAACATGCTTCCCGCGGAAAAAAACATTCTCGAGGGAAAATCTAGTAGCAAGAAATCTAGCTACAAATGCATTTTATGGACCTATTATTCCTTCATAGAAAAAATTATCTGTATTTCCATAATTAAGTTCCTTATAGATCAATGCATTGAGATTCACAATCTAGGCATTGGCACATTTGAGGTATCCCGGACATAAATCCTATAAAGGATCGAGCTTTGCATTTAAGAATAATGAGATCACAAAAACTGCAACCATAATTGCTAGATATTTTAGATGACACATTTCATAATTACCTGTAATAGATTTTATCTAAGAACCTTCACTAGATAAATAAATGAAAATAATGGATTATGTACTGAGAAGCTTGTTAGAGCAGTGAAGGCATTGGCTTAATTAGGCTTATTTATGGATATAGCATCAACATTACAATAACCATAATGTGAATAAATATAAACACATAGGAGGTACTTTAACAACTGCCCAACACAATCTAATTCCTTGGATACCATAGTGCTATGCTAATCCAAATATTATCTTCTTCTTCTCATGTTTTTTCCCTCTTCCTTTTAAATAATCACACATGTAGGCTAAGAAGGATGCTCAGACCCTAATTTTAGTATAATCCTTTTATTGCATTTAAGATCTTATAGTCTACAATCCTTGTTAAATTGATTTCCATAGTTCATTGTTGGACCATAATTGAACTTCTTGTGTAAAGAGACCCTTAGTCTCACTGAATGCAAAAAGTAATCAGTACTCGATAGAATCCAATAAGAAGTTGCAAACCAATTAGAACATACTAGAAGCTTAATCATCTAGACACGATGTGGATGCACCTTTTGTAGTAGATCCCCTTGCATTTCCCTTAGACAAGTTCCTAGACGTGTTTTGATTGTGCCACACGTTTGGATCAAAACAAAAAAGTTTTGGAAACAACAGCCAAATAAATACCTGTCAAATTTTTCCTTTAACAAAAAATTGGGGCAAAATACCTCTGAAAGATTGCCTTTAACAAAAAATGGGGCGAAATAGCTCAGAATAGTTGTCGCCAACAAAAAAACAGGGTGAATGGAAGGAACTTGTGTCATAAACCCGTTAATTCGAGCAGATGTAGGTGAAATATTTTCCTTAAAGGCTTTATTTGAGGATATGCAAGGTGATTCACTCACCCAAAAATATTGATTTTGAAAAATCAAGGCAACTTGGAAATTTTGTCACCAAATCAGGAGGGTGAATCCTCTTTGCACATAATTTTTGAATTTTCTTTATGGGGTGAATGATTTACCATGTATATTTTTTAGTTTAATATTTGGGATAAAAATTTTAATTTTCTTAAAAACTAATTCAATAAAAATTCGCCCCTTCAAAAATTTGAATCGTAAAATTTCTCCCATGAGTGAAATTTCTCCCTTAATATTATCTATGTTTGTCACATTATGATGTTGGGTATTATTTTCACATTACGACATTGGAATATGTTTGTCACATTGTGATAGTGAGTTATATTCGTCACATTGCAGCATTGGGTTATGTACATTACATTGCAACAATAGGTTATGTTCATCATATTGTGACATTAGGATGTGTTTATCACATTGCAATGTCGTGTTATGTTAGAATGCATCACAATTTGATGTTGGTGAAGGGTTATGTTTGAATGTGATGTTGAGATATGATATCCATGTTGCGACATTAGGTTATGTTCATCACATTGCGACATCAAGTAATGTCCATCACACAACGGCATTAGGTTTTGATCATCATATTGCAAGGTCAGTTTATGTTTGACACTTTTGAAAAGTAATTTTCAACCAAGATTTTTGAAAAAAAAATCTAACAATGTTTTTCCTTTGTCACAAAGATAGGAACTTTGAACTGACATGACATGTCACACGAAAGGATTCCCTGCAATGAGATGTATCATGACGATTTTTTTGTTTGCTTGAGTGAAATGTTTATTTTCATGCGACACATATTTTTTCTTTCTCATGTTGTATTGCACATAAAATATGTTTCCTCGCAACATTGATAAAAAATACACTTCATGGATGATTATTTATACTTGTTCTAAGGACATTTATAGCAAATAAACTTGAAATTTGCAAATGGTTCATACTTGTATTAAGGACATTTATAGAAATCAAC
This sequence comes from Picea mariana, assembly GCA_032191745.1. Lineage (NCBI taxonomy): Eukaryota > Viridiplantae > Streptophyta > Pinopsida > Pinales > Pinaceae > Picea > Picea mariana. The sequence goes on along the minus strand of JASDQU010099891.1, from coordinate 930,041 downwards.
TTGATTTATACTTTGCAAATGATGATTTATACTTGTTCTAAGGACATTGATAAGAAATCAACTTTATTTATACTCTACAAATGATGATTTATACTTTTTCTAAGGGCATTTTTTTAAGCACATTGATAAAAAATCACCTTGCACTTTGCAGATGATGAGTTATACCTATTCTAATGACATTTATGCACACCACACATGAATTATATAATGTATACATTGCACCATGATATAAACTATGAGCATTATATGTCCATATGTAATTTTTTATTATATTAAGATTGGCCTATGAGAAATATCAACACTTTTTAGAATCATTCAATTTGGTTTGTAAACCAACTATATTATCATACTTAAATGATTTTTCATTAGATTTAATATTCCTATAAAGTTTTTAAAAAATGGATAAAAATGATGCTCACATTTATTTGAATTATAAAAATAGCATTGACTTTTAAGTTTATAAAATAAATTTAAAAATGTATTCATTATAAAATTATTTGTACCTTCTAGTGTAGGTGAGATCCATTAAGTGGGGTCAATTCCTTCATACATTTTGGAATTTCTTTTTATATATTAGGGCATTATTCATGCCAATGAACCTTTCTACATTAGTTTTAATTATAAAAATGATGTTGATTTTTAAGTTTATAATTAATCGAGAGGAGGTAGGGTATGTATACCTCAGTAGACTTTAACAATCAAATCATTGCGCAGAGGGGATACCTTGTCCCACAAACAAGGAGGTCGGATACACCAATTTGGTGTTTGGCTTGGTCCTGACTTTAAAAATAGATTATATGTATAAATATATAGATATAGATATAAATATAGATAAATTTTAGATTATACACTTCTTTGTACTTAAAATCTATAGCAATTTCTTTAGATGTTATTATATAAAGAATAATTTTTGGACTTATTAAATTTTAAAACAACCATAAATTAAAATCATAAATTAAAATCAATATGGACTTATATATAAATATTTTGAAACAATGACCATTATACATCCATATATACATTTTGTATTATATTAATATTGTTCTATGAGAAATCTCAACTCTTTTACAATCATTCAAGTTGGTTTGTAAATCAACTAAATTATTAGACTTTCAAAAAAAATTCATTCGATTTAATAATCATGTAAAGTTTTAAAAATGGCATTTGAAATTTATTTGAATTATAAAATGGCATTGACTTTTGACTTTGTAAAATAAATTTAGAAAAAAAAATATTATAAAATCATTTGGACCTTGTAGTGTGGATGAGATTCATTAATTGGGGTTCATCTCTTCATACATTTTGGATTTTCTTTTCATATATTGGGGATGGTTATGTTGCGTTGTCCATGCCAATGTACCTTTTTACATTAGTTTTAATTATAAAAATTATATTGACGTTCATCATCATCATCATCATCATCATCATCATCATCATAATATATATATAAAGTTTGTTGACCTACCCAGAAGGAAACTAGGTCAACATATTAAATTGTAGCCTAAAATACTTAAGAAGTCCATAGTATTGTCAAGAGCATGAATATCTAGTCTAGGACGAGAAGAAGCAATGCTAAAAATAACAACCAAAAAAAAGGAGAAGTGGAATCATTAGCATTGACATGTTGGTGGAGCCGGAGGATAATCCTACATGAAACCAATGCCAAAAGTCCCTAGAGAAGGTTCCTGAGAGGTGGAGGAAATGATGTCCAAGACCACTTGGAAGTTACCCCCTTGCTTCTTAACAAGCCAAGAAACCATAGTGAGCAAAATATTGCTCTACTTTTCCAGTGTTTCCATCCTTAGCCTAATATTTTTAAATTTTGTTTATTTGGCCAACATTGTTTGTACCACGAAAACCTTTGTATGCCAGTACAACTCTACAATGTCGAAATTTTTTGTGTCCCTGGCTATGCTAGATCCTAGGTCAAGGACAAAAGGGGGCACTTTCTTATATACCTCATGGTCTTCACAATATGCCCTGATGATCTTCACATCCTCCTCAATTGTCTACATAAAATCCTACAAGTGTGGGTTGATGACAGTGGCATAGGCATCGACGACCGCTTCTACCTTCGAGGCAACTTTAGTAGAGTGAGCAAGATCATTTCCCCTCTTGTTCCCATAGTGCATGCACAAATGAAATCAACAATCCAACCACCAAGCCACCAACAATAGTAATGCAATGCCAACAATAATAATGCAACGCCAAATTACGAGACAAAGAACCAATTTGAAAACTCCCCATGCAAGCCTGATAAGAGGTATGTTTCCCATCATAATTTATGCAATCAAATTAGAATGAGGAAAATTCATTTACTGAGGTGGCAAATGAGTCTCCACTTGTACCTAAATCTTCTCCATAATGATCTTCATTGAGGGAGTGAGTTGTACAAAGCCTCCACTATGTGGGCATGTGCCTGATTTAATATGCTATGGGTTTAGGTGGGCACGTGATCCACCCATCCGGTCCACACGTCACCCTCTCATGTATCACAACAAGCACCCCATGTGGGGAATTATATATATATAGAAAGAATTCTATAGAGTCTATTTAATTTAGTTTATCAAAATAAATAAAGTACATACCTAACTCCATCAAAATAAATTATATACCTGCTTGTATTTAAAAATATATTTTATCATGAAAAATAGATTAATATTATTTTTTAGGATTATTAAATTTTAAAAAAGCAAAAAAAAAATTACATGAACTTGTATATATAAATTTGCGAACGGTTTAATTCCAAAAATATGGAAACCAAAAACTTTAATCCAAAAAATTCCCCAAGGGCGGAGAGGGGTGTATATATAAATTTACGAACGGTTTAATTCCAAAAATATGGAAACCAAAAACTTTAATCCAAAAAATTCCCCAAGGGCGGAGAGGGGTGTAGCGGAGCAAGGTAACCTTCCTTGCTAACTAACAGGTCTAGGGAAGATTAACCGTGCCCGGTCTGTATGTATAGTGAACCTTGCTAATAAGTCTAAGGTAGGGTTCAGTGAACCTTGCTAATAAGTCTAGGGTAGGAACCCCATCCTAAATGGACTATTCCAAAGCCATTCATTGTGAGCTAAATTATAACGTAATGTCTCTTATATTAATGAAAGCAATACAATAAAGAAATGTCTCCATAATAATTGATTAGGACTTTTTAAAATAAATATAACATAATTCTTATATTAATGAAATAAATCTATTACAATAAAGTAATGTCTCGGACTTTCACAAAAATAAATATAACATAATTTAATGTAATCACAATAAAGTAATTGTCTTCATAACAGTTTACTGGTATTTTTAAAATAAACATAACATAATTCTCATATTAATAAAACAATCACAATATAGTAATGTCTCCATAAGAGTTGATTCGGACTTTCATAAATAATATAACATAATTCTTATATTAATAAAAGCAATCACAATAAAGTAATGTCTCCATATTCGTTGATCAGATTATGACTTTTGTAAATAAATAAATATAACATGATTCTTATCGTAACGAAAGCAATCACAATAAATAATGACTTCTTGGACTTTGTTAAATAAATATAATATAGTTTTTATATTAATGAAAGCAATCACAATAAAATAATGTGTCGATGGTTGGCTAGGACTTTCGTAACCAAAGTATGATTCTTTAGAATTGATTGAAACATTTTTAATGTACCATCCAACGTAAACCAAAGATTTAGAAGTTTTCTTTTATTCTTAAATTTGTGTTTGACCTTTTGTTAATAAATATGCACAATTTTTTTTAATTAAATAAAATAAAAAATAATATTTTTTTTATAAATATTTAGTCTATATAAATATTAATTAATTAAATAATGATCCATTCCAATTCACATATATTTTTTCTAATAAAAATTTAGTTTTCTAAAAAAAATAATAAAATCTTTTGTTATTAATTAATATCTTGGAAATTGGTATTGGTTAAATATTTTATCTTTTGAGTTTTTTTATAAAAATAACTATGTAAATTTGAACAAAATCTATTTTTTTATTGTTTAAATTATAAATGTAAAAACGAATTTCGAACAAAATCCAATGGAAAAAATTGTCGAAAACCTTCTGGAACGTTTAGACTACTGCCTGAAAATTCCGTCAGTGGGCGGCTTCGCAATTACGTCAGGAGTGAGTGGCTTGGCAATTTTGATTGGGTTAAATTTGTATAAGTTACACTTATTTTTAAAATAAAAAATGGGATTGAATTTGTCAAATTTTAAATAAAAAGTGGGATTGAATTTGTCAAATTTTAAAGAATAATATGAGAATTTGTCAAATCATCATTTCTGGTTAAGATTACTTAGTATATTGATCAGTGTATCTGAATCTAATAAGATCAGAATATTCAAATCGTCATAGCTAAAACTTAAACACCAAGGTCCATTGTTACAGAGTTTAGGGGAACAGTGAATCCAGCCTCTCCATTGTCCAATAGTGGCCATGGCAACCCTGAAGGGAAGGGATACTGGATGCTCTCTCCTCATCCTATTCCACATAATTGTTGTCCCGGCGTTGATAATAACTCTTAGTGCAGAGGTTTGCAACGCAGTCGATGACACTTTGCAGTGCAGCAACAACACATATTCTATAGGCAGTGATTTTGAGCGCAATCTGAATACAGTCTTTAATAGTCTGGTCCAACACACGCACCAAACTGGGTTTAACACTTCTGTTTATGGCCAAAGTCCCAACCGAGTATATGGCCTCCTCCAATGCAGGGGAGACGCGACACCTGATCAATGCTACAATTGTTCACGAAACGCAACGACTGTCATTAATTTTAGTCAAAATTGTGGGAATGCCGTTGGCGGTAGAATTTGGCTCGATTTCTGCTTCTTGCGTTATCAAACCGATAATTTCATTGGACAACTGGATACTCTAGGATATTATCTTTACCAGTATTATGATCTCTCCAGCCCTGATAAGTTTAACGCGGCTCGTGACAAGCTATTGAGTAATTTGTCATCTGAAGTAGCATATGGATCTTCAAGGAATCGATATGCTTCCGGAGCAACTGCAGAATCCTTTCCAACGATTTACGCTCTGGCCCAGTGCACCAGAGATATATCAGATGACGACTGCACAACATGTCTTACAAAAGCAACAGATGATATTAAAGCACATTATAATGGAACCAGCGGAGTTCAGTATTTCATGGGAAGCTGCATACTTAGTTATGAAATACATCGTTTTTTTAATTTACACTCACCTGCAGAAGCGCCAGCTAATGCGCCGGTGGCTGAGACACGACAGTCTAATGCGCATTTCAAGATACCCACAATTTTAGGTGTTGTTGTTGGCGGCCTGCTTCTGGCGCTTTTGGCGGTATTGGTATGGGGGTTTACAACTCGGAGAGGCTTGAAGGGATACGAAGGTATGACCTGGTTTTCCATCCATTATTTTATGTTATAATGGACTATAACAGAACACCTTGTTTAGGAAATGTCATGTAATTTGCTGGGTCGGTTCTTTAAATTGCAGCATGACTAGTACATAGCAATCTAAACAGGGTTCTGACCATATCGAAATCTTGAGGTGCATATGACAAGACCCCGGTTTAGATTGGTATCTGCTATCCTCATATTCAGTATATCATGTAGATTTAATACACTGCTCCATAGATATGTTGACATATTTTTGGTCGTCCTCCCAAATCAATGAATGTGATTTATTTTTTATAACTTCTTTGTATTTCTGAATGTATCCGTTAACCTGTTTACTTTTTAACATTTACCTAATCATGTTAAAAAATTACTGCAGCACTATATGATTGCCATGTTTAAATGATTAACCTTTCAGATTACCATTTAAATTTACTCAACTATCCAAGCGTTTGATTTTCCGACTGCCCATGCATTTGATTTTCTGTCTTTTCTCACCTATCTGCGCATTTCATTTTCGCCACGGATTCAATGCTTACAGCCGCTAACTCGCTGTAAATATGCTGTCAAAAGTATCGGCTGTACGACTATTTACAAATATGCTGACTAAGATATCGGTTGTAGATATCTTTGATGCATCTACATCAGTCTTTGACGTTTTCCAGACGCGTAACTCACAGCGAGTTATAATCAGATGTATGCGAGTTATATTTACAGCCCATACCTATGTCTGCAGCACAAATACATCAGTATGTCTGCAGCACATCTACATCAGTATGTAAAATATGCATATTTACAGCTGATACCTATATTTTATCTTTGACGCATAAATAAAAACCTAAAACATTAATGGTTTTTTTTAAATGAGATTTAGATCAAAACCAACTTTTATCATTTTAATAGAAAAATTGTGGCTGTGAATTTTATTTTCTGTTCTCGCCTTTCAACGTTAATCAGCCACGGTTTTGAGTGGCTGTGCTAGTCTTACCCACTATAATTTCTGACGTAGCGGTGTATTTTGATTGTATAGTTCATCAGCAAGTCCAGGAAGACATACTAATCAATGAGGATCGACAAATATTGACGTTTAAGATGGAAGAATTGGTAGCTGCTACGGAAAATTTCAATGATGATAACAAGCTGGGACAGGGAGGATTTGGCCCTGTATACAAGGTAACATAGGCTAAGAATTTTACCAGTTTTAAGAAACTTACATTATACATTATAGCAATAGGCGTGCTGCTTTCACCGCACCCTCACCGTTGGATGTAGATTATGAGCTTGAAAATAAATATAAAGTAGAAAGCCAATTAAGCTTAAATACTTCCCAAAAAAACTTCAAATGGATCTTTTGCCTCATTCTCTCAGGGGACTACTCACGACGGAAAAGAAATAGCTGTGAAGAAGCTGTCCATAAATTCTACGCAAGGAATGAAAGAATTTTTGACTGAAATCAAGCTTGTCGCCAAAATACAGCATCGAAATCTTGTGAAACTACTCGGATATTGTGCAGAGCGATCAGAAAAGCTGCTTGTCTATGAGTACCTGCCGAATAGCAGCCTCGATAAAATCCTATTCGGTGAATCTCTTCCATTTTATGATGTATGCAGATAAAAAGTATTAATGTTTCAACCAGCTTATTTCGGTCATGATAATTAATTAGTGTCCTGCATTGTATACAGATCCAATCAAACGCAAAGAGCTTGATTGGCAGAAGCGATACAACATCATACTGGGAGTGGCTCGTGGGCTTCTTTATCTTCACGAGGATTCTCAACCCAGGATTATTCATCGGGATATTAAAGCCGGCAATATTTTATTGGACGAGAAACTGAATCCTAAGATAGCAGATTTCGGCTTGGCCAAACTTTTTTCCGAAGATGAGAGTTACGTCAGCATGCTGACCAAAGTGGCTGGCACTCAGTAAGATTTTAAGAAAATCATCACTTCCGAACACTGTGAAGAGCTATTAGCCATGAAGGATACATAAATCTATGATGATTTTATTTCAAGATGATTGAAAATATTATAGTTGAATTTTACGCATCTTGGTTTTTAGGAAATTACGGTCTCAGTTAAGCTTTTAATTTTTTACATTCCAGCAGTACAGTTTCCTTTGCAAATGACTTTCACTTGATCATTACCCAATTCTTAAATTTTGCCTTACTATATATAAGCTCTGGTATTGTAATGCGGATATGCAGTGGGTATATGGCACCAGAGTATGCTATGCACGGCCAATTATCAGCAAAAGCCGATGTCTATAGCTTTGGCGTCCTTCTCATGGAGCTTGTCGCAGGAAGGAAGAACATGGATTATAATTTGTCGCCTGAAATGCAGATTCTTTTACGATGGGTGAGACACTGTTTCTGTTGTATTACCTTCAGAGCATATATGCGACTATGTTATTACTTCATTTATGTACGGTTAACGAAATACGAGATCAGAGATTTCACTGCGATATGAATTCCGTATCCATTGACTTCTGTACTTCTGTACATAAAATTAAATTAAGGTGGGTTTGTCCATCATGTATTTATGTAATCAAGTTGTGATTCTCCAGGCATGGAGATCATACGAAGAAGGAAATAGCGTTGACATTATTGATCCACTCGCAAGAATTGAAAGTTGCGATGAGGAGCAAGCGTTGAGATGCATACAGGTTGGTCTTTTGTGTACACAGGCAGACTCGTCAGTTCGTCCACCAATGTCTACAGTCACTCTCATGCTTTCATCTCATTCTGTGACGTTGCCGGACCTCACAAAACCTGTTTTCCCCAATTCTGTTCGCCGATTTAACTCGAGGTACAGCAGTTCTGGCTCTGGGTTGTCACATGCTTCTGCAACCACATCATCCGC